>CM040927.1:22722628-23322628 GCA_023029165.1 Gobiocypris rarus | reverse complement strand
AATAAACAAATTATTTTTTAATAAATTATTATACTTTATAACCTGAATTGCTCATCTTGTGCTGCTCTGCGCTCACGACTGCGTAATCACGTTGAGAAAATAAAATTCACACTACACGTAAAGCAAAAGTACCGTCCCAAGCGAACGTGCGAAGACTAATACAAATGCCCTTTACCAAAAACACAACTTTTTTTTTCTGCTAAAGGACATTTGTATTAGTCTTCGCATGTGTGCTTTTAAACCCCGGGGGCGGTGCTTTCGCCTACGTCTAATGTGACGTTTTAGACGTTATTGTGCAATCAGAGCAGCTTGAAATTAGCAATTTAGGTTTACAAAAGTATATTCTTTTTTTTTTTTTTTTTAAATGCCCGATCATTTCGCTAGATACGACCATATTCCTCATCTGAGATTGTGCAGAGCCTCTGAAGCCCTTCGAAACTGCATTGATTTGGACCTTCAACATTTTGGTTACAATGGAGTCAATGGTGGGGAGAAAAATCCTGGAATGTTTTCCTAAAAAATAATAATAAAAATAAATAAATAAAGCAAATAAAGAAATAAATTATATATATATATATATATATATGTTTTTTTTTATTTTTTTTATATTTATTAATTTTTTTTCCGGCTAAATAAGGACATCTTGGATGAGATGGGAGTGAGAGCAATAACACGAAATTTTAATTTTTATGTGAACTAATCCTTTAAAATCCAGGAGATAGTCGTATTGTGCAATTTATAGTCAATTCGTTTGTTTGCTAGAATATGTGGCTGTATAGTATTAAAAGCACTCGAAAAATCAAAAAACATGATCCTAACAGAGCTGGCAGTAGTTTCAAGATGACTGTAAATATTATGGACCATAAAACAAAGCATCATCTACGCCAACACCCTTTCTATATGCAAATTGCAAGGGGTCCTGAAAAAGAGCCACCTGCCTAGTCAGGTGATCCAAAACAACCCACTCAAAACACTTCATAATGTGTGAAGTCAAGTCAATAGGCCTCAAATTTGCAAGGTATAGGAACAAGGCATGATGTTTTCCACATGACGGGGATCTTAGCAGAAGGCAAAGATAAAGAAAACAATGAATGAAGAACAGAGCATAACTGGTCAGCACACGTTTTAAGGGTGCGTGGATGGACACCACCAGGGCCTGCTGCCTTATTAGATTTAATACGCCTTAACTGCTGACGAACATCATCGATGTTAAGATTGATGGCAGGGCTGCAATCCCCAGGATACTCTGCCCAAGATCGGAAAGAACATTCCCTTGTAAAGAAGAAAAATCTAATTCATCAAACCTGCCAAAAAAAACATCTATCCATATGATGGATAAATGCACTTTTATAACTGATAGATGCACTTTTATGGACTTTAAAAATGAAACAACAATTCACTGCCATTATAAAGCTTAGAAGAGCCAGGACTTAAAAATAACTCCTAAAGAACAATGTCATATAATTTATACCTAAGATGACTTGAGGGTAAGTTAATCAAGGGCTACTTTTAATTTCTGGGTGAACTAACCCTTTAAGCTCTGGTGTATGTATGTATTCAGGCTCTTTCCAAAATGTATGGTAGCAATAGTGAACTTAACTTGCCTTTATCGATGCTCCACTGCTCTCTTCGAGCTCCCGAATTTTCGCACCACCTCGACCTGGGAAAACGGACACAGTCACTCAGAAGTGATGGAAGTCCAACTAACTTCCGAAAATCGGTGAAATCCCATTTGTTTCAACCGATTCATTAGAAATAACCTGGTTAGAACGCTCGAAAACCGGACATCAGTATAACTTAACTGTTGGAGACAGACAGTTGATATTTTGAAAAACTGCTGCATTCCACAGCCACCTGTGTCTTACCGATTATCCTCCCGACCAAAGAGTTTTCCACTTGCAGATTTACCGGTGATGAACCCGATCGGTCTCCATTGCCACGACATCCTGTAGGTCCAGGCCTGGAACGACTGTAA
The DNA here is from genome assembly GCA_023029165.1 of Gobiocypris rarus. NCBI lineage: Eukaryota > Metazoa > Chordata > Actinopteri > Cypriniformes > Gobionidae > Gobiocypris > Gobiocypris rarus. The sequence continues at coordinate 23,320,653 of CM040927.1, read as the reverse complement.
CTGTTGTTTTTGACGGCTGCACCGTCACAAATATTTGATTCAAATCCTCGATCTCTCCAGTTTGTCCACTGCTCGCCCCCTCCACCAAACTTTGCACCAGCACTCGTGGTTTCTCGGCTCCTCGCGCCTCTTAGAGACGGAGGCCTACATGACTGTACCTGTAAGGTTTGAACGGGTAACGGCTTTGAAATCGCCACACCAGCCGTATCGTAATCATCTTCCCAGTCCGACATTTAAAACAAACATATACGAACACAATAAGTTCGAATAATCGACACTTCCCTCCTGAAGGACGCCAAGTCACTGATCAGAAACCTCGAGCAATAAACGCTCACGTGATTGCAAATGGAAACCATGGCAACTGTAATTTACGTTAGATACTGCTGTGAAAATAATAACGACTATGAAAAAGCTTTAACACATTTTTTTATATATATATATTCTTAAAGGGACTTTGGCTTTAATAATCTTTCCGTTTTATTTTTATGGATTGACAGTGGCAACTACCATTTTGGTGGACAACATTGTTTACGTTTTTTAAATTAAGCTGTCTATTTAAACCTCCCTGGTGCCACTGTCCTGAATTTTCAAATTTAGCATTCTTATGGAAATCAACATCTCAGGAAAATGTGTAAAACAGGCATTGAGTTCATACATGTCCTCAGTAGAGGACATCGGGAATTAAAAGCATGTTTATCAGGCATTTTGGGAGACACATTAAGTGAATAGGGAAATAAATTGCATATCAATGTTCCAATAAAATATTAGATAGTATTATGTAAATGCTGCCAACTATTAGAGAAAGGGCTTTTTTTTCGCTGCAGCAGTGATGTATTGGACATTCGCGTGGCTTCTGACGTCACACTTGGATGTGGGTGGAGTTGGATATCCACCGCAGGCTGCAGCGAGCCCTACTTGAACTATTACTCCCCTTATTACTCTTCACTTTCCACTTTCAGTACATATTGCTCCAAGAACATGTTAATACATATTAGACTCAGTGTATAGATACATCAATACCATTGTTTTTGCCTATACATTTCATTTCATGTAATTTATTTTTAAACAACTGAGTCCCAGTGTACACTTACAAGGACATAACATACAGGTCCTTCTCAAAAAATGTGCATATTGTGATACAAGTTCATTATTTTCCATAATGTAATGATAAAAATTAAACTTTCATATATTTTAGATTCATTGCACACCAACTGAAATATTTCAGGTCTTTTATTGTTTTAATACTGATGATTTTGGCATACAAAATTCCTATACCCAAAATTCCTATCTCAAAAAATTAGCGTATCATGAAAAGGTTCTCTAAACGAGCTATTAACCTAATCATCTGAATCAACTAATTAACTCTAAACACCTGCAAAAGATTCCTGAGGCTTTTAAAAACTCCCAGCCTGGTTCATTACTACTCAAAACCGCAATCATGGGTAAGACGGCCGAACTGACTGCTGTCCAGAAGGCCATCATTGACACCCTCAAGCGAGAGGGTAAGACACAGAAAGAAATTTCTGAACGAATAGGCTGTTCCCACAGTGCTGTATCAAGGCACCTCAGGGGGAAGTCTGTGGGAAGGAAAAAGTGTGGCAAAAAACGCTGCACAACGAGAAGAGGTGACCGGACCCTGAGGAAGATTGTGGAGAAGGACCGATTCCAGACCTTGGGGGACCTGCGGAAGCAGTGGACTGAGTCTGGAGTAGAAACATCCAGAGCCACCGTGCACAGGCGTGTGCAGGAAATGGGCTACAGGGGCTACAGAGAAGCAGCACTGGACTGTCGCTCAAATTTTGCATGTCATTCGGAAATCAAGGTGCCAGAGTCTGGAGGAAGACTGGGGAGAAGGAAATGCCAAAATGCCTGAAGTCCATTGTCAAGTACCCACAGTCAGTGATGCCATGTCAGCTGCTGGTGTTGGTCCACTGTGTTTTATCAAGGGCAGGGTCAATGCAGCTAGCTATCAGGAGATTTTGGAGCACTTCATGCTTCCATCTGCTGAAAAGCTTTATGGAGATGAAGATTTCGTTTTTCAACACAACCTGGCACCTGCTCAGTGCCAAAACCACTGGTAAATGGTTTACTGACCATGGTATTACTGTGCTCAATTGGCCTGCCAACTCTCCTGACCTGAACCCTATAGAGAATCTGTGGGATAATGTGAAGAGATGGTTGAGAGACGCAAGACCCAACTCTCTGGATGAGCTTAAGGCCGCTATCGAAGCATCCTGGGCCTCCATAACACCTCAGCAGTGCCACAGGCTGATTGCCTCCATGCCACGCCGCATTGAAGCAGTCATTTCTGCAAAAGGATTCTCGATCAAGTATTGAGTGCATAACTAAACATAATTATTTGAAGGTTGACTTTTTTTGTATTAAAAACACTTTTCTTTTATTGGTCGGATGAAATATGCAAATTTTTTTAGAATTTTGGGTTTTCATGAGCTCTATGCCAAAATCATCAGTATTAAAACAATAAAAGACCTGAAATATTTCAGTTGGTGTGCAATGAATCTAAAATATATGAAAGTTTAATTTTTATCATTACATTATGGAAAATAATGAACTTTTATTTTATCAAATTTTTTGAGAAGGACCTGTATGAATAAAAAAATTGTCCTAAATAAAATCCGTTTGTATATTATGCCCTAAACAATGCAATGACAAAAACAAATACTGAATTCAAAATCCTTTGTTTTCCTGGGTCTTAGGAGGTTAAAAAAATATTTACATAAAAAATATAATTAAAAGCCTCGTACTAATTGATGCAGTACCTCTGTGGACCCCTGGGTTTTGAGAGCCACTGTCTGCAATAAAGGGCTTTTGGACTAATAAAGGCTCAAGAACTACGGTATTACTCTTAATAAGACAGGGCATACACAGGCATCAACATCAAGAACTCTAGGCCAAGTTTCAAGTCTTTTGTTTATTTAAGTATTATCATGATCATTAATTTTCATTTTGCATTTTTTAATCACAGAGCATAAACTCTGTTATGTGCACAATGAAATAAATTATTCTGAACGACGCTAACATTATCAAGCATGTATATTAAGGCCAGTTTCTGTGTAATAATAAATAATTTGATCTGGTGGTAAAACAAAAAAATGCTGCCTTAACCGACAGACACTTTAAGTTCACAGCCAAACAGAGAATGTGCAATTATCGAAATATAAACATAAAAATTTCAATAAGAGTTCAAGGTATGAGTGGTGTTATGAATACAGAAGTTTTTATAACGGTTTAATAAAATGCAAAAAGGCACCGTAAAACATTGAATTACAAATTAAGGAAAACTTTCAGAAAATCAATAGCAATAGTAATATTAATTATAATGTGTTAAGAAGACTAATATTTCTGTACAACCTTTTTCTGCATTTCAAGCATCAATTAGTTCCACAGCTGTTGACATTTTCTCAGTTCATTTCTCAGGTGCCTATATTATTTACCTCAACAATAGAGTAAAAATAAGCATCTCAGCTATCTCTGGATTATTAATCTTAATTAAAGCATATTTATGTTAAAACAATTCATCACATTTGCAGGTTTCCTCGACACATCTGAACAGTTGTGCTTCCAATTGTACAGTGCCAAAAACATCCTCAATGTACACCTCAGATGCTTTTAACGAAAAGGAAAAACAAAACAAATTAACACAGCTAATCATGAATATTCAACATACACTTAACGATACAAGTTACATTCTAAGTTATACAGACAAGCATTTTAGCTAAAGCACTCATAGTACCATTCGGAATTATGGAACAAAAAAAAACGATTACAAAGCTTTGGGTGAAAGACGCCTGCTTGCTACAGAATTTGAAAGGGAAAAAAATTCTGAAAATACAACAGAAATTAGATATTGCCGCAATTCCAACAGAAACACATTTGTGAGACTTCCTTGACAGCCAGATCATTTCTGATTATATGGATGCAGGTTATAAAGCAATCAAAATACATGTAAAATGTAAGTACAATCATTAGTTGTGATATTGTGACTGTGATTTATTGTCATGATGAAAAGGATATCATCTTCCTTTTTTTTTCCTTTAGCAGCCAAATATCTACACAAGGACTCGGAATTAGTAAATTCAGAAATCGGTGCTCTTCAAAAAGCCTGATTGCCTCAAATACCTCCTCACAGGAGGTTACACCAAAACATCCCTCTAGTAACAGCATTCGTTTGTCTTCAGATGCTAAGACTCTCGGATTTTAAAGGACATGGTTAAATTAAGAAAGCCACAAGTGTTAAGATGCATTTGTTTCTTAACACAGCTTTAAAATGGTTTTGGACCAAGACCATCTGGTTTACTGCCATTCCCCCTATAATTCTTGACACATGCAAATAAGTGGTCCGCCAAACATTCAAAAGGAAGTGAGAAATGAATCCTAAAGCTGAGCGAGGGCTTATTACTACAGGTGCATACACGCTTCCAATCCTATTTGCCTTTGCATTTTAAACATGCCGATCCCATGCAAGAAGTGCTCATTCAGTAACATAACTCCTTCTTTCTTTCTTGTGGGTTAAATACAAGTTAAGCTCCAACAACAGTGTTTATGGCGTATTGTTTATTAACACAAAAATTATTTCAATTGGAAATTCACCCTCTCTAAAAGTATGTACAATATTTAGATTAGGATGAGTCACTTACAATGGAAGTGAATGGGGCCAATGTAAGTGCTGTAAGCTTCACATCAATTCCTCTTAAAAACATAATTATAGAATGTGGGCTTTACAGATCACATAATGAGCTCACACCCGTAAAAATGCATTTTCGGTGAAGCCCTGCTAAATGATTGAAACTGTACTAGACAACTAATACGTCATACATATGTGTGTCTAGCATGTTGAAAGTTTCCAGTGAGGTTTCGATGCAGATATGATCTTTCTGTCATGTTAAGTTTTAGATTCAGTCACTGTCTTACCACAACTGCTCCTGGTAGTTTTGTGGTCTGTGTGCAACTCAAATGTTCCATTCTCCAGTAGATATAAAAGCTGTTGTCTGTAAATGAAGATTTGACAGATGAACTCGCGCCTCACATGAACTTGTTGTATGAAATAATGACTTTTATAGTTTTATGGACGTCACTGTCTAATGATATTACTTTAGTCACTATTGCTGTTATTACAGGTAGCAGTTTTTGATTTTATTGTAAGTAAATAATACTACTGACAGAGTGAACGTAGCACTAGGCCGTGTGTCCACCAAAGCGTTTTTTGACACGGCTGGCTGGTGTATTCAATTGTTTTCAATGGGAGCACTGCGTTTTTAGAACGGCATTAGCGTAACGAGGCGCTGAGCGAGTATTTCACACAGCTGGCTAAAAACGCTTTGGTGGACACTTAGTAAGTGATTTTTTACACACTAACTTATACTGTTTGTATCATGTGGCTACGCTATTCAAACAGCGAGTAGTGTATATTAATGTTAATGTAACCAATTAGACCCATTCACTTTCACTGTAAGTGCCTCACCGTAACTGTAATTATTATTTAATTTTTTTGTAAAGAAACTTCTGAGGTGATTAGTATTATGCCACAAAAGCTGTCGATTGAGCTTAACATATATTAACCCCTTTTTTGACAAATTGTCCATGCAATGATATGTATGTTTGTATGAACAGAAACGTATGAACAGCATGTCTTTTTCTTGTGAAAATTAGAAAATATATAGAGCGTACAGGACGCTCCATTTCCTTTGGAAAAGAACATGAGGGACATGAGGTTGTGTCCAGTCTCCACAGTGAGGTTCCTGTGCTCCGGTGGTTATTCGAGGCACCCGTGAGGCAAGTTATGGGACTCGAGACTATCTCTTGGTCCAGCCTGGCTGGGAGACGGCCCACTGGCTCCTGTCCGTAGCAGCTCAGAAGAGAAGGTTGTATCTTTGCTTTGTTGGTGGAGGAGGTAGCGGTCGCCCTCCGTGGTGTCCAACTCTTTGTCATTGATGAACAGCTCTGTATCGCCCCAGTCAGCCAGCGGCTCGTGGTCACTGGACTCATTGTTGCTGCTGCCGCTGCTCCGAGTGGACAGGCTGGGATGGCAGTCCGCAGCAGTTGGGAGCATGAGGTTCTGAGCGGAATGAGACTTACCGAGCCCACGCTCAACCTGTAGCGAAGCAGATGCTGTGGAAGACATGAGCATTAGAGGATCAATGTCAAGGCTCAAGTGTCTTCTCCATGACCCATCTTCCTTGGGGTTGCGCTCGGGCTTGTCCCGTAGCTGTACCGTGCTTTGAATACTCTCAGCCTCCCTGTCTGACTCAATCTCGGTTTGGGTACTCACGAGGCAATTGCTCAGACACTCTGCCCGGCTCTCCTGTAGCGTCTCTGGGATAAGGCTGGTAGGCCGACCTTGAGACGTTGGTACCATTGGCGGGAGCTGAAGGGTCGTTGAGGTCGAATGGATTGTTGGGACCGGCCTGGTAAGCTCACTGAATCGCTGGTGACTTCTGGAAAGGTTGTTGGGGGTGAGAATGGGAGGAGGGGACACTGGGTAGAAACTGTCCGGGCTGGAGGGTTGGTTGTTGAGAAGAGGAGAAGTTGAGTAGGAGGAAGCCGAATGTGGGTAACCAGTACCCAAGTTGAGTTCACTAGGGGCCAGAGCAAGATGCAGACCGCGGTGTAAGTTACTGCTGCCTGAATGAGACACGCCGCTGCCAGTAAGCTGGGAGGATGACGACAAATCCTTGCTATGGATGGAGCTTTGGTAGTCTGAGGTCTGATCCAGCTCGAACAGTGGCAAAGCAGACAGACCAAGCATTGAAGATGATCCTTTGTGCAACACCTGCCGGTATATATCCAGCAACGAGTCCAGCTTTGACTCAATGGACTGGACCTGTATTATATAAAAAATAAGAAATCAAATCCAGTGTTCCTGAACTGTATGCCTAATTATCATAAATTCAAAAGTTTGGGGTTGGTATACAAATATTTTTGTTTTTGAAAGCAGTCTCTTATGTTCATCAAGGCTGCATATTTGATTGATAGTTGAACTGAAAAAAGTAACACTGAAATATTTTTACAAATTAAAATAACTTTTTCTATTTTAATATATTTTAAAATGTAATTTGTTCCTGTGATACTAAAGCTGAATTTTCATCAGAAATCATTCAAAATATTACAGACCCCAAAGTTTTAAATGTAGTGTATGTTTCATTAGACCAATACGGCTTACTTGTCTCTCTACTTTACAGACACGGCCAAGCATGCTCATGTCATGCTCCAGGGACTCTCCTTCTGGGAGGATTTTCTCCCTGCCTTTCCTGTCTACCGAAATCTGGCCTTTTCCAAGTATCTGATCCACCCTATGAGGGAAAAAAAGTGATTTTGAGCATATACGTGAGGATGTACACCTTTACACTTCTGTTCCTCAAGCTTGAGCATGGCACAGCAGGATAAGACTGGGCTTCGGTTAGTGAAAAAGAAACGAAGTTAGTGCATCACCATCATCTATGTTTTCTAAATTACAAAGACTGTGAGTAAATGAGTAAGTAAATGATTAACTAAAGAGAAAACAAATGAGAATTGGATTATTTACATTCTTAATGTTACTTGCAAAGAATGTCAGTATCGGATCTACCTATGGTTAAGTTATTAAATTCAAAATGATAAACGATACTACAGAGAAACCCCTAGTGTGCAAGATTTCTAGCATAATGTAGTTTATATTGCTGTAGTGTATGATTTTCCAAGTGTTTTCATGCAGATGCAGACTATGTACACTATTTGTAATCATTCCTGGATTTCCCATTTCAGTATGTGACTTTATGTTTTTGTGTTGTTAGAAAAGCTGTCGTATGCTTCCTCGTCCCTCCTAATCTATCATGCAAGAGTATTTGCGTTAAACCAACATCAATCAGCTGAACCAATTGTGTAGAGTGTTACACAATTTATAATCATCTCCTTGGTTGAAAACATAACACTATTTATTAATCTCCTTGAAGTCCAATGATGAAGATTAAAATGATTTAAGACAATATATTTCTTATTTTAATTCAGACACTCCAAAGCCCACCCCCACCACATTTCTTCCCAGAATCAGAACCAGACCAGAACCAGTATCACAAATCTGTGGGCGATTTTTTAATGGTTATACATTTCTAGTTTTGCCAAACTTTGAAATATTTTGTGTAGAAATAAAATACATTTTATAGAAAAGTATGAATAATTAGGGCCTTGTATGAAACATGGGGCCTTTTGAAATTAGTTGTGGACAAAGGGGGCCTTGCAGTCAAAAAGGTTGAGAACCACTGCCATTTAGATTCATTGTAGATACTGATTTTGTTTTCTATGTGAATGGATGTGTTGGTGGTTCCAGTTCTGACATATGGAAATAAACCCTCTGAATGGTTTTAGTTAAATACATCGTCACCATTGGACCCAATGCACAGTGTGAACTGATTCAAGTAAGTACAGCCCCATGACTAGTTCCCCAGCCTTTTACAGGCCTCTGACCCAGCATGCTTCTTCTTGCTTTGGCTGTAATACAAGTGTAGAGAGGGAGAGGAAAGGTTCCTGGCTTTGGTGCTCAGTGTCTGATGTGGACCCACGGCTGTGGCGAGTCTAGATGAGAAAACATACGGGGGTCAAGTACATTTTTAAGGTTGTGCCGTCAAGGAAAGGAAGGAAAGGAGGATAGAAGGTTGAGGAGAAGGAGCTTATGGCACTAAGACAAGACACTACTGATCTCAGATACATGCATATAGAAAAATGTCAACTTCACAAATTCTGTTAACTTTTGCTTTAAAATCAATCACTGAGGTTTCAATAATTCAAGCCTAAATGTTGGGTAGAGATGGTTGTTCAAATCAGAGCGGTTGATTACACACCTGTTGGTTCACAATATTAAAGGATGACAAAGTTTTACTATGATATTTTTTGATTAGCAGGTCATTCCATGCCGGGCGAAATGTTTTACAAACTGTACAAAAACAAAGCTTTAGGATACAAACACAAATGCTCTGGAAAGCCAGGAGAAATCAATCTAAAAGTTAGTCCAGTATACAGGCACATTTGTTCTTACACCATGCATAACAGCTATGCTGGTTTAGCATTGGCCAACCTTGTTAAAAGGAGAGAGTTTTGCATGATGAAAAGCAGAGGAGTCAAGAATTTGTAGGACAGAGCCAACAGCTTGAGGCTTTGGGTCAGTGATGCATAAAAAAAATAATATATATATATACAGTATATATATGAAGATACTCACACTAACGTTCAAAGTTAGGGTAGGTAAAAATATTGTTTCTTTTGTTGTTTTTTTAAGAAAAACATTTATTTAACTGAAAACACCACAGCATGTAAAATTATGAAATATTACTACAATTTCAAATAAATGTGTTCTATTTCAAAACATTTTAATATATAAACTTTTGAACAGTAGTGCATATTTTTTTCTTATTCTGTATTTTTGTCTTGTTTTGCATTAAACATCTAAACATCCTTCATCAAGTTAGCATAATGCTATGTTTTCAGAGAATGTATCTGAATAATTTTTTTGTTTTTTTTATAAACAAAAGGATATAAGGATAAATGTAACAAAATCTAATAATGTTTCTGCATCAACATGCAATCAAATTTGCCAATGAGGAAATAAACGAAATATATTCTATGAAAACATCTTATCGTCTTATCTTACAAAATTTATCTTGATTTAAATATGTATTATTTTTATATATCATTTATCACTGTGATGTTCATGTCTATAAGGTAATGGTCAAATTAAGACACACAGCCTCAGCAAATGACTCTTGCCTGCATGTTTCAGAATTAAAAGGGTTTGGGGGATTGTGGGTCGGGCTGACCCTGGGGCAGAGTGTTTCCTCTTGGCCTGGCTGTAATACAAGTGCAGGGAAGGAGAAGAAAAGGTCTTGGCTTTGGAACTGAAGGTCTGTGGACCCACAATGGTGTCTAACCTGAATGGGAGAGCGCAGACAGGGAGATAAGACAGACACGGACATGTATATGTAGAAAGTATGCATAAGAAAACAAAGTTATTCAATTATTTTCTTTATAGTGCAGCTCAATAATAGCCTTCTTCAAGTGTCTTCAAGTGAGAAATGTATGCAAAAAAAAAATAAAACTATAAACATAAATGTTACAAATGAATTTATAACTTTCAGTCACATGTTAAAGTTGAACATATTTTTGCCAAACAAAAGTGCTGGTTTGTCTCACCTAGTCTGGAGACTCTTGATACGGCATAACATATCCAGGTGACCGGCAGAGTATTGCTCAATCACATCTTTCACATCATACGGTCGCAGCGTCTCCTTAAACTTCTTCTTGGCCACATGGAATTTCATTATCCTAAAACAAGAAACAAGATTGAATTATCTTTTGATGAGAAATTATATAACACCATACTGAACACAGGCAAATGTATTAAAGGTAAAGAAAAAATTATGCAATATTTAATGTTTTCCCCCATATTTTCTGTTTACAAGATATATTTATTTAAGACACAAAATTGTACAATTAAGAAAGTAAGCAAGTAAATAAATAAATACTTGCCAGTAAATACATATTGATTCAGGGTTTTTTTTAAACCATGAATGACTTGAATTGTTTCAAACTTGAACCTTGAACCTTGAACTTTGATAGCTTTATTCCTATTACAAGAATAAAACTAAAAGGTCAGCAAAAATTAACTTTGTTCCAGTTATGTATGCATGGATATAAACCATTCAGAATATTGTGCATATCCGGAGTCAACTCAACATAAAACAAACCTGCAAGTTCTGTAACATAAAACCACTAGAGGGCAGAACTAAGTCACGAATATCAGAACATTTTATGACCCAGAGAAAAATATAATCAGATATGCCCCTGCTTTAAAAAGCACAGTTAATAATAATATTACTCAAGTAAGGCTCATGTTCAAGTAAAGCTATGAGTGATGAATGACATTAGCTGTGTAAACACAGGTATTACCACAGGCACACTGAAACCCACACCTATTCTATTCATGACGTTGGAACTGCAAATATTGACACAGAGGGGAACAAATCTCAGTGATCCGTCTCTGTAACGTCTTACAGATTCAAGCCCCTGTCAGTTTTTTCTTCATGTCAGATGAGCTGATGTGTAAGCAGAACTGACTGTGAGCATGTCTATCCGACACCCTGGGAAAGAGGAATGGTAAGAATCTCAGCCATCCTGAGACACCCTAATAGTAAGGGGTGATGGAAGTGAAGGAAGTCACCTGAAGCAACATCAGTGGCCTTACCCAGCAGGAGAGAGACAGTGGTCATGGTCTAAAAGCCTAATGTCTCAATTAACAGGGCAGGGAGGTCAAAATGAGTGCGTTCAACTCTGCAACCACAGTGTGGATTCTTCAAACTTTCTTTAGGGGAGAACAAGGCACTCAAACTAACCTGATGGCCCTGATCACTGCCTTTAGTGGGGCAGACAGATCTTCCACCGTCACATCACAGTGGCAACCCTTCTCATCAAAAGCATCATCCGGTCCAAGATTGGTGTCAGCTGTGTGTGCGAGAAAGGGAAAGAATGTGAATCATATTAAGCAGAAACATGTTTACAGCATCTCCTCAAAAAGGCTGAAAAACAAAACGAGGCTGAAAAGTAGAGAAAGCAGAGGGCAGATCAATACAGCTATGAATCAAAATAGCATTCAAAGCAAATCTCTCCCTTGACCGACACACACGGAACACAGGTCACCCCACTCTCCACTGAGCTTTACAGCAAACACATGGGATAGAAGTATTAAAGAAAGCATCAAGGCAAAAGAATTATTAGGGATTAACAAACAACTATTGGCCAATTCCGATATAACTTTAGTCATTAAAATAGATTACTGTTTAGATCCTGTTTTAAATGAGCAAAGTTCAAAAACACATACATTAAGTACAGTATATACAGTAGCATGTATTGGATCCATTTAAAACACACAGTAGTGCAGCACAAATATCAGGCTGCTATCACTTTATGAGCAGCACGGATCCAATATACTGATACACAGGTATGTTTTATTAGTCTTACTGTTCACGTTCACTTAAGCCACAACCAACTGGGTTTACTAGGATACTCAGCAAGATAGGACTTTTTATATAATTTTGAGTGAATATGTCCGTTCCAGCACAAGCAGCAGCGAAAGAGAACTCAATACAGTATTTGCGTTCTGTCTGAGACGTGGATTTCTGGGCTTTGGATGTGTTTACACAAAACTTCTCACACAGCGAGAAGTGACTTCTCACTCTTTTGCATATTCTTGCTCTTGAATATTTAAATTGGATATTTAAATTAAACTTTCATGACACTCTATAGGGAAAGTGACATTTCTGACAGTTGTCCCGAGCATTGTCGAGCCTTGATATATTTTGTACAGGTTTAATTTTATTTTGCCGAAATATTTAATTATTTTACCCAGAGAAAAAACTTTGTATTATGCAACAGTAAATCAAAACCATCAGTTTTAGCCTTTTGCATGCTATAGCCCATATGCCAATGGTTTTACATTGAAATAAAATGTATCGGTCGATAAATATCGGCAGCCGATACATTGGTGCATCTCTTTCTGTCTCTCTCTCTCTCTCTCTCTCTCTCTCTCTCTCTCTCTCTCTCTCTCTCTATATATATATATATATATATATATATATATATATATATATATATATATATATATATATATAATGTAGAAGAGAATGAATTCTTTCATTTAAACTATGAGTGATGCCTGCCCGCATCAGCACTTCTAGTGCATGGCAGATAAATGCTCCCTTGAAGAGAGATTGCTATCAAGATCTGAAGAATATTCTTCCCCTTCGCTCCCCTTTCTTATAGGCTATATAACCTGTGGTGGATCTATAGTGTGTGTTATATAAGAGTATGAAGCCAGTGTGTGGTAACAGCAGGTTTGAGAATTATTTTGGCTTGATGGGACTCACACAGGGCTGAAACTAGATTGCTTCTGCCACTCAGATGCTACCTTTGCAAATTAAAATGGGCTACCTTTGTGAAAATGTACTCGATTGGGAGTTACAAAAAAAACTTACCGTGCAACAACAACAAAACACCTAGGTGCAGTGTTGGAGAGTGACGAGAAGTAGATGTACATTTATGTGTATATTTCACAATTTTTGCATACATTTCTGTATTTTATATCACAATGTTTGCATACTCAGCTTTGCTGAAAAATTAAATGTGCTCACCTAAACTAGCATTTGGAAGTGAGATTAATTTCAGTGAAACGGTTCATTTAAAGTGTTCAAATGTAAGTCCCTGAGATTTAGCAAAATAATCTATTTTCTAAATGCATTATATTGATCTTATTGTGAAAGGTACATCCATATACACATTTATTTATGTATTATATATTATATATACTATATTTCTTATCAAAATAACTGATATATACTGGTGAAAATGACAGAATTCTCTCAGGTGATGTACTGCACTGCAAAAAATAATTTCTTTCTCAGAATTGTTATATCTAAACATACTTGAGATATATTTACTTAAGAAGCAAAATGACTTCAGATATCAAGTGCTTTCTGAAAAAGAATGTCTTGTTTTAAGCATAAACTCACAACATTTCAATAAATAAAAATGTTTTCCATTTTCAATACAATATGGAAGAAAAGATTTGTTTCTACTTCTGTTTCATCATGACTTCCATGCTGTCACCTTGGACACCTAACTTACCATATCTGCTGAAAAAAAACATCTATGTAACATATTTCACTTGGTGTGACGTGGGGCACATGGACATATTGTTTAACATCATTGTTCAACATTGGAAAAATTCACAAAACTCTGTTTTTGCATGCAAATTCAATACTTCGACAATGCCAATGAAAATAAAAATTGTTTTGCAACATGTTGAGTGTTGGTTTTAAAAGTTTTGCTTAAGATTTATTCAACAGGGTACTAAATGGTCTCCCTATGTTTTTTTTTCCCCATGGGACCATGGGTTCTCGGCCCTTTGTGACTAACGTACAGTATTCTGTCAATACTGAATATCCTCCTATAAACAATGTCTCTATCTCTGCTTTGCTCTCTTCTTCCCTGAGGGGCATTCTGGTGATGGGAGCATGAGCCAAGGATAACTAGTACAAACAGAGGGTCCCACGAGAGACAATGTTCTCCCACTGCAGCCTATAGTGTGTGTAAATCCTGCCTTCAGGGATAAATCCAGAAAAACACCAATTACAATAAGAGATATAGGGTAAGACTCGTTCTTGTTTCTAAAAGGGTCAAATGGTGTCAAGACTAGCAGATAACAGCAAAAAAAGCCTTTCACCTTCAGTCGTTGTGCGAGATTGGCTCTTGAGTCTGAGTGATGGCCGGAAGCGTGTTCGGTCATTGAAGCTCCAGCTCTTCTGGACCTTGGCAGGGCTGCTGCCCTCCACCCCCACCTCTGTGCCAGGAGAGCGTCGGTCGTTCACTGACATCTGTCTGCTCTTTACACTCTGACCACGAGGACTGGCCATCCGCACACGCTCCCGAAAACTTAACTTTTGGCTGCAGGAGAGTAAAGATGAGGGATGGAAGGGACAAATAAACAGAAAAATAATTAAACATGGAATGGAGAAAAAGAGGCATTTAACTAAAGTTTGGTTTAATAAAAATAGCTGTGATGGCTTATTTTGGACCTGGAAGCTTCCTTTCTACAGTTTCTACCAGATTCCCTCAGTAAAACAATACATATTTTTTTTGTCATGACTTGGATCTTACTTGGATGTTCTTTGCTGAAGTCTGAAGACTTTTCTCAAAAATTGCATTAAAAAAGACCATCATGCAACACAAATCCCATTCCAAGGTTTCCACCAATCAGCAAGCAACATTTTGAAGCATGACTCTCTGTCCAGCCTACTTCTATTGCTACCTTCAATGTGGAGCAGCCTGACAACATCTCCATAAGCTGCCTTTCCAGGCCTGACATAGAGGCCTGGACAGGCATGTCATATATAGAATAAACAGTTAATCTGCAACTAGGTACATATTCCATCAAATACAACAACTCCATAAGCTGGGGTTCTTAAATCATGCTGGATATATACATAATACACTGTGCTTTTTAGCTCATGCTTAGTGGTTTATGTGTAAAAGAGATGTAGCGTAAAGGAGAGTGGAGACACAATTCTATAAAGGTGATTTACAAGAATAAGGAGCCAAAGTTCATGCACATGCAACATGCAAGTTTATGACTAATGTGTTTAATAGGTGGGATGCAAACTGAGACATATACAGTACAGTCATAGATATTCTTCAAAACCGAACTGAACCTTAAAAAAAAAAAATCGATTGAATCATTATTCCTGCATGTATTACAATATGGGATGCTGGTGGTTTTAAGTTAAAACATCTTAAAAGATTTATTTGGCTACATGGATATTACATATACTAAATCACAAATCATATTGTATCTGTAAAAATTGATATTGCATAGTAATTGCTGTCAGATAAGGGATGTTGGATAAATCAGTTAGTGGCAGTTAAATCCTTCAGGCAACAGGCACAGGACCCTCATATTAAACCCTCTGCAGGGTCTCTAAGGGACGGGGTTATCTGAGGTGGCCGTCATCATCCATGCATAAGGTTAATCAGCATTCACATTGGTCAAATTGCTGGAGCAGTGGGGGATGCTGGGTACCTATATATCCGTGTGGTATACCTCCTGAAGAGCCTCTGTCTATTACTATGACCCTTACTAAGGAAATGAGGGAGACAGATGGTAGATGAGTTAGTTAGACCGTGAGCAGAAACATCTTCCTTAAGTGGAGGAATTATATGGATAGTGAAACACAGAAACAGAGCCACTACTTAGGGATAAAAATGGAGCAAAATGCAAAATAAAGTGGTGTGTTTTTGCAACCAAACATGGTAATAAAAACTTGAATTAGTTTTGAATTGCACCAAACCACAAACACATCCACACTAGAAGTATATTCACATAAACAGTGTACAAAACCTGTCTAACAACCAACTAACTTTGACAAACGTTCTTGGATTTGTTGGTTAATTATACATTTTCTTTCTGTAAATATTTAATTATTTTCACTCTAACCAGTACAAATGGATTATGTGGATTGTGGATTATACCTAACGTTTTCTTAAAGACATTATATTCGTCCATTTACAAAGTTGCACAAGCTATGAAAAAGTATTAACAGCTTAGTTGCTTGCTGTAATGCCTTTGCAAATTGAAGGTTAATTTTCCATCATATTTAATGACACATTTGCCACACACTGTGGGCTTTTCTAACTGTAAACGACTTCATTTAAGTCTGAGCGCTGGTGCTTTGCTCTTCACATATCTAATATGAACCATGCAAACATCCGATTCCAGCACTAATTGAAAGTGTGAGGATACAAATAAGGAAAAGGCTTTGGGTGCAACCATTATTTACAAGGACCAAGCAATACTCTCCATCCCTGATGGGATTCTATAAAAATTAAAACAAAACATCATCAGCCTGACTACAAACATCTGGCTACCTTGGAAATGCTACAGTCTTTAGTGCACCTAAATATAGTCCAGTAAAACATGCAGTGTCCTAAACCGAGTCACTATTTCTCACTGCTATTACAGGATACTGCACCAACTGATGAAAGGTATTTGGGAAGTTAATAGGAAAATATGTTTAATTTCTTAATGCATACATGCTGTGATCTTTGCTTTTTCCTGCCTATAGTAATATTTATTGATCAATATAAACAATATCTACAGTAAGAAAACGTAGACAGAAAAAAGTAGGCTAAAGTACTCTACAATATTAGAAAGAGCTCTGCATGCGCACACACACGTATGCACACATATTTTAGTACAGATAAACAGCATTGTGTCTATTCACATTCTAGCGTCTTGCACACTCACTCAAGGATGTTCTTAGAAATTTGGGAGAAAATTTAGAAAGAGAAGCTGCTCCACATCTAAACTACTATTCTATGACTTAAACGGCTCGCTGGAATACCTGATTCTGACTAGACAATTGCTGCTAATGCAGTAGTGAAACTAAAACACGAAACTGTATTTTTGTCTGTTGTCCAAAACAACGTACTGGTGCTACTTTCATGTCTCACTCATCGCTTTGTGGTTTCTCTCTATCTAGAATATTAATATATAATATGAATATATTTATTTATATGTAATCATATATAACAACATATTGGTCAAATCACGAAAATAATAAATGGTATATATTAATAATATCATTAATAATAATATCTGTATAAATTATACTACTGTTCAAAAGACTGGGTCGGTTCGATTTTTTTGATAGAACAAAGGCATTTATATGATCAAAAATACAGTTAAAACAGTAATTTTGCGAAATAGTTTTCAGCATCATTACTCCATTCTTCAGTGTCACATGATCCTTCAGAAATCACTCAAATGAGTATAATCACAGTTGAAAACCGTTGTTCTGCTTATTACTTTTGTGGAAACTATAATATATTTTGAGGATTATTTGAAGGTTTTTTTGTTGTTGAAAGAACAGCATTTAAATAAAATATATTAAACACATTTTTTGAAATAATGTAAATGTCTTTACTGTCTCTTTTGATAAATGTAATGCCCCCTTGCTGAATAGAAGTATTAAGCTATAATATACAAGTAAGATATTAAAATCAATTTAAATCAATATGTCATGTATTTATATATTTTAGGAAGCCTTGTAATAAGAGAGAAAATATAATTAGCTATACACTGAGATCCTGATCATCCTGTCTTGGTTTATTTTTTGATAATGAGAAGATGACCGTACATACCTTTAATAGCCAACTATAGCTACTACTTCAAATAAAGGAACATCCGAGGGAATGAATGATAAATCATGTAACATGCCATGAATGAATGGACTCAATTCTTCTCCCTATTCCTACTGAAGTCATGGAAGCTAAAACACAATTGATAAGAAAGTAAAACATTCCGGACACTAGGATGATGTAGATACAAGAAAAACAAACCTGCTGATGGATTCCCCCTGGTCTTTCCTTCAGGTGTTAGTTAAAAAACATAGAGAGAAAAGAGGCAGGATATTAACACTTCACATGAACTACAGAAACTAATAAGGAGACTACAGAAGAGACACAGATGCCTCTGAAATATACTGAGTGATTCATTTTGGGAATGACACACCAATATATTTCACACTGTGTCACACAAAATACAGTTTAAATGTTAAAAAAAGGAAATTAAACATAAGTATACCTCAACACGCACACACACTCATTAAGAGTAGAAAGAAATGGA
Organism: Gobiocypris rarus; assembly: GCA_023029165.1. Taxonomy (NCBI): domain Eukaryota; kingdom Metazoa; phylum Chordata; class Actinopteri; order Cypriniformes; family Gobionidae; genus Gobiocypris; species Gobiocypris rarus. The sequence goes on along the minus strand of CM040927.1, from coordinate 23,302,433 downwards.
GAGTCTTTTTTTTAAGAAAGTATAAACAGGCAGCACACAAGCAGGCATGCAAGCTATGAGCAATGCAGAGTGAAGCTGACTAAGACGAGCGCTAGCAGAGGGACAGCTGTGTTATCAAGTTTTCTGTGTAATTACTCAAGAAATTGGCTTTAATATAACAGTACACCCATTTGTCAGAGCATTGTCGTTTGTCTGTCTTCAGGTGTCCGTCCACAAACTGTCTTGGCTTCTGTTTGATGTGATTTATCTATTCTGGGCAACGAAATTTCAGTTAGCCACAGGATCTACACAAGGAAGCAGGTGTGAGTCTGTGGCTCTCATCCAAACTGAAACTTTGAAGCTTCAGTTATACAGAAGGTTTGTGTTCCCCGTGAAAAACTGAATTTTGCTGTACATATTCAGTAACTACTTCATTAAGAATTATTGTTGGTAATTTGTATTTACTAATGTTTACTATTATTCACTTTCATGGAGAGATGTCTCATCAGTCACCAACACTACGTAAAGCAACACGTTATAGTTATAACTGTTGGTAAAGACTAACAAACTTGATTTGAGCGTGAACACAATGAACACATATCACTGTATCAGTCTATAAACAACAATATTCCAATGTCAAAGAACTATAAAATCATCTGATTCTGAATTTAAAGTTTAAAAATGAATAACTGAAAAATTTGACTATTCAGAATAGTTAAGTTGAGATTTTATCAATGAAATAGATTCTATAAATATCTATATTTTGGTAATTTCAGCAATCTATGGAAACCTGTTTCCGCCATGGAATAAAATATCTAAAATTCTATGCTAACATCTCGCTATTCAGACTTCAAAACTACAAGTTTCTGATGTTATTTATTGCAATTAAGTGTTTAAATCTCACAATTTTGAGAATTGGCGTAGCTTGATGATGCCTTGATTTCGTGGAATCATGGGAGTTGTTGTCTTCGCCTCTACAGCCCGCGGAAAAGATTCCGATGGGAAATCATATTCATTGATGAGCTAATGTATTAAAGATTTATTAACGTTACTGTAGTATGAAGCAGGGTTATGCTGAAAGCCTTTGGAGCAAAACAATGCCGCTGGAGTGATTGCCAATGAGAGACAAGCACGACTCGAAAGCAGTGAAGTGTTTATTATGCCACAGATTACTGCTTCCACTTCTTCTGGTCATGCGTATGTGGGGTAATGCAGCGCTGTTTTTTCTTATTTGATACATTTGATTGTGGTGAAAGTTATGTAATAATGCTACTCTGTGCGTTCGCTCGGCAGCTACTATAAGACACTTGTTGCACACTGCAGTAAACTAGATCGATATTAGGCATGGTAAAACATGGTATTTATGGTAAATCAAGAAAAAAAGATTTAAGCAATATAAGACTAACTATGTTGAGCTATATAATTGCTTATTTCTCTGGATTTAAAAATTCTTGGAAACATCTAGGATAATGTACACAAGAAGTAACACAATTGAGCAAGTCATAAAAATAGATAACATGTTCTAGTGTTTTTTTATGTTTTAATCCATAAATCGTACATATTGTGCCTTTAAAAGACATAAACTCCAAGAGAATTGTCAGAATTGTTACAACTCCGATAAAGTAATAATTGTGAGATTAAAAACACAATTACCTTTTATTTATTTTTTTATTTAGTGGCAGAAACTGCTTCCACAATGTAAAAAAGTTGCTGTCTTAAATTGTTGAGTAAAATCAACTTGGATGTTTAAAGGAACACTCCGCCATTTTTAGAAATAGGGCTTATTCAACATCTTTCCTACATTTAGATATGTGGGCAAATGCATTTTTGTCTCAGTGCATGCATTGTTTTGGTTTGGCAGGGTCGGCGCTAGCTTAGCTTAGCATAATGAATGGAATCCTATGTTGCCAGCTAGCATTTCCTGAGTAAAAGTGATTAAAAAAAAAAAAAAATCTATTTACTTCTTGTGGCCTGCGTCTTCACAACGAATACAAAAAGCGATGAAGATTAAGACAATTTCCTATAGGCAGATATTGACTAGGGACTATATTAGGGTGAAGCACAGGGGAAGCACTGCTACTTGGGGGCAGAGATATATACGCAACACATGCACAACACACGCCGGTATGTTGACGGAAGTTTGGGGATTTCATGTTTTGCGTACACTGAGACAAAAATGCATTTGCCCACATATCTAAATGTAGAAAAGAAGTTGAATAAGCTCTATTTCTAAAAATGGTGGAGTGTTCCTTTAAGTAATTTCAACTTAAATTATATTAAACTGACTTGAAAATAATCTTGTATAATTTATAACAAAAAGTTGAAAAACTCCTTAACTAATTTTGACGAGTAAAAGCAATGTAAAAACATATGTTGTCATAACTTATTGATCTTTTTTCTTTCTTTTTTTTTTTTTTTTTTACAGTGCATAGCAATTCATTTCAAAAGCTGATGAATAAAAGTTTATTTTTCACTTTAAAATATTATTTTTAGACGAGTTATGTAGACATGGTACAGTTTTGACAAAATAACCATGCTTAACTTGTTATAATTTCTCTGTACTTTTGACACCTGGCCATGTGCCTTTGCTCAGTGAGCTAAGGAGTCTTTAAAAAAGCATGGATCTAACAAGACTGCAGTAGGGTACAGAGGAGAGGATTATGCTTAGGAAGAAAGACAGACTGAGTGAAAACAGTTTATTTGCTGAGGAAGTGGGAAAATGAGAGCTACAGAAGCACTGACACCAAATACGACACCAGCTGCCAGAATTGTACCTACTTTGTAGGGCTGCAGGTATGCAACGCCTTCAAATGAGGCTTCCAGGTAGCAATGGAAACCGAGTTCTCATCAGCCGCATAGCTACGCCACACACACTACGTGCAGAATATACAAAACCAGAAAAAATAGGGAGGGAAATGAGGAGAGTAGAAAATAAAAGGAGAAATACACAAGGCCAGGAAAAAAGCAGGGATTGGAAAAAAAGGAGAACAAAAGGAAAAAAAAAAGATTAGTAACAACCGGTTCATGTAAGCGCTCTTCCATCAGTTCACTGCATAGATACATGCCTTTGAGGAAGGAGAACACTTTTATAGAACAGCCATGTGGCACTCAGGTATGTTCTGGAGAGGTCTGTGGAGTAGAGACGCCACGCAGCCTGGTGCAGGAGACAGACACACACACACACACACACACGGGGACATGGGTGGAGAAAGACAATAGCATGGTGAGGGAACAGCCAGTGAATCACTGATTGGGCTCAAGACATTTCTTCAAACCACTGATTTCATTTAGTTTAAAATTCTGCTAAATGTATTTTGGGGTCCAAAAGTCTGAGATCACTAGTGAAAATACTTAGATTGTCTGCATAACAATGTAAGTAAAAGTTGAATTGAACAATTTAAATGAATTCACTATTTCATAGCCAAGTCACCTTCATATAGCGCATTATACAGTCCCTTACAAAAGTCATGTCGCTTATCTATTTTGTAGAAACACCTGCTATTAACCTGACTTTTAATTCATCAATTGGTGTTAGAAATAGCTCATATGAAAAGCTAAAACCCTCCCAAATGACGTTTAATGCACTGAAATAAATTAGTTTCACTGAAAAAAGATTTATCATTTTATCAAGACAGAAAGGTCAAATTCTGGCAAGACAAAAGTTTTGTCGCCTATACAGAAATTGAACAAATTTACTGCAAATACAAAAATATGTCAGCAAATTAAGTAGTGGTGCTGTGAGATCCAAATTGAATATCTTGTATGACTTCCATGAGCTTGAAATACACCATCCATGCGGTTTGGCAAGGAATCATACAATTTATTGATGAAGTCATCAGGAATAGCAAAGAAAGCAGTCTTGCATGCCTCCCAGAGTTCATCAATATTCTTTGGTTTAAATCTTCCATGCTTCCTCTTTCATCCTACCCCACATATGCTCAATGATGTTCATGTCTGGTGACTGGGCTGGCCAATCCTGGAGCATCTCGATCTTTTCGCCTTGAGGAACTTTGATGTGGAGATGGAAGAATGCAATGGAGCACCATCCTGCTGCAGAATTTGGCCTCTTTTATGGTTGGGAATATAAGAGGTAGCTAAGATTTCTTGGTATTTTAGACTATTGAAGTTGCCTTCCACCCTGCAGATCTCTCACACACCCCTATACTGAATGTAACCCCAGACTATGATTTTTCCACCACCAAACTTCACTATTTTCTGGGTGAATCTCGGATCCATGCGGGCTCCAGTAGTTCTCCTGTAATGTTTGCGGCGACTGTGGTGTAATTCAACAGAAGATTCATCTGAAAAATCCTTCTGCCACTTTTCCAGCGTCCATCCTTTTAGCAGGCTGTGGGCTTTGACAAATGCCACAAGGTTTTTCAATTGTCTTTTGTTTAGTGCTGGCTTCTGGGCACTGATTCGACCATGGAGGCCATTTCGAGACAGAATCCGACAAACTGTTCTGGTTGACACAGGGACTTCAGGTGACCAGGTCTCGTGGAGCTCTGCTGCAGTGGAAAATGGGCTGGCCTTGGTTTTTCGAGCCAACAAACGGTCCTCTCGAGCAGTTGTCTTGCAGGGTCTGCCTGACCTGGGTTTGTCATAAACGTCTCCAGTCTCTTCAAATCTTTTTTTTATCCACTGTACTTGATGCTGAGACACTTTGAAGGTGTCTGCCACATCAGCAGTGGATCTGGTCTTCAGCCTCTTGATAATCAAAACTTTAGTCTCAAGGTGAATCTTAGGCATGTTTGCAGAGGTCTAGTTGCAGTTGATGTGAAGGTCTAGTGTACTGGGATTATTTTTATACACACCTGAGATCTAATTGATCCATTATTAGTCACAGGTGAAGCTCATATGACAAGGCGACAACACTTATGTCTTTGCAAAAATTGACTCAATGGGCTTTACCAAGCTGTAAATATTAGAATATTTTTTGACAGTTTCATTTTGCACTGAAACATTATTACAAAAGCTGTTGGGATTAAAATGAGCCATTTCTTGTAAAAAAAATCTTGATAAGAAATATATTTCAGCGGCACTTCAGTTCAATTTGTACACAAGCGACAAGACTTTTGTCAGGGACTGTACAATATAGATTGTTTCAAAGCAGCTTTACAGTGATAAGTCAATGCAGTGTTGATTCAGTTCGTTGTAAATTGAAAAAAAACATCAAATTATTTATAAAGCAATTCTGCATAAATGATGTCATCGTCCAGCTCAGAGTCAGTACAGTCAGATCAATGATATTGTTGAACGTTTAGGGCCAGATTTACTAAAAAGGGCAAATTAGAATGAGAGCACAAAACCAAAAAGTGGCAATGGGAGTGTGCTGACGACGTGTCGCACATTAAAGAACACAGGCGTAGCCGGATCATTTGAATAATGACCAATACAATCTACCAAGAGCAGCGCAAATTAGCGTCTGGTTTAAGACATGCTTTTTTGGGGCGGTAAATAATGGCGCAACGACCAGTAAATTGACTAGCGCAAACATTAGTAAATCACCTTGCGTAATTCATTTAAATGCTCTCCTCTCATAAGATTTAAAAACAACTGTGTACATGCCTTTTAAGCGCTAATTTTTCACGTTATGTCTTTACGAGGTTTTGGCGCTGGCGCAAGCTGTGAGTAAAAAAAAAGTAAAAAATCTGTTTTCGGTATGGCAGCACTTGAGCTGCATTAACTTCACAAGTTTATGTAAAACCTGATAATAATTTTCTTCAGAATGATTTGAGAATGATCAGAAGAGCATCTTGAGATTCAACGGAAGCATCTGCATCTGCCCAAAGAGATCACAATCTCACTCATTGGCTAAATATTTCTTATTCATTTTATGTCATAATGTTTCATTGTTTACATTTTCTGAAATACCTAAAACTTATTTCCAGGATTAAATTACAGTACACTTCGAAAAGCAGATTTTCTGTGAGGTCTTGGGCTTTTGGACTCCTTTATGATACAAAAAAAATGCGAACGTGAAAATTTCACACGTTCCATGTCCAAATATGAGAGTGGATCGGAGTTGAATAAATGTCATGATGTCTTGGTGGCACACACAACATCAAAACAGCCAGAGGACTCAAAAGCTATGTGGTGAATGAAAAGAGTCACTTATCCAGTGAAAAGAGTGTATATGCAAATAGGCGTTTATAAAGCACAATCATTTTTAAATAAATGCATTTACCAAAAAAAGTGCAAACCTTTGTTTGGGGCCTCATATGTGTTAATATGTCATATGTTTATGTGTGGCCATCTGGCATTAAAATATATTTAGCTTTATTTCAATATAAACAGAATTATATTTATTGTCAATATTAGGATAACATTTCTAATTGCCATGAAACCCTGCTTGCATTTAACTTCTGAATTTGTGATATAAGTGAATAGATAAAGTTAGGGTGTAATTTATTCATTGGAAATTAGCATGATTATTAGAATGATTATTAGAATGAAGCAAGACTTGAAAGCAAATGTACGAAAACAATACCTAAATTGTTATTTGACTACATTATCCAGTATAGTGCATGACCTAAGTGACGGCAGTATAATGAAATGTGGTTGCAAGGGAAGAAGTCATTTTGATTAAAAATTAAGACAAAATAAAAAAATGTAATAACGTGAACTGGTGAATCATTCACAATAAATTCAGGAATGTGCATTCCTTAAGTTTTCTTTTCATGTTGACTTGTAATAATGTGATAATGGATAGCGTTTTATGTGTTGAGATGAATAACTGCTTTAAAAAACAATAAGAAAGAAACAGAGGACACGTTGTGAAAAGGAAAAACATCACAAGAGTGAAAGACTGAAGAAGGTGCTCTCAAATTGCGTGACAGCAGTGAGGAGGGAGGGCATATTTTCCATCATTCTGGACAAAAATGTCAGTAAAGAGAAAACAGCAATCGTAACATGCAGGAAAGAATCCGAACCCAGACATAGCTGACAGTCATACTCCACAGATCATAATTAAGATATATATTCCTGCGTTATATAAAGACCTGAAGTGATTTAAGAGAGGTGAGAGAGCACAAATGATGAAAAATGATGCACCAATGCAGTCCCTGCAACATTACACCTTAAAGAACACATCATGGTCAAAAGACACAATTACTGACAACAGTAATTGAAGCTGGACGGTTGGATGCCCACTGAAAGGACTTTGGAAAAAGAAAAGAAAATTAAAATCAGGGTTAAAGACAGAGCAGGAAGAGAGACAAAATAAACATAAGGAACAGTGAATATATGAGTTCTTCTCAGTCTGCAATATCAGAAAACAACCTGGAGAAAGAAAAGGGGTCATGGTGGTTAAAATAGTTGGGAAATTGCTTGTGGGTTTTCAACAGCAGCCAAAAGGAAGTAACTCATTTCTATAATATTACAGGACCTTAAATGTTTTGTAAATATGTGTGTGTGTATGTCCGTTTGTGCACATTTTCCTGGAGTAAATCTGTTTCTCCTGCTAGAGGAGATGGATGCACCGTCCATTAGGAAGAGCTAATGTCCTCAGGGAGGCCCTTGCTCAGAATTCCTTTCGTGGAAACACATCATAAATATCGGCAAGTGTTTCCTTTGGCTCTGATGGAAGATAATAGTCCCCATGTAATCAATGCCCGTGGAATTGTTTGTTTTCTCTTCTTTTGTTAAAATAAAATAAAAAATTAACATGGTTCACTACAAAAACAATCCTTATTAATCAGTAGTTTTGTCTTGTTGTCTGGTAAAATGTATATAAGAAAAGTATAAGATATGCAGATAGGAAAAAAAAATGTGTATATATATATATATTATTATAATTATTTGTTTAGATGTTTTAATTAGAAAAGAAGACAAATATACAGATAAAAAGTTATAAAAACAAAACAAATACTTGAAAAGCAAAAGCATATTAAAATCATAAAATATGCAGATAGTATATCTATTTTGAATATTAATATTATTAGAATGATGATGTTTTAACTGGAAAAGAAGGCAAACTGATAAAGAAAAGGATTTTAATTTAGTCATTAACTGGGATTTTTGTGAATTATTCAATTCAAATTGTCACATTAAACAATTTAAATGCCAGAGTGCCAAATGTCTTTCGTATGTCCCTTTATAAAGTTTGCAGGCATGAAATGATTTGATATTAACATGGTAACAGTGTAAATCTGATCTTTGAGCATCAGAATCAGGATAGGGCAAATCACACATATAGATGAAATCTGGTCAAGTTCTATTTGGTTTTATCCAACAATTATGAAACTTGAACAGAGTTGAGCATTAGCCATGGATGGAGTAGCACTGAAAGCTTTATATATTTTCTGTAATAAAAGCTAATGAAGCAACATGTGATGAGTTACTTACATTCAGAATGTCTGACTGACAATTGTTTCAAATGAGGTGAGCTTACCTGTATGAGGCTGGCTGCTGGGTTTCTCCTCTTTTCAAAGTGCTTCTGTCTGTGCTGCTCTTGGACCTTCAGAGCAAAGCCAGAGCCAAGAATACCCTACACCCACATCCACCCACAGAAAGAACACAAACATCCCCGATTACTAAGGTTCAATCTGCTGATTTGGTCTAAGAGAGGCTACGAGTGTGCAGCACACATTTGTGAGCAGAGAATTACAGAACAATTGACGAGAATGAGTCAGACAGGCCACTGAGGGGCTTTACAGCACACACATACTGTGCGTTCTCAAACACATCATAAAAATCCTCACAGCACAAATCCTCTGCCTGGCCTCACAAAAATGCTATTAGTGATTTCAAGTTTTCTCCTAAAGACCACGAATCCGCCATCTCTCGTAAGTGAGATCACTTAAATGGTTACTTCAGCGATTAGCATTAATCTTTGTATCAGTAGAAACCCGGGAGTATATTCAAATTATCGTACTTTCCCCCCCTCATATGCCCCTGTGACGAGAGTATAATGTATTTTATTTCTGGAAAAATTCCTCCGATGACGCAAATATTTTGTCATTTTGCGTCATCGGAGGAGTTTTTGTCCAGAGGCTAAAGACTACAGCCAGCAGGAGGCGCTATTTCCACATGTTTTCAACATCACACTCACAGCACTCGGCTCGCAGAGCTGCATGTAACCGGAGCGGTGGAGACCAAAGTGAGTGTTTTAACTTTTAAAATGAACTTCCTATGAAAGTTAAGCTTCCAAAGACATGAACTGAACACGCGCCAGACTGAACACGCGCAGTGAATGCAGCCGCAGCCGCGAATCCCGCGATTACCTCAGCTCATGTGATGAATGTAATCCGATCCTGCTGCGTTTGTGCCGTGATGGCACACTCACATTATATCGAACAGACACGTTCAGTTCTTAATTGTAGTGTCTCTAACTGAACTGATTTTCTGAAAATGAACGCAGTAGGCAAGTGATCCAGTAATCCAGTAGCCGACTAGCCGCGCCTAGAGTAGGGCAGTGAAGCAGTGCGTTCTGGGAATTGTTGTCTTTCATCCCCATGAGACAAAAATACATTTTTTTGTGTTTTCTCAGTCTAGAAGGCACCAAATTCAAAAATAATTTCACATTTCTACTTCATTAATGACCCGGTTTATATACAGATTAATCTTCCCAGCGCTGAAGTACCCCTTTAAAGAGTCCGGATAAGAAATAACACTTAACCTAAAGCTTAACTTTAGAACAATTAATTTGCTTGTTTGTTCATTTATTTTAGTTTTGTTGTTGGATTTAAAGGAACAGCTCATCTAAAAATTCACTTCCATGTCTTTTGAAACCTATGTCTTTATTTATTTTTATCTGAAGGCAAATAGTGACCAGGTTGTCAGCCAACAGTTTGTGTTAATAACGTAGGCATGACCATGAAAATGGTGTTTTATTTCCTTCTGTGTCATATATTCTAGAGTAAAACAACTTTTCAAACGAGAAGAAATGTAAAGCAGGACTTGATTTTGTCCATCAAGAATTGATCGGATCGTTGTTGTTGTTGTTTGCTAATTGCTGCAATCTCATCTAAGTGACAGGTAGCTGGAGGGGCAGTGGCGCCGCTCCCATAACGTGCATCACGCGCTGCGCGTAGGGCACCAAGTGCTCAGGGGGGCACCACAAGAACCCCCCCCACCCCCGCTCTACAACTTCGCGCGAACGCCGTCAATACGGGCATCAGCAAGTGATGCCACTTAGGGCATCACAGCGGCCAGCATTTTATTTTTTTATTTTTTATAAAGGAGGCATGGATAAATCATTTATAATAAACACTGCTATATTACATAAAAAAATAAGAATTGTCAATTTTATGGTCACAATAAATTTCTACACGCTAACCTATCATAAGACTTTTCAAAGACATTTCTTTCCTTTCTGGATTTTTATGTGGAAGAAAGCCATAAAAGTTTAAAAAGCATATAAAAGGTTTGTGTTTCATAAAAGAAAGCAATTCATTCGGGTTTGGAAGAACATGACTAAATAATGGCAGAACTTCTATTTTTGAATATACACTATACTTTTAATTTCTATTTTTATACACCCATCTTTATATAAATCACTGTTTATCCTAATCTATTCTAATGTCAGAATGTGAGTGCTACAGTAAACTCTACATTTCAGTTTTTAGGTTACTCACAGCAGGCAAAGCGAAGAACGAGATGCCCAGCAATGCAAACCCTGCAGATAGAAGCCGTCCGGTCCAAGTCTGTGGAGTCTTATCCCCATATCCAATGGTGGTAAGTGTGATCTGAAGAAAGAATGTGGGTTAACCTTTTTTATATGTTTAAAATCACTAGGGTCATAATGCTAAACATAAAGTATTGACTTCCCACAGACAGTTGTAGGATGGCTGTGTACTTTAACACGCCACATATCACATTCACTCATGTATGGAGCAGAAGTAGGAGCCTCTCACGTTCTGATAATCTACATAATGACCAAACATAGATTGAATCCTGACTAGGTTGCATTGGAAACTCAAAGGACACCAAACATGCACTAAATTCTGTCTGTTATGCCATACTAAACACCCATAAACACCAAAGCTAAACCAAGCTGTATTCTAAAGTTACGGCCACACAGACGCACTGTATTAGATCCATCTTTTAGCCAGAGAAATACTTTGGTGGCTTGTCATAAAAAAGATCAGTCTAACATCTCGCACTCCTCTCCACACTCATAAGTGAGCGCTTTGGATTTTTGCAGGCAGGGGATACTTAAACAAAGGCCCGGCCAAAGCAAATTCAACACATCCAGTAAAAGTGAGTGATTTGTCAAATGCAAAGAGCACTGCAGTCTTTCACAGCACGTTGAGGTAAAGAGTAGGAGTGAGGGAGCTCACACACAAAGCCAGACTCCCGTTTGCCTGTTTTCTTCCTCGGAAGCCTGCCTGTCAGCTCCAGACGCTGGCTTGGGCTCAACCCAGTGTAAATACCGTGTGGCAGCTTAATATTGGTCCACCGCTGGTTTGTCTCTGCATCTGAGCTCTACAGCAGAAGACCATACCCTCAACTGACCTCACATCTCCTTGAAATAACTCCATTTGTGCTTGGTAGGAGCAGGAAATTACATGCATTGATTTGTTAAGTCAGCTGGTGAGGAACCATGACCAGTCCTGCTGTGTGCACCACAACAACTAAACCCTGTCACGGCTTATGGTTGTAACTCATTTATTGATTAATGCATGAAATACAGTGAGATACTGGCGATGTTTATAAACGAGCATCCTAAAACCAGACTGTGAGGATGGATTCTATATAGATTTATACAGAAATTATAAAGGGTTTTGTGTCCATTTCAAGAAAAAATTGCACAAATACGGTTGAGGCACTAAGGCAATTAAGGTAGACTTACCGTACCCCACCAAAGAGCATCGGCGTAGGTGGCAAACTGTTTGTTAAATTCTTTCTCCACCAAGTAGACCAAGAATGAAGAAAAGATCAGCACCAAGAAGCCAATGTACCAGGCTGTCACAAGCTCCTGAAACAAACATCACAATATAAAACATCCCCAAAAAATTAAGTATATCGACAAAAATACGCAGAAACGAAATTATAAACCTTGAACTCAGTTTGTTTTTAAACATATTTTTGGTTTTAAAGAGGTTGCATTCTGTTCAAATTAGGGGATTAGCTAAATCAGATGAGCACCAGGCTGAAAGACCAGTTTAAACCATATAAAACCAGCATGCCAGGCTGGATAACATGCTTTATACAATGTTATACAATAACTTTTTTTATATTTCTGGTTTTAAAGAGATTTAAGCTGGTTAGGTTCAGCGTGTTAACCAGCAAAAAAACAGGCTAAGGGACATGTTTAATCCAGTCGGAATTAGCAACGACAAGCAAACCAGGTTGGTTTAAGCTGTTTTGATTAGTTTTTTTCTTGTTGGTTGGTTGGTTTGATCAGAGATGTCAGGAAAATGTAAACGCTTAAGCCTGAGAGGACATAGAAATAAGTAACTCTGCTATTATATCGACCATAATGATTCATTGCGGGGACCCCTAATCTCTCCACTAAATGGCGGGTAACTGAGGACTGAGGAAGCGTGTGGTTTGGCTGCAGCCCGTGGATGGAGTTTCAGTCCAAGCGGTGCTGGAAAGAAAGGTTGATTGTGGGGTCACATGTCTGCCTCAACATGAAAACTCACACGCAATGTCATGACCTGAGCTCATTTACTCATTTTTGCCATTAAACAGTATTCAGTATACCTTGCTGTGAGCGTAGACTACAGATCCAAGCAGTTTCCAGGTACCGCCTCGCCTGTCCATACGCACCATGCGCAGGATCTGCAAAAAACGCAGACTGCGAAGTGCAGACGTGGCAAAAATATTGCCCTGGCTACCAGCTGAAACCACTGCGATGGATGCAATGAGCACAATAATGTCTGAAATGCAAAAACAAAAGAGAGTAAAGTGATTCAGTGGTAATTTGTACAAGTTCACACCTACAGATTAATATAAATATATTGATAATTGGACTAGGAATAGGACCACCCAAACATTTACTTATAAACTAAGCTTGCTGTATTTCTCAGTAGCTCTCTGACACATCAGGGGCAGAGATATTTTAAGAATTAGCCCGTTTCACTTGTCTGTTATGTCTTTCTCCCTGAGACATAGAGAGGGGCCAAGAGAAAGCAGAGAAGCCACAACCTTACAGAACAGCATATCTAATGCTCCACTGCACACTGACAAACCTCTCCAGCTTAACCAGGGTCAGGGATAATATTGATCTTTACTCAAATCTCCTCCGTCATATTTTCCTGCTGAATGTTACACTTGAGGTTTGAAATAAGATTGTTCTTGTGTCACAAATTCTGAAAGTCTGTTATTTGAATCTCACAATGCTTGAAGGTTGCTACATGGGGAAATGGGAATGAAAGCAGCTGTTTAGGGTCCTTTGTAACAAAAGCCATACTAAAATATATAGAAATCCAAAAATCAATAAAGAAACTACGAAAGGAAACTACTTTTTCATTTCTTTTGATTTTAGGTTAACCAGGTCACTTATTAACCTATTAATTTATTTATTTATTTTTATCACTGAAATTATTTAATAGTTGCCGTGTTGCCATTAAAAAAAGTGAAGTTGAAGATCATATTAGTCTGCAAAGAGAACAACTGAGGATGTGGTTAATGATCATTAAGGGTCTGTCGGTGTATATAATATGCAAAGAACTTTACACAATTTCTAATGGGACATGCTGAATAAATGTGTTAGGCAGAGAGAGGAAATTGTTTCCTTTTTCTTTCTGTTTCATAATTCAGAGTTAGTCACAGTGCTGATGGGGTTCTGATGAGACTCGGTCTCTTAATGAATGGAGATGAGGTTCATTGTGTGACACACAACTATGATATATTCACACTGGAGCCTAAATCACCCTCATACAACACAATACCACATACCCCATGTGTGTAATAAATATAAATAGCACTTGTTACTCATTGCCTGAAATCCTTCATTGGTAGTTATTGCTAGTTTTTCTTTAATAGGGAATTAAAAAAGAACTCTTTCAGTCATTATGTGTGTTTGAGTCAGTCATCGATTCGGGTAGAGGTGTTATCATTAGCCTATTGAGCATCTGCCAACATCCACACCAGCACAGCAGATCCATCACCCTCTTCAAACACACATTCATGGGTGGAGAGCACACTCACAAAAAAAAAAGAACGTTTTTTATCTTACCAATGACACAGAATGGTTTTCTAGCAAAGCGCAGTCGTCCTTGCCATCCCCTGTAACGACAGCAGCATCCAGCCGACCAGATGCGAATGATGTACTCCAGACCGAATACGACAATCATCACAAACTCCTGCAAATCAAAAACACCTTTCATGACATCAGATGCACCACTTATTGGATACAAATCATACAATATGGTAATTAATTAAAGCTATCTCACAAAAAATAAGTACAAAACATGCTGCATTCTGTGAAATTAGACATGGATATATTCCATAGACATAATGATTTTTATACCTTACACAAACTGTATATTCTATCCCCTACCCTTGAACCTACCCATCACAGAAAATGTTTAAATTTTTTTTTAAAACATCACTTTGTATGATTTATAAGTTGTTTTCCAAGAATTTCGGATATTGCTATCTATGTGCATACAAAATGCTATCTATACAAAATGTCCACATAACAGGACCAAACACCACCACAGGAGTCTAGCTACTGTAACATAATTAACCTCCCAGCTAATCCATCATTGCTACCGGTACATTCCTGGTGCCTGCTAATTGCACTGTTAGATAAACCCCAGTTGAGTGTTTCACCTGATTAAAATATCTGCATAGAGTTTATAACACTGCTCCTCTCATGGAGAAACACCATACACTTACATTCAACTGCTCACTGATGCTAAATGTGCTTACAATCAGATGAAAAGTCGAAACTTACAAGCTTTTGGATCACCTGGCATTTATTCTTGAGTACTGGGAAACAAAGCAAGCAAAGAAGCGAACAAACAAAAAAAAATTTGAGAAAGGAAAATTGTAAAATTAAAAAAAAGAGAGTTTGGAAAAATCAATAAATTCTAAATAATTTACTACAATTTACTGTAATAATGCAAAGTAACTATTCTGATTTTGAGTATTTTAAACATTAATATAATCTAAATACAGGTGTTTAATTTTTGGAATCTGATTTTGTAATCCAGATTACATAATTAGTTGCTACCCAGCATTGTTAGTTATATATATGTACTGTATATATATTTTGATCTACATAAAGTCTTGATTTTTAGTTTTAGGGTTAGTGGTATAAATACAAACAAATAAAACTAGGTGTAAAGATTCTTCTCTGAGGGATCTGATGGATGTTGCTATTTTATAAACTAACAGAGGAAAATTTATTTTGTTTTAGTGTTCAAGAATCAGAGCTGGATATATGCATCTCGAATATTCATAATGTTTATGTCTAAATTTCAAGTACTCTTTGCAGCTGTTGATGGACACATGATGAACCTTTTCACAGGTCATATTTCACATTCTCTGAGGGGTAAAGAGGCCTGGGATAGGCTTTAAAACTGTCCTGTCCTAATCCACTGTGACAGCCGAGATGAGCTTCCTACGGCTTGAAACAACACTGTTTGCTTATCCTGAGCACTATCTGATACGGAGGCTGTGCAGGTCCTGCTTTCCCACCAGTGGGGTAGAATCCATCCTCTCCTGCTTTCAGGTCAGCCCAAAGTCCCTGAATGTCTCTCAATACAGACTCTTTAACTGAAACAGGAACACCTTGGCTCACTCCAACAAGAGTCCGATGGGACGGAGGTGCTCAATCACTAAAAGCTTCATGCTGCTTTCTGTTGTCATCTGAGATGATCCCATCAGCCAGAAAAACATCCCAGTGAAAGGATGAAACTAATCCAAGTGATCGTCTTTTAACGTGCGGTACTGAACAAAGTTTTTAAAGGGATTTTGGAACACCAGAGAGCAGCACATTTGATACCTTGTTTTGAGAGTAGTGATCCCAACGCTATATCTTTCCTCTGTGACATTATCATTATAGTTGGAGTAAGTGGACTCCACTATTCTCATAGAATTAGAACGATTATATACTTTGTGTGCGTGTGTGTGTGTGGTTTACTATCTTTGTGAGGACTCTCCGTAAACGTAATGTTTTTTTTTAATAATGTACAAACTGTATATTCTATCCCCTTACACTAACCCTACCCCTAAACCTACCCATCACACAAAACTTTCAGCATTTTTACATTTTCAAAAAAATAACTCATTCTGTATGATTTATAAGATTGTTTCCTCATTAGGACCTCAATTTAGGTCCCCACAGTGACACATGTCCCCATGAGTCAGTGTGCATTCAGGATGAAAGTCCCCACCAGGATAGAAAACACACACACACACACGCACACGCACACGCACACGCACACGCACACACACACACACACACACACACACACACACACACACACACACACACACACACACAGAGTTTAAAAGTTTGGTGATGGTAAGTCTCTTCTGCTCACCAAGGCTACATTTATTTGATCAAAAATACAGTAAAAACTGTAATATTCAGCAGACATTATGATTTGATGCTCAAGAAACATATTACAGTATTAATGCTGCTTAACATTGTTGGGAAACCAGAGTCCTTTTCCCAAAAATGTTTAATGAATAGAAAGTTCAAAAGAACAGTTTTTATTTAAAATTAAAATATTTTGAAACTACATACAAGTTTTTACTGTCATCTTCGATCAATTTAATATGTCGCTGCTGAATCAAAGTATAAATTTTTGATTCAAAAAATGAACCTATACTGACCCCACACTTTTGAAAAGTAGTCCCTGCTGACATCACTTAGGCCATGCAGGATAATATTAACAAATAGCCATATAGCTATCTATGTAGCAACAGTTTAAGCAAACTTTTCTCCCATACAATTAACTCAAGTCACTCAGTAATTTTCTTTTTTCTCATCTTTTACTCTGAAATAGGTCATTACAGAAATAAATGGGTAAACAGCAATACATGTTGAGTGTTTCAGATGTGTATTTTGATTGTGCATACACCGTACAGTAGGCTTGTGTGTGTGTGTCTCACCAGTATAAGGAGACAGTGATTGGAGAGGTCCATGTGAGCAGGGATGGTGGAGAACACAGAGAGAACCAGACAGCCAAACACCAAAGTGAACCTGCCAGTGAACAAAAAAGGAAAAGCATTAGTAACTGTATCCTGTTCTGTGTGACTTCACCTGACCAACTGTGAGCTGAAACTAAAGGTTTCATTGTTCTGGAGTGAAAGCACCTTAACAAATCCTCAGGATGGAACATCCACTGAATCTGAGAGCTTTCAGAATGGCATTAGATCACAATCAAATGCGGTGGTGCTTTTCTACAGATCTTTTAGCGACTGACTAGTAGACATAACAGCTGGTGAAGTACCTGAATAGCATGGTGCACATGCAGATCATCACTTTTAGCATCATTAAAGCTGCAGTGTTTTGCTAATGATGGATGTGTGCCTTGTATAACTATGTCACACCGCACACCCAGCTATTGTCTGAGAGCTATTTACTGGAGCATACAGTACATGCTTTCTTCTACTGCCTCTTTGGTGCAGCATGCTGTATCTGCCCTGTTTCCTCTCTCTCTCTTTTGTACTAACCCTGTATAAACAGGCTATTAACATTGGCCTGAGGTGTTTGAGAACAGAGATGGACTCTTCATCTTCAGAAGCAGATGCAGCTGTCCGAGACGTGCAGCTGTATGCGGTTATGTGCTGTCTGAGTGACTTAGCAGACATCACCTTGACTTCCAGTGAATGCTGTTCTTATGTGTCCTGTAAATACATTGTGTCCGGGAGCTTGTTTTGTTTTTTACATCAAACACTCTCTTCTGTATTTCTCTTATTTGAAAGGGACCATATTCTATGAGTTTGTAAATTATTATTATTATTTCTTTCCCCCCTGAGGTACACTTATAATTGGTTTTCCTCAACGAAATTGTACACATGACTATTTCCCACCCTCTCTCTGAACCGTAGGCCTGTTTTGCCAGTGAGAGCAACTTCTAAGTAGCACATCTACTGTAAACCAGCATTACCAGTTAATTCTTGCTTTGCACGTAAGCAATGTGGTGCTGCAAAGCACAATAGTAGGTTTAAGAGTTTCAACATAGAGCCTTTTGCTACATTTGCTCTCTATACTGTATAAAATGTATTTATATAAAATACATTTATTTCATATTAAGTATAGTACAAATCCATTAACATATTTACTGACATATTGCTTGAGACTTAATTATATAAATATTATAATTAAACTTTATTTGGAGTACTTCTTTATTGCACAATGCACATTTCTTAATATTAAGCCTAAAATGTGTTAATATCACCATTAGCAAGAATAGTATGATCTCTGTATAATAAATGCAAGATATTTAAAGTCCCTGTAAAGTCAAAATTAAACATGTGTTCTGAGTTTCTCACACCACAGATAAATGTGTTATTAACCAACTAGCCAAATTTGAATCATAAAAATCCGCTAAGTACATAAAATATCTTATCGAAATCTTGAAAAAATAAGCAGCATTCTCTGCTCTCAAACGCTGGGGGCGTGTCCGTTGATCGGCGCCGGAACCACACCCAATCGCGGGAAAGCGGCCGTAAACACATAAGACAACAACAACACTCAAGTACAGCTCACGAGTCACAACGGCACCAGATGTCGGCGGGACGGGAGGATGAAGGTCGGGGCGGGAGATAGTCGGTTCGGCCCCATTCTGCAGCGAATTATCAGTGAATCCCAGTTGTTGGTGGTGATCGTCAGCACTCCATTAAGGCAGCTGTTCACAAAATTAATCCACCTCTTCTTGAGATCGTCTTTTTGTTTTGTTTTGTAGGCTGTTTTGTAAATTGTAGGCTGTAGTAACTAACGGTACTGACAGTAACTCGCAATCTAGCGGGTGAACTGATGCGAAATTGCGAATGTACTCTAGTTATGGGGGAGGGGCCATGTGCTCAGCGGCTCCAGTGCGTCATCGAGCCACCGTTTTAACCCCGCCCAAAAAATCCGGAACACAGCAATGGTGAAAAACTTCTTAACGTTCTAACTTCTGAATTCAGTACCACATAGTTCACAGTCTTTGTAATGTGTTTCAACAATACATTTCTAATGTGTTTAGAAACAAATCTCAGAATTGCCTTTACAGGGACTTTAAAGTGTATCTAACGTAAATTTGCAATAGATACATTTTTGCACAATCAAAATTACTAAAGTATATTCAATTAGCAGATATATCCAAACATATCCAGTTTAGCAGACTTTAAAGGTGCACTATGTTTTTGTTTCAGTAAAATATCCAAAAACCACTAGGCCAGTGTTATATATTTTGTTTAGTTAATTAACGTTACTTACAATATCTCAAATGTCTCCAACTATTTGTAAATCGTGAGAAAATTGCTATTTTATTGCCTGTCAGTATCGCCCGTCATATCTGCGTTACCCTTGGTTTCCGGATTTATTTTGCAGAAACGCTTTACTCTTACTCCAGTAATGCCATAACATAATTTTCAACACACTTGAATGTATCTAATATGATAAACAGGGCTGCGTTACCTCATACTCATCACGACCGGAAAGGCAGAAATGGCGCCGGCGACTGTGGCATAATAAAAGTCCGGCTCGCGAGGCGTGTGTTTATCTTATTAACAACAATCACTCCAGCGGCCTTGCTCAGCTCCAACACCACTTGGGTCTGCTCTGCTTCATACTACAGAAACTTTTATAATCGCATTCATGAACATGATTTCTGCTCGAGTCCTATCCCGATTCTTTTCCACTGCATGGCTGTGAGGTGAAGACCACATGTCCCAAAATTCTGCGCTCAAACTTGACGTCATCAAACAACACCTTTGTTTTGAATAGGCGACCTCTAGTGGACGGAAAAGTTACAAAGTGCACCTTTAAGTAAGCCTATATTAATATAGTATACCAAAAGAACAATAGCAGGGTATTTATATTAAGTACATAAATATGTAAATGTATTTGTAGTATACTTAAAATAACTGTATTTTTAAATTCATTTATTTTTCACTAGGGATAAAAGAGTTCACGATCTGCTGTGTATCTATGTCTTCGATCAATATCAAAGTAGTTGTGGCATTTGTCTGTAACTGTGTTAACAACTGTTATCAAAGTCCTGCTGACAGCACTAACCTGTTCTTCTGTCTTTCTTTCTCTTTTTGTCTGAGACACAGCCTGTCTGACCTACTCCTCACCCTTTTAGTGCTTGGCTAACACATGCACACCCACATGGGCCAGACTCTTTCAGTTAGTGTGAGGGCTTCTGTGAATCTCATAACACTCCATAGTATAACAATCCCCAAAGACTGGATCGTGACAGAGTTTATGAGTCATTGCAGGATATAGCGCTTTCCATATCCTGGTGGTACAACAGACCACAACTATTACGCTCAAACTGGTGTCGTGCTACTCAACTAGAACATGTTTATAGCATTTAAACATGTCGGACAAATGTACACACGCACACACAATAAGAAAAGGGCTTCTGCTACAGTCATTACTGTAACACAATAGACACACAAAACGGTAGCAGCAACACAAAAACAGTCAGCTTGAAAAGTCTGAGACCAATAGTGAAATGCATTTATTTTATTATTTCTTACAATTTGAGTAAAAAGTTGAATAGACAAATCTACACAAATTTCATAATGTTTGACCCCCAACACTCAAGCTCCCGGAACTCAACACAAGTTTGTGTGTCATGTGATCCAGCATGATTTGAGAGCATTGCGCTTTAAAGGAACCAATGCAATTTGTTAACATAAATAAAAATGTTCAATGAAAGAATTACCAGACTTTTGCACTATACAGGCACTCAGACACATCTTTCAGAGCTAGTTGAAGGATCTCTTGCACTCAGATGTGGGGGGAAATGAAAATATTAGACCAGGAAAGAATGACTTTTTTGAACAAACAGCTGCAGGTACCAGTGCTCTGCTAAACGCTCGGGCCAGACAATGTGTCTTTCAGTATTCAGAGCCGTGTGGTCACAGCGCCAGGCTCCCACAGACTCAGACATCTGAGCTTTCAAAGCTCTAAACCCCAGGGACCTTCTTCCATCTGCAAAACATAAATACAGCACCACCTACCAATTTAGCGGTCTCTGCGTGTAAATGTGCATGAGAGTGTCTGTATGCAAATGTCCACTTGCAGTTCTGTCGTAGTGCAATAGTACAGTAGCATGTAATGGGCTGCACACCTGTTTCTGTTCGCCCATGTGTGAGACTGTCTGAGATTGTGTTGTTTTTAAAGCATGCTCTGAGGGGTTTGAGGAGCATTCAGGCAGACAATGATGACACGCTCAGAGTTGGAATTTCAATTATTTCCCCATGAGTTTGGCAACCTGCAATGTGTACCGTCTGACCAAACATGACATGGTAGAGGGCGGTGTTGCGTTCTACCACGCCAAACACACAAAATCAGCTTATGAGAAGAAAAAACGTTGATGAGACCTTTTATGAAAGCACACAGGAAAAACAAAGAGACAAGACAAGTAGAGGAGATGAGATGAGGCCAGAAAAAAAGATAGAAGAAAAGTGAAATGAGATCAGATGAGATGAGCAGAAATGAGAAGAATGGAGAAGAGTAGAGAACAGTTGAGTTAGGAAGAGAATAGAATAGTTTATATAGGAAGAGAAGACAATTAAAGAAGGACAAGAGAATGTTAGAATGATCCTATGTTTAGAGAGTTGGCTGGTTTAGAGATCAGTCCTTTGCATTCCTGACAAGATGAATATGATCATTCATTTTCCATTGGATTAATATAAAATATAACATGAGTAATCCAGCGTCCACAACACAATACAGCTTGAATTATAATGGCTGTTCTCTGAATTATTGAATGGCTTGTACAAATAGCCTGTGGACATCTGGCTCTGATTTGGCGTGAGCCTCTAATGGTTCTCCTCCGTCTGAACAGGAAGGTCTGGACACTGGCTGCTGTTTCCACTGCAGCTGGAACAGACTGGAGAACACAATTCAGACCTCTGACCAGAGCTTCACACAGGCCCGGGGTTAATGACAGCCATAAAAAACAGGTCCAAAATAAATTTATTCCCCAAGCAATCAGATTTTTAAATGCATCTTCTAGTGTTGATTGATGGCCAGCTGGTCTGGTTATCTTATCTTAAATCCTAAATTTGACTTTTTAAAATGTTTTAAATTATGTGCCAATTGTGAAATTCTTAAATGTCTGTGTGAGCTTGCTGCAAATGTACTTTCCCTACGAGGATAAATAAACTGACTAACTAATAACACCCAATCAGGATGTGGCTTTTATTATATCACAGCCCTGACATAATAAAAGCCACAGGTTATATATATATAGAGGTCTGAATGTTAGAATCTAAAGGCCAGACAGGGATATTATAGTGTAATGACAGATTCCGATTTAGGTATTTTCAGCTAATCTTGGACTAACAAAACATTAAAGGAATGGCTAACACAACAGAGCAACTTTTTGTTTGACTGACAAACAGTAGGACATCACTAGCCTCCTCATTTCTTTCAGGAATTGACTAGACATGCAAAAATCCAGAATTCAAGCATGTGAAAGTGAGAGAGATGAAGGATCGGCTTCAGACAGACCGAAGGGAACATGCTTACTTGCACTCCAGATACTCAATGTGTTTGTGTTTGAGAGTGTGTGCTTATTTGATACTGACTGTAGGATCAGCCATATGTGGTGTACATGTTTGTGTTATTCTGAGCTAAATTAAAGATGTTTTTTTCGGTCTGCTAGATTCCTAAGCATTCCTCTGGCTAGTTGAACGCAGGGCTGTCATGAATAATTAGGGATGTCATCTAACATGGCACATTGCTGTTCCAGGTTCAGTGAAGCCAGTTATAAGAACAAAGCCTTTCCATAAAGCCCAGGTGAGGCAGTTACTCAAAACTGGCCATTAGTGCATTGTATGCAACCACACGATTCACTTAAAAAAACCCAGACAAGTCATGATACACCTTATTTTTGTTATCTTAACCTGGTGATGAACCGTTTCCTCTGAAAAGCATACAAGCAATTCAGAAAGCAATTAGATTTGCTTTTCATGAAGGAAACAACACTGCTTGCAACTGCAACGTCCTGTTTTCTGTCAGCTGCTCAGAAGAGTTACAATCACTGTACCATTCAAGACCAATCACAACCAATGCAAACTGATGCAAGACTAAACGCAATTCAGCAAACAATACGACGCGTCAACGACGACGTGAATGCTGAACACTCTATTCTATTCTAAAAGTCTAAAGTCAATGGGAGATTTTCAAAACAATCTTGCTTCCTTAAATAGAAATTTGATCAGGTTTAAATGGACTGTTTTAAGGCCCCGTCCACACCGAGACCTGTTTAGCTGTATACGCATACATTTTGTACCGTATCAGCGTTTCGTCCACATGGATCCGACATTTTCGGAGCATGAAACGATATTTCCTATCTGGGAACTCGAGCTGCGCCGAACGCTGTGAGAACGCCCCTGCGTGATCGCGTCATGAAGCGTGTAGAACCAATCCAATCAGGAGATCATCGGCTGGGTGACGCCATCGCATCGGAAACTATAAAACACCCGTGAAAACAAACAGGAACCAGCTTCTGTGCCTTCAGTAAGCGATCTGTGTGAACCTGTCTGTCTATTTGGTGTTTTTGTCTGTCTATGAGAGAATTTTCCACCTTTTGTTAAATATTACAAAAAGAGAAAAGAAAGGAGAAAAATGGCGAGTGAACAGTTCACCAAATGTGTGCATCCCTGCCCTCGTTTATCACGGCTGGGGATACACACTCTGTGTGTGATCTGTTTGGGAGCGCAGCATGCCCAGGCAGCCCTTGAGGGGGCTGCTTGCGAGCATTGTGAGCGGCTTCCGCTGAGAACGCTGCGCTCCCGCCAGGCACTCTTTGAGGAGGGTGCCTCGGCGCGTGTTCCCCGCGGCTCGGGTCCCGCTTCTGCCGAGGCAGAGCGGCGGCTTCAGTCGTGGGGTTCACAAATGGACCTTGCAGAGGGTGTGAGACGGGCCCAGCCTTATCTCAGCCCTCACCTGCATCGTCCAGCGCTTCATCTCGGGGTTTGGAAGCCCGCCCTGCGGTTTCTTCCCCCCCGGGTGAGGCGCCGATGCTCCAACTATCCAGCTCTGAGGAGTTGGACGTTGAGAGCATCGCGACTGAAGACTCGCCACTTCAGTCACCAGCAGGCGAGGAGCTAATGGAGGTGCTCACGAGAGCGGTGGCCAGGTTAAATATAGACTGGCCAACCGAGAGATCAGAATCCCATCAAGTTAGAAAGAGTAAACTGGATGAGCGGTTCCTGCCCTCTCGTGCAGCAGAGCCTCAACGTCGGGGCCTGCCGTTCTTCCCTGACCTGCACACCGAGGTGTCTAGGTCCTGGAAGAAGCCGGCATCATTTAGAGTTTTCAGCCCTCAAACATCGACTTATAGTAACATCATAGGGCTGAAACAGCATGGTTATGGGGCGATGCCTAAGGTCGAAGAGACGCTTGCGAGCCATCTCTATCCTTCTTCGCATCGCCCTAAAGGCCTTCGACTTTACCCACCAAGCCGTTAAAAACAACGCCGGCGCTGGTGGGTAAAGCGTCTCGGGCGGCAGGTCAGGCCGCGGCATGCCTGCACACGATGGCTATCATGCAGGCATACCAGGCCGACCTGCTTAGGGACTTGGATGGCAGAGATGAGGTGGGCTCAGATATAATAACTGAGCTCAGGCAGTCTGCCGATCTCGGGCCACCAAGGAGACGGCTAGATGTGTGGGCCGCTCTATGGCAGCCTTGGTGGCCACGGAGAGGCATTTGTGGCTAAACCCCACTGAGATCAAGGAGAGGGAGAAGAGCTTTTTGCTCGATGCGCCGCTGTCCCCTGAGGGCCTCTTCGGTGACGCTGTACAATCAGTCACCGAGAGGTTCCAGGAGTCAAGAAAACAGGCAGCGGCGCTTAAGCAGTTTCTCCCTCTCCGAATCCAAGTCCCGGGGCAGCAGCCCAAGGAGAGGCCGAGTACGAGCTCCTCGCACAGGGCGCAACAGAAGCAGAGCGTCGCCACCCGTACTCCTCCGCAAAGGGAATGGGAGGCGGGGCGGCGCTCTCAGACGAGGCCTTCGAGGGGTAGGGCTGATCTGAGGACAGTCCTTATCGCCAAGAAGGCCTCGTCAAAGCGGTCCTGACGCCAGGAACGTCAGGACGCTGAGGGTTGTCCCCTCCGCAGGAAGACGGTGTTTACCTCAGCACACGGTACCGTCTTCCTGCGGCGCCTCTCTGGGGCCACGCTGCCAACCCCGCCGCAACGCCGGGGCGCAGATGGTCCTCGCGGGCCACCCGAGGGTGGTCCGCTTCCTCCTCGGGAGGTTCCCGAGCAGTCAAGTCAGGCGTTCCCTGCCGGTCCGCCGTTTCAGGGCACTGCACTTGTTGCTCAAAGTACACCAGAGGCCAGCCTCGAGAGTATCGAATATATCTCGTTGGGTCCTGCAGATAATAGAGAGAGTGCGATTCAGTTCAAAAAGCGGCCACCTCCGTTCAGCGGTGTCCTACCCACAGAGGTAGGCCCGGAGCAGGCTCTGGTAATGGCACAGGAAGTAGAGACACTCCTGCAAAGGGGGCTATAGAAAGGGTTCCTCCTCCCAGCAGGGAGTCGGGCTTTACAGCCGTTACTTTATCGTGCCAAAGAAGGATGGGGGTTGCGCCCGACATTAGATCTCGTCTACTAAATCGCTCTGTGGCGAAGCTCAGATTCAAGATGCTTACACTCAGACAGATCGTGTCTCAGATCAGATCCGAGGATTGGTTTGTGACCATAGACCTCAAAGACGCATACTTTCACGTCTCCATCCTTCCACATCACAGGAAGTTTCTGAGGTTTGCCTTCGGGAGAGGCATACCAATATCGAGTACTTCCTTCGGTCTAGCACTGTCACCCCGCACCTTTACCAAGTGTGTGGATGCAGCTCTGGCGCCGTTGCGTCTGCAGGGCATCCGCATACTCAATTATTCGACGATTGGTTGATCCTAGCTCACTCCGAGCAGATGGCGGTTCAGCATCGAGATGCTGTTCTCGCACACATGTCAAGGTTGGGGTTGAGACTGAACGCAAAGAAAAGTGTGCTTTCTCCGGCTCAGAGGACCACCTTTCTAGGCGTGAAGTGGGACTCGTAATTATGCGGGCGCAATTATCGCCGACACGCATAACATCGATCCGCACAGCAGTAAAAGAACTGAAGCTAGACCGTGCTATCACTGTGAAGCAGTTTCAGAAACTGTTAGGCCTCATGGCAGCTGCGTCCCAGCGTGATACCTTTTGGCCTGCTGAACATGAGGCCGTTACAGTGGTGGCTCAGAACGAAGGGTTTTCCCGAGGGGAAATCCGCTCCGCGACGATCAAAGTCACGCGCGATGCCTTCGTGCTCTGGTCATGTGGAAGAATCCCGGGTTTCAGGCCCAGGGACCGGTGTTGGGGCTCAGGTTCGCCGCGTAACGCTAACGACAGATGCTTCCCTCACGGGTGGGGGCGGTCATGAGTGGTCGCTCATCCCAGGGTCTATGGCAGGAACATCAGCGGCTATGGCACATAAATCGGCTAGAGATGCTGGCTGTGTTTCTTGCATTGAAACAGTTCCTGCCCGACCTCAGGGGCCACCATGTGTTAGTCAGGACAGACAACACATCGGTGGTCGCCTATATAAATCACCAGGGGTCTGAGGTCTCGCCTTATACAAGCTGGCACGTCAGATCCTCCTGTGGGCCCGGGAAACTGCGTTCCATCAGGGCAGTTTACATCCCAGGGTCTTGAATCAGGAAGCAGACATCCTGTCGAGGCAGGGGCCGAGGCCGGGAATGGAGACTTCACCCGAGGTGGTGGAGCTCCTATGGCAAAAGTTCGAGAGAGCAGAGGTAGATCTGTTTGCTTCGGCAGAGAATTCCCACTGTCCTCAGTGGTTTTCTCTGTCACATCCAGCTCCTCTGGGGCTGGACGCCATGGTACAGGAGTGGCCGAGGCTGCCCCTGTCGCATTTCCCGATTGCTCTGCTTCCGGGAGTTCTGGAGAGGGTGCGCCGGACGGAGTCCGGGTGCTACTAGTGGCTCCGTGCTGGCCGACCAGGATCTGGTTTTCGGACCTGATATCTCTCCTGGAAGGCTCTCCCATGGAGATTCCAACCAGGAGGGACCTCCTTTCCCAAGCGGGCGGGAGATTCCTTCATCCCCGCCCGGAGTTGTGGAAACTGTGGGCCTGGCCTCTGAGGGGCTAGGCTCCTAGAAGAGGGTCTCTCGACTGAGGTCGTGGAGACCATTCTTCACTCCAGAGCTCCGCCCACGAGGAAGCTGTACGCACTAAAATGGAGATTGTTCTCAGTGTGGTGTAGAGAACGCCAGTTGGACCCAGTTAACTGCCCGGTTGGTACAGTGCTGGAGTTCCTGCAGGCGAGATTCTCAGCAGGGTTGACCCCTCCACAATAAAGGTGTACGTGGCGGCCTTAGCTGCCTTCCACACTCCTTTGGGTGGAGTGTCTTTGGGAAGACACCCTTTAGTTACACGTTTCCTCCGTGGCACTTTGAGGTTGAGGGTGGTGCATTCGAGGGTCCCGACCTGGGATTTGGCTATTGTTCTGCGGGCCTGTCTGAGGCTCCTTTGAACCATTGGAAGAAGTGCCAGATAAATTTCTGACACTTAAGACCATCTTTTTATTGGCCATTTCGTCCCTCAAAAGAGTAGGGGACATGCAGTCCCTGTCGGTAGGGCCCTCATGTCTAGAGTTTGCGCCTGGCATGGTGAAGGCTTTTCTTCACTCCAGACCAGGATATATCCCCAAGGTTCAGACGAGCCCGAGGGGTCCTATTACTCTGCAAGCCTTCTGTCCTCCTCCTTTCGTGACGTCAGACCAGGAAAAATTAAATCTGCTTTGCCCGGTTAGGGCGCTTGATGCCTATGTCCACAGAGCTGCCCTGTGGAGAAAGACGGATCAATTATTTGTCTGTTTCGGAGCCCCTAAAAAAGGGGCGCCAGTGTCTAAGCAGAGAATGAGCAAGTGGTTGGTCGAGGCCATCTCTCTTGCTTATGAAGCGGTCGGACAGCCGTCTCCTCTGGCTGTCCGGGCGCATTCTACTAGGGGTATGGCTGCTTCTAAAGCACTTCTGTCGGGGGCTTCCCTCCAAGATATATGTAACGCGGCGGGTTGGTCTCGCCGCTGACCTTTGTAAGATTCTACGAACTTGACGTAGCATCTACAGTTGGGGCACAGGTGTTATCGTAGTCGCGCGCCACGGTTTCACACATCTGAAGCACTTGGTCCTATGGCGATGTGGGTATAAGCGTTCTCACAGCGTTTGGACGCAGCTCGAGTTCCCAGATAGGAACGCTCGGTTATGTATGTAACCCTAGTTCCCTGAGGGGAACGACGCTGCGCCGCCGCCATACTCGGCATGCCCGTGATCACTTACTTCAGGCTTTTGCAGAAGCTAGTTCCTGTTTGTTTTCACGGGTGTTTTATAGTTTCCGGTCGATGACATCACCCAGCCGATGACGTTCTATCTCCTGATTGGATTGGTTCTACACGCGCTTCATGACGCGATCACGCAGGGGCGTTCTCACAGCGTTCGACGCAGCGCCTCGTTCCTCAGGGAACTAGGGTTACATACGTAAATCGAGACGTTTTGAAACAGGGTCCCAGAGTGGATAAATCTGAAAACAACACCCTTGCATTTTCATGTATACAGCCAATCCGTATATTTTGTGAAACGCTGATGTCATCACACCATGTTCCAAACGTGGAAGACTAGATCGGGATACAACTACGGGCACTGGGCATGCGCATATCAATATTGCGTCATTTAATTACTGTACTTGCATTATTGTAAGGGTAGTTTTAGGGTTGGGGGTAAGTGTAGGCGTTAATAAAACACATCTGGTAAGTTGCAAATGTATCTATTGTTATTTTATTGTGTGATTTTTGCCTTACCTCCAACCATTGCTCTACCCCTTCTAGCCACAAATCTTCTTTCCCATTATTAGTGAATTTCTGTGGCAGAATTACAGTGCCACACACTGGTCTGGCATGTATACTACATCGTTTTGTGTGCTCTCTTGAAACAAAAAAAAGATCGGATTGGGAAAGCTCTGGCTTTGTGCGGACGGGGCCTTAGTTGTGCCCTCAGTGACCTAGTTTCCCTGTTGTAGATTAGTTCATTCATCTCCACCTGTGTTCATTAATCATCTGGTTTGTCTCGGTTCATTTAAGGCCTCAGTTTTCTCCCAGTCTCCGTATGTCCTTGGTTTTTGATAGTGTTTGATTGCAGTATTTTCCAGTGTGTTTATTATTAAAACCTATTAATTTACTTTATTCTTCGTCGCGCGCTTCTTTATATCAACCGAACTGTTACAGTGAGCAGTTTGGGCTGAATTAATTGAGGAATATCAATATAGTGCCGCCATGAATGCACTATAAAAAGAACACAGTCAGGCGAATGCTTAGAGTTGGCAGGAAAAGAGGAGTTTGTTGGAGTTTAATTCTTCTCAAATTGCACTAGGGATTTTTAATTAACTTTGTTAACTGCTAGCAAACAGTCTATACAGCTATTTGAGGTGGCAGTGTGCAGAAGTGGTCAAAGATGAAGCCTAAAAATAGCTTGCTAAGGTTTGAGATAGATGTCTTAATGCAGCTGCATGCATGCAGGCCTCCAGAGAGGCATCACAACAACATAAACAAACACACAAACTACTTATAAATTCCTGTGTGACTATTGTGAATTATGCTTCATGAATGAAATGTTTTCCACCAGAAACTATGCATATTTAAGGAAGAGGACAACCACTGAGATGCATATAAAAAGAGAAATGCAGGGATCCATCTTCAAAGGGAAGAACAGATATTCATTGTCATATCTTTGAATACCAAAAAAGCACATCTTTAAAAATTCCTCATTGGAACGTATTTTTACAGCAGTTTGTCTTCCATTGCCACAATATTAATGTATTTTAGATTAAATAAATACAGTCTCTGGACAAGACTTCCCAAACTTTTTCAGTATTGGGAGTATAACCCCTATATAAAAACCCTAATAATATGATATAGATTCTTAAAGGCCCCCTAAATTGTTTTAGTATGAATATGTTAGCCTTAAGGTTATGAATAAGCTGGTATGTTCCAAAACAATGACAAAATTTGCATTTAGGAGATATAAGCATTCAAAACTTAGTCTCTCACTTCAATTAAAATGAATCAAAGATTTTGATGACATCATCGCAGACATCACCTTCTCATCAAATCTTCTGTCCAATCAAATGCTCTCTAGAATCTGATGGTCCCGCCCCCTACACTATAAATATACACTGACGCTGCTGCTGAAATTGGTCAGCTGTTCACACATTTGCTATTTTCTACATGGTGAATGGCACATAGCCCACTATATATGCAATTCAGACTGTGTAAATATGCTTTCAGTTGAGGAAAACGAAGTCTGGCTTCACGTTAGTTCACACGCACCGCACAACCATAGTCTAGACTAGAGTCGTTGTCTAGAGACATGAGAGCGCAGCGCGGATCATATGCGCGAGTCGGCGGAGACAACAAAACATATCAGACCCATTTAAATTCTGCTGTTTTTCACAGCGAAATGGAGGAGATTATGGTGATAAACGGTTTGAGATTAGTAGGAGGAAAATCTAGCTTTACCAAACAGAAAAGCTCTAGTCAAACTGTGGTATTAACAAAATGCTATTGGCTGTTTCAAAAAAGGGGAGGAGCTGCTAACAGCTGGAGCCGTTTCAGGGGTAATTAGATCAACATTGAACAATGCTGCATGTTTCAAGCACTTCAGTGGGCCTTTAAAGGGTTAGTTCACACAAAAATGAAAATTCTATCATTAATTACTTGTTCATTTGCTTAACACAAATAAAGATCTTTTTAATGAAATCTGAGAGCTTTCTGTACACTAGAAGACAGTTACGCAACTACCACTATGATGCTTCAAAAAGTTCATAAAGAGATTGTCAAAATAATCCATATAATTGAGCGGATTAGCCCACATTTTCTAAAGAGACTTGATCGCTTTATTTGATGAACAGGTTTAATTGAGGCTTTTACTCACATATAAAAATTGACTGCATGACATAATAATAATAATAATAATAGAAAATGTTTCAGCTCTTTAGAAAGTTTAAGATTTGAGAGAGTAACAAAATATGGCACCATTTACAGAATACAGCTACTATTATATTAGATATAACAGGCACAAACCCTGAACACACCTGAAACTCTGTAAGGTGAGAAATGATGGTCTTTTTAACATGAGGTTCAGTCTAATCAAGCATGGTACTGTCCATGGTCCTGAAGCCGATCACATTATGCCACTGCTGCATCAATATGATACTTTGGCAACAAAACACAGAGGCCGAATCAGGTTTGTGACTTTCTGATCATAATAGAAAAGAATGACATGGTGTGTCAAAATATCACATTGTTAGCATTATCATGTGGTCTGGGCTC
This sequence comes from Gobiocypris rarus, assembly GCA_023029165.1. Lineage (NCBI taxonomy): Eukaryota > Metazoa > Chordata > Actinopteri > Cypriniformes > Gobionidae > Gobiocypris > Gobiocypris rarus. The sequence continues at coordinate 23,270,983 of CM040927.1, read as the reverse complement.
AATTTGATTTACAGACTGTGTACAGGAGTTCAATAGTCCATCAGTTATACATATTCTTATATTTCATAGTATCCAATATTATATTTCTATATTCTACATTCTAAATGATTTTTTCAGAAGCTTTGGGACAAATAAATGTCAGCGGAGCTCCCTACTACAAATCCCCCCATCACTTTTACAGAGGGAGACAGTTCCCTAATCTCTTCCTTATAGACAAATAAAACACAATGGACTGTAAGCCCATAAAGTTCAAACAGCCCCATCGTAACTGCAGGCTCCCAGACACCACAGCAGTTGGGTTTCTTTTGGAGCCTCACTTCACCGGGGAGGAGTATGGGGATGAGGATGAGCTACGCCGTGACGCCCCATTCCGCCTCCAGCAGTTTGTCTTAAGGAGGACAGGGAGCAGGAACAGACAGGATGTTCCCCTGCCAAAAGTCTATTAACTAATCCTGCTGTTTATTCAATCTACTCAAGTATCTTACAAGGCTGATCGGTTAGATGAAACACGCTGTTTTATTTCTAAGCAACTACTTAACCAAAACACAAGGCAGCCAAAGGCATCCAAAACCCATGGAGCATCCAGCTAAAGTTCACTGAAGTGAATGGAAACACTTAATCATTTAAATAATAGAAAGAAAATTATCATTTATAACCATTCGTTGAGATTATGACCGTCATTATTTGATGGTCATTACTAAACCCTGCTTTCATATTACATGTATGTTGTTGCCATAAGCATGAATGTAATATTTGTAATATATTTTGTGTCGCTGTGTACTCTACCATTCAAAAAATATTTCTTAAAGTTTATCGTATTCTCCCCTAGGATGCATTTATCTGACCAAAGATACAATAAATAAAAATAATTCCATGATAAAAAGGTGAAGCATCATCATAATTTAATAACGTTATCTTATTTTTAATATATTTTAAAATGCAATTTATTCCAGAGTTTTCAGCATCATCACTCTTGAGTGTCTTGAGTGTCACATGATCCTTCAGAAATCATTTTAATATGCTGATTTGGTGCTGAAGAAATATTTATTATAATCAATTTTGAAAACAACTGTGCTGCTTAATATGTCTTTATATTATTTCTTCTAAAATCTATTTAATATAGATCAATAGAAAGTTAAAAAGATCAGTATTTATTAGATTTTTTTTATTGTATTGTATATTGTATTATTAAACTGTACTGTCACTTTATACCAATTTAATGCATCCTTGCTGAACAAAAGTATTAATTTATAAAAAATAAAATAAAACTTGCTCAAAACAGAAATTAGCATAATTTCAGAGCACCCTAACATTTATCAAAAAATATCTGTCTTTAAAAAGGTTATGTGGATATTCTCTTATTATGAGTTAAAGGGAGAAAGTAAAATAGTATAAGCCCAACATTATCTTATCTGGTTATATACACAAAGTTTTCTTTTTTTAGCCCAGTAAAGCATTAGGTTTCTGTGAAATATAATTTGCCACATAAGCTGTAAGATGCAACTGTTATTGGTAGTCAAATAAGCTATCCTATAACATTTCTTAGAGCACAAGAAGGAGAGATGAAAAGTACACAAAGGAGATTTAGTGTAATGAATCTTATGTGTAGTGAACGTCACCCGCATGGCTGGGGAAAAAGGGCCAAATTTCCATGATGCAGCATAGCTTGGCTTTGAAGGTGTGGGCCAGGAGACGTTTTGCTCACCCTCTTTCTCTCCCTCCCTCCGTCTTTTCCTTTCCTTTCCCTTTTGGGTACCATTAGGAGGAGTGGGAGGAATCGGCACAAGCTGTTTTCCATGTGATGAGCACAAATCCTGCACTAACAGGATCCAGACCTGGGGAAGCTGGTGAGCTCAAGCAGCTGACAGGGTTCATAAACGCTCCTGGCATACAAGGAAACAGCAGCAGGTTCTCATCAAACACCAAACGGCCTCTCCTGTTCTCCCTTGCTACCTCAGTGGGTCTCATTCTCTCAATCTTGCTCTACAGTTGCTGGTGCTAACCAGATGTCAGCTCGTGTCCTGCAGAGCAAACTATCACAAAAAGACAAAGAGAAAAGAATATGGAGTGCAAAAGGCGGCGACAAAATCTAAAAGAGCAAGTTAAAAGAGACTAAAGAGATGTTTTGTCTAGCAAGTTACAAACCAAGGGAGGGAGTTTTTTGTTATTAGCATTAAAATGTATATACATGTATTAGGTAAAGAGTATATTTTATGTAATGTAACAGGCCACTATTTATATTCTTCTCCATTTTTAACCTACAGTAGTTAACTGTAATGGTTCTGTAGTGTATAATCAAAATCAAATTGAAATAGTTTAATTTAAAATAAATCTAAAATACAGTTAAAATGTGCTCATAAAAGCTGGATGCTGAATGCTAGACGTTTCTTTGAAAAAAAGTATCTGACAAACGTAAATGTAAAAAAGTTTAGGCAAAATGCTGTTTAGTTGTGGATGGAGTAAAGCATGTCATAATTTCCAAAATATACACGCAATAAGACAAAAAAACAGATGCTTCTACAGATTTTTTTTTTTACTCTGAGGTTCAAGACAAGCGCTCGGCATGAGGAGATCACTGCGTGACTGCTACTTTGTTGTGGAGATACACAGAAAAAGAAGAAGAAAGAAAAGGCACAGTCCTGCATGACGTCCCTGCACTTCCTCATCAGTCTGGACCCCAAAATTAGCTCATAGCATCCATTGAACCACATGCAGTGGAGGGGAAGCTCAAATTCACCTGTTCTCAAGCAGCTACCCATCTACTGAAACTCACTCCACTCCTTAGACATTCTCTTGCCTGTACCTCTTTCCATCAGCCCAACATTTCATTCTCTCGGTCATCCATGGTTACTTTTCACAGCTCTTTACCAATGCTATCATAGAAGAAAAAACTGCTAAATCGAAACCATATTAAAGACTAAATCATGCTCATGAGTCACAAGGACAGAAACATATATAAAACTCATTTGGGCAACCAAGATGTGAAGGACTGATTAGAAAAGTAGAGCTGCTAGTGAATGAGATCTGTTCCTCAATAATAATTCTTCACACAGATGGAAATCTCCATCATTTACAAACACTTTGAACTCATTCACCCCAGAAAGTTCAACCACACCATGAAATCCCACACTCACTGCCGCTGCTGGCGGTCCCGCTCCACTAGCTCCATTAAACACACAAATGTGCTCAAACACAAATGTTCACAGGAAAGACTCTGTCACGGCTGGCTGTGCTGCATGTGCGTCGACATGCTTCCTCTGGTTAACACAGGTAAGGTTAGAAAGGGAGACAATAAATGATCCAGGAAGAACTCTGGACATGGAGGGATAAGAGGAGAGAAAGAGTCATTATAGCTTAAATGAAGCTAATGCACGTTCAAGGAGGAAGCTTTTCTCTTACACACGCTCTCTCTCTTTCTTTGGTGTGTAGATTTCAGGTTAAGACTAGCCTGACGTCGTCATACTCAGATTTTAGTCAGAATATGAGTCTGATACTGCTCCATTAGGTTCTGATTATGGGGCGAAAATGCCTCTGCTCTCAATTAGATAGAACTACAACCAATAAGAGCAACGAAGTGAGTGACGTATGCTGAGCAACGGATAATTGTCAACAGAATTCAACTGCACACACGCTGGAAGAAGTAGAAAAAGAAGATGAGAGTAAACGATCTTTGCCGGTGTTGTAAAAAGACTGTTTAAATGTAACTTATTCCTTAATTTTCAGCAGTGTCACATGATGCTGTAGAAATCATTCTAATATGCTGATTCTAATATGCTGATTGATATGCTCAAATAACATTTATTATCATTATCTGTGTTGAAAAAAGTTGATTAGAAAGGTATGGAAGCTTATTTCGGCAATTGAATAAAAAAGAAAAAAAGGTAATTGCCACATTTTATCTCACAATTCTGACTTTTTTTTTCCTGCCAGTTATATATTTTCCTTTTTTTTTTTTTTTGCGAGTAATAGAATTGCGTGATATAAAGTTGCAATTGTGACTATTTTTCACACAATTGTGAGTTTATATCTTGCAATTTTGACTTTATAACATGCAATTGTGAGTTATAAAGTCAGAATTTTGTGATATAATACTCAATTCTAAGAAAAAAAGTTGCAATTATCTTTTAAAAATGTTTTATTCTGTGGTGGAAACAAGCTTCCATAGTAAGGTCAAAATAACAACTTTGCTGTCACTTTTGATCAATTTAATGCATCTTTGCTGAATAAAAGTATTAATTTCTTTCTTTTTTTTAATCTTACTTGTCCCAAAATTTTTAAAGGTGGTGTACTACTCACAGAGTATATATACCATATGTAACAGTTATAGAATAATAGAGTAGTTAAAACATGTGACAGTCTGCATTATGGTGAGTACCGGCCAAATTTTTAAATGCTCTGATCACAGTCTCTGTCTCACTTTCTCTTCTTCAAAAGCAATTTTCCCCCTGGTGGGTCTTCACACTTTACTAATGGATGGGGTCACTGCAGAACCCACTAAAGTGTTCTCCACAGCTTGCTTTAATTGGACTGTTTACAAGCAGTGTGCCGAAACTCTATTGTAGACTTGGGGTTAATTTTCACCCCGGCTGCAGTAGTAAATCTGCCGCATCAGAGGGGGATTTTCATCACTGGAGAAACCACAAGCATCATAAGAGCACATGAAAAGCTAGTTGGGTAACAGCAAAACTATATTGACACAAAACGGTATTAACATGAGAAGATTATGACTGAATTGTCTAAAACTAAAACAGCTGATGAGGTTTTTCCAGCCTTATCTGCACATAAAAGAGTTTCCACTCAGTAGCAGAGTGACAGAACACACACACACTCAGTTCCAGACATATGTCTATACAAACGCTCACATGTACCTCTGGCTTTTTATGGCATTAATGATATTTTGAGAAAAAGCAGATGGGCCAAATCTGTCAAGCTTATATTGATGTTGTCCATGTAAGGATACAGTAGCCAGGGAGCCTGTCTATCCAAGCTTGCTCCATTTCATACACATGCACACACACCTCTTTTTGAACATTAAAACGGTATCGTTCTGAAAGCGTTCCTACCCTTCCCCCATCTTTGCAATGCAAGTAGTTCAGGGTTAACTTACGGTGTAATGGACCGAGGCTTGTGAACATGTATAAAGCAGAAGGTCTTGTGTCGGTATAGCGCAGCACATAATTTTGCATATAAATAAATAATACGATAAATAGTGTCATAATTATATTTTCTAAGACTTTTGGACCACACTACAGCCACCTAGGCTAAAACAATACATTATTAATGCCAAACAGCACCTGCAATGGCTAGTAACTCATTGTTCCCTGAGGAATAAAATGGAAATGGCTCTGTTATAATCTAAATTTGACAAGCAAACAAATGGGAAGATCATACACTAAGCCCCCTCCTTCATTTCAATTATCACACATCTCTCTAAAATACTTGATTCTGATTGGTCAATTGTGGCATTCCGCATCAAATATTTTACTATAATGACCACTGAGAAGCATAATTGACTGATTTTCTTGGAAACCAATTTCCTACAGTGCTGGATTTATGTTCAATTTGCGTTGTGGACCTAATCACCCTGTCTGGGGTTTATTATCTTCTAAAGACTTGCATATTATCTCGTGCTTTTTCCTTCTGACTCATGTTTATGCTCTTTAGATGAAGATAACATTCCTTTATATAGCTTGTTTTAACCATGAACCTTACTAAACAAGAAAAAAAGTCAGTAGACACATTTTTTTTTTTTAAATGAATGAAAAGATACTTATTCTTTTTTAGACATTTATCAACTAAATTTTCTGAAAACAAGTCTTAATTACACAAAATAAAAATATTAAACCATTAAAAACTACAATAGTAATAATAATAATTAATATTATTATTTTAATAAATACATAATAAATAAATATTATAATGATCACTGTCATTATCATACTATTATTATTATTTGTCAAAATTATTGTTGTTGTAGTTGTTACTTTTAAATAAATATTATAGTTTTTGACCATTCTTCTAGAAGCGCATTTGTGAGGTCAGGCACTGATGTTGGACGAGAAGGCCTGGATCGCAGTCTCCACTCTAATTCATCCCAAAGGTGTTCTATTGGGTTGAGGTCAGGACTCTGTGCAGATCAGTCAAGTTCCTCCACACCAAACTCACTCATCCATGTCTTTATGGACCTTGCTTTGTGCACTGGTGTGCAGTAATTTTGGAACAGGAAGGGGCCATCCCACAAACCTGTTCACACAAAGTTGGGAGCAAGAATTTGTCTAAAATATATTAGAATGCTGAAGCATTAAGAGTTCCTTTTACTGGAACTAAGGGGCCAAGCCCAAACCCTGCAAAAACAACCCCACACCATAATCACCCCTCCAACAAACTTTACACTTGGCACAATGAAGTCAGGCAAGTACCGTTCTCCTGGCAACCACCAAATCCAGACTTGTCCATCGGATTGCCAGACAGAGAAGCGTGATTAATCACTCCAGAGAACACTTCTCCACTGTCCAGTGGCGGCGTGCTTTACACCACTGCATCCAATGATGCTTTATTCTATACATCTGTGGCCATGGAAGTGGTTGGAACACCTGAATTCAATGATTTGGAGGGGTGTCCCAATACTTTTGGCAATATAGCGTATGTCAAAATGATTTAAAACTTTTATTATTATTATTATTATAAATTTTAGTGTGCCAATCCACATTCAGGTGTCTTTGTTAGGCTCTATGTGATCTTTAGGTGATCTTTACACTTTTTACAAGACTTGCTGAATACAGATTGGATCTAGAAGATGAAAAACAAACAAGCAGGCGAAGTAAAACGGGAAAAAAAGATTTTATATAAAGATTGAGCAAGAATTCAAAAACACTCTTATTCACTCTCTCCTGGGTAGTGTTATGCAGTGGCAGATTTGACATAGATTGATTTGTGTCATTTCCTGAGTGAGGGAGCCATTGATTCAGCACTGACCTGTTCACTGTAGCATCTGCTTTCATTAGCAGACTAAGGGCTGTGTTGAGACCCACCCGAACAGGAGCCACAGGGAACAGCACACCTCTTTAACACAGCCATCTATCACAGCTGTTTACCCTGCCCAACAAACACTTACTGATCAATACTGCAAGCCTCACCCATACAGCCCTGACTCTCTCACACATGCACATATATACAGTACTCTCTATGTACTCAACATGAGTAACACAGCAAATACTTTCACAAACACAGAGTTGTGCAGATTGAGGTTCTATTTGCTTTAAATTCTACCCTGAAAGGCTGTAAAAAGTAACGCCAGATTGTCTGAGAGGACAAAGGACACTTTTTGCAAATGACATTACGCTGAGTGTATCAATGAATGGGTCTAATTTACATGTATTTCCTTCACCTGAAACTCCCCCATCCAACGTACCCTCATGCATTGATCACATGGAACACCTGAAATCCATTTGATTTAAATGTCAATTCTCACTATACAATATTATGTGTTTGATATCGTTTGAAATGTCTCTGTGCGACTGGTACAAATATCTCATCCCCACAGAAATATTCAAGAAGATAACAACAGTTTTAAGAGTTTAGAAATATCTTGCATATTATAATGAGTGTGGCTTCTGGAGCCATTTGGTCTCTTCTTTCAATCCAGGCAAATGGGAGAGTGATTCAATTTAAATTCCCTTTGTTGACATATGTTTCCATTTGAAAGAAGTTACTGTCTGGTCTGAATACTTAAGGCAACGTAGCAGAAAGTTCGGGGTGCAATATTGTAATTCAGATTTGCCCATAACGTTGTGTACGTTACGTATGGAAAGTCAGGAACGCATCTCTCACTCTTTACTTCAGAGTATTTGATGTTATGTATTGAGGATCTTTCAATTTATTATGTAATTGGAATTATACATGTACCTGACTGTTTAATAAATTGTTACATTTTGATTTATTCTGACTTACTCTGGAATTATTAATGGGTACTTTCCACAAAGGGTTAAACGGAATAATTAAATGTGTGGCTAACTATTAAATATAAATGACCAAATAACCAAATTGGCATTCTAATCTAAATTCTAAATTATGATAAAATGGAGTCAGATAAAGAGGAATTGGAATTAAATCCATGTTGCCCAGCTGAGAACACCGAACACGCAAATACCTTAAAGCATTATTTGGTAAATGCAACATGTTTAATTATTTCATGGATGAATTATGATAACTTCAGTCAGGATTTTTTCCTCTGTGTTTTTACTGCTCTTAGGGCATGAAAAACAAGATTTGAAATCCAGTTTATTTTTTCACATATTTTCATATTTCAAGAGAGATTTTCAGATGTTCACTAGAGTGGACAACATGCGTTTATAGTTTAAACCAAGTGGCAACCTCACCCAGTTTCTCTTGAAGCCAAAACTTATCTAACCCTAACCTATAGAAGGTGAACTTTGCGTATCTTTGCAATATATCTGCGTATATCAGAACATGAGGATGTGATTCCATCAGATATCTCTACAACCTGTCAAGGTACAACTGTGGAAACCCAACTCAGATGCTCCCTCCAGTGTACCAGAGTATGTTGATTTACCCTTATTAGCTGATAATTCTGATTATGATATTATGATAATTCAAGATGGACACATTTCTACCATAGCTCTCTTATGAGAAAACCTAGCGATCAGGTGTTTTCAATCTCATCTGAAATGAGCAGTGTTGGAGGGTAATGCACAAGTAACATGGATAATGCAATCAGATTACTTTTTTGATGTTACAAGTAAATCAATGGATTACAAGTAACATCTATTACATAATCCGTAAATACGTAATTCGTTTTTGATCTAACGAGAAAAGTAATGCATTAGAAGCAACATACATTACGTAATCATATTATTTTCTGATCTAACAAGTAATGCATTAAAAGTAACATGCATTACGTGATCAGATTACTTTTTGATGTTATGAGTAAAGTAATGTATTAAAAGTAATGTGCATTATGTGATCAGATTACTTTTTGATCTAATAAGTAATGCATTACAAGTAACATGCAATATGTAATCAGATTACTTTTTGATGTTACAAGTAAAATAATGTATTAAAGGTAATGTGCATTGTGTAATCAGATTGGTTTTTGATCTAACGGGTAAAGTAATAAGTAATGCATTACAAGTAATGTGCATTATGTAATCAGATTACTTTTTGATCGACCAAGTAAAATAATGCATTACAAGTAACGTGCATTATGTAATTAGATTACTTTTTGATCAAACCAGTAAAGAAATGCATTACAAGTAACGTGCATTACATAATCATATTACTTTTTGATGTTAATGTAAATTACATTCTAAGTATTACACTAGTATACACTATGAGTATTTTTTAAAACAACAATCACAGTAGTAGTATGAATTGTAGCTGAAATATAGCTATTGATGCATGATGTCCACTATAGTGGGCAGATGATTAATCAGAGTTTTCTCCCAATCTAAAATCAATACTTTAACTGTGATATGACTCATTAGGCATTGCTTGATGCTACAACATTTGTTTTTACCTGCACTAGTCTCCAAGGATAGAAGGAATGGGTGGATATTCATAAATAATGTGAAGTGATTTGATGGGTTTGTGTAGGAAAAATATCCATATTTAAAACTTTATAAAGTATATTTATAAAATATCTAGCTTCCGGTAGACCACCTCCCTTATTTAACCTAATAAGAAATTGTAACGCCTCTTTCAGTTGAAAATGATTACCCTATTTCCGATGTCATCATCGCACCAGTTACGCTTTTTCCGTAAATTGAATATCGAAGGCGATCCACTGGGAGCTAGATATTTTACTTTATACTTTATAAAATCTAAGCTTTTTTTTTCTTTTTCTTTTCAAAGCTTTTTCTCACATTTGGCACTTATAAAGTGTTACCTTTGGACCCTGAGAAAAAACTCAATTAAGTGTCCTGAGCTATTAAATAGCACCCACTGAGCAATAAAACCACTCAAACGAGATATGAGAGAAGTTGAGCAGGTGGGTTTTATACAACTGAGGTACCAGTACAAATAGGACATAGTGAATAAGGAACCGGTTATACAACATGCTGGTCTTTCTTTGTGGACTGGGTGAGATAATGGATAATGTTATGCAATGTTTGTTTACAGAGAAGACTAGACAAGAAGAGATGCCCTCAGTCAAGCATAACATATCTGTAGAAATATGAAGCAAGAGAGAGAATGTGGAGAGAAAAACAATTGAAAATTGTCAGAAACCAGGTTTGGCACAGGAGGGAAACATAAGACAGGTGGTGTAAATGGAATATCACAAGCCTCAAAGGGTTAGGAAGCAGAGAGAAGACAATGGAAGAGAAAGAGGAAAAGGAAATGAGACATTCACAGCTAAATGAGTAGTTCACTGAAGTATGGCATAATCTACCTGCTGGGCATGGAAATGGAGAGGGAGATAAAGTGGCTTCTCTCAGGACTAACATACCACAGCTCGCTGCAGGATTAATTGGCTTATATCTCTGAGACCAGGCCGCAGCTTCCTGGAACTTCAGTGTCTTAAAGGAAGAGACTAAGTTCTCCATAGATGCTAAGTGTTTGCACCTGAGCGTTGACACACCTGACTGCTTTTACCAGTCTCTACAAATCAAAATCCCAAAACATTTCACTTACGGTTTGATCGGACAGGCAGAAATACCAAGGTTACTGGACAATGTTATATTCATATTGTAGCAAACAATTACATATTGTAGCTCCACATTAGATTACAAAACAACAGCACAACACTTCTAGCACCTTATGTGAAAAGCTCACAATCAAACAGTGTGTGGGCTGATTCAAAATAAGTGTTCAGTCATTGGTAAAAATGTGGCTTTTTACATTGTGCCGAATACTAAAGATTCTCACCAACATCTGTAACTCCTGCAAAACAATGAACATGAAGTTCATTCAGGAGCAAGCAATTAATTTAATGGAGTTATTTATAACAGGGCTCACTTTAGTATCAATATCACTGAACCCAGAATAATGCAATTAGCCGAGTGAGACGTGAGGAGCAGCGTTCCGATTCAAAATGTCCCTACGCAGTGTTCACTTCTCCATATACACACTGAGCATTTGGAATAAGTCCATTCATTACATTTCCTCACTTCTAAAGTCTCAAGGTGGTAAGCCACATAAAATCACAAAGCGGGGTAAGTGCATGCTGAGGCGCACAGTGCACAAAAGTCGGCAAATTCCTGCAGACCTCCAAACTTCATGTGGCCTTTAGAATAGCTCAAGAAGAGTGCGTAGAGTTTCATGGAATGGGTTTCCATGCCGAACATCTTACATCACAAAAGTGCAATGCAAAGTGTTGGATGCAGTGGTGTAAAGCACACCACCACTGGACTCTAGAGCAGTGGAGAAGGTGTGCTCTGGAGGGACGAATCACGCTTCTCCTGGCAGTCCAATGGACGAGTCTTGGTTTGGTGGTTGCCAGGAGAACGATACTTGCCTGACTTCATTATGCCAATTGTAAAGTTTGGTGGAGGGGGGATTACGGTGTGGGGTCGTTTTTCAGGGATTGGGCTTGGCCCCTTAGTTCCAGTAAAAAGAACTCTTAATGCTTCAGCATACAAAGACATTTTTGACAATTTTATGCTCCCAACTTTGTGGGAACAGTTTGGGGATGGCCCCTTCCTGTTCCAACAAGACTGCACACCATAAATATATTTATATATAATTTAATATATTATATGTAATATTTATACATAATATATTGATTGATTGTTATGACAGAATATCCAGTCAAGTCCACTTTGCAAGACACCATTTGGTGATTGGAATGTATAGAAAAAAGACAAAGACAAAGAGAAAGAGGAGAATATCTGTGCGATCCTCACAGGATGCTGACTCAAGTTCAGTCCTGTCCATACATTATTTGAGAGGATCGGAATAAGTGTACACAATGTTCAAAGAGGAAAATATAGCTTGATATAGCTTGTCTGTTCAGGGTGTGTGGCGTAAGGGTAATGTCCCTCCATATTTCTGTGAGCTTTATTGGCGGAACAGTAAAGCAGTGTCAGACCAATCCTGACTAGATCTTTTATATGCTGATCTCCACAGAGGCAGTCCCCCATCAGCCCCCAAAATAGCAGCAGGATCATCCATCACCTGGAGAAGAGGAAACTCTATCTTTATCCTGCACAGACTCGAAGAACCGAGAAATAGCTAAAATCCTACTGTCCCAGCCATGGAGAAAAAGTGTCTGGGTGCATTTTCAAAACAATTCAACACCTTTCTATCTACCAACCTATCTACTTACTGATACCCACCATCTATTCAACTATCCATCTATCTATTCAACTACCCGTCCATCCATCCATCTTGCGTTCAAATTTAATATACAATGTCCTGAACCCCTTGAGGAAGGGGCACACTAAACCGTTTTTTGTACTGCAGAGTGTATAAAATTTGTCCCTGTGCCAGTAAACTGTATTATTATGAGGAAATTCCATTATAAAGATCGAAGATTAAACTGCACTGAAGATGACACACACTTTCCCCCCAAGTCTAGAGAGGTCTATGTGTGTGTGCTTGTAGTAGGGTGAACAGATTGCTCATAGTGGAAAACGGCACAGGACGGACAGGCACAGACAAATATTTTAGGCTGCTGTCACTTTAAGACCAAATGCTAGAATCTAATATACTAATATACCAAGCTTTTTACACCATAACCGACTGTATTTACTTGAGATACTTCACAAGATGGGCATTTTGACAACTGTGTCTGTATTTGACCATTCAGGTGCAAAGAGAACTGAATTCAGGATTGCGCGCTGTCTCGGAGAGCGCTTTTGGCGTGTGTCAACTTACTGCGCATAATAATTTGATAAACTCTTTTTGAAGATCCTCGTTAAATGTTAACACACGCTTCTCTGAGATCTTTGCGTCTGGCTCACTAAAAATGGGACACTAAAAATAGAGCTGAAAAAATGGGAAGTCTGGTCACCCTAGCTTGTAGGTATAGCCAACACAACCAAGTGTGCAGCACAAGTCCTGCAAAGTGAAGCCAAAAAGTTTTGAACGCCCCCAGGCGGCTAGTACCAGTACAGGTCATAAACCCCTCCCTCTCCGTGTAATCGAATGGTACGTGAGACAAACTAAATAAACAAATTACACTTCAAATACATTTTTTACAAAGCTTTTTTGTCACACTGATTTAAGTTCAAGGGTTCATTTTTTTAAATAAGTTTAATTTTAGTTAGTTATTTGATGCTATAAAACCAGGGGATGTGACATCATGATGAGATTGACAGCTTCTCTGAGCTAAGTAGTCACTTAGGCACCAACAGACTTTTTTCTGGATTTTTCTGGAGGAGATTGGAGCTTTAGCTTTCATTTCTCAAGATGTCAGTGCCATATTGGAACATTGGTGACTTTCTACAATGGAAGAGAGTGAAGCTGTGTCATCCATTTTCTTTTTTACAGTCTATGAACACAACCTAAGGCTGAATCGATCTCTCCACAACTGAAACGCCTCGGTTATGTATATAACCCTTGTTCCCTGAGAGGAACGAGCACCGCGCCGAACGACGAATTTGGGGATGCTCCTAAGCATCAACGCATCTGAAGTATGAATGAAACTAGTCCAATCCTGATTGGTGCTACGCCATGACGTAGATGTGACGGCATACCCGGAAGCTATAAAGGGAGCCCGCGCATTGTAGCGCAATTATCGCGATGAAGCAAACGCCTCAGGCGATGCGGTGTGGCGACGAGACGCAGTGCCTGCTCCTCTCAGGGAACAAGGGTTATATACATAACCCGAGACGCTCCCTATATCGAGGAACTTCGCACCGCGCCGAACGACGAATTTGGGGAACGAGTACCCACTAGGCCACACCAAGGATACGCCTGCCCTAACGTGAAACTGGAGACCAGGCACAATTAGGACTGGAGTACCCTGCCGCCGGGTGTCGCCGGGAGGTGTAAGCTATAAAACCTTATAAAAGTGTGCTGAGTAGCCCAACCTGCCGCTTCACAGATGTCCTGCATAGGGACTCCGGAAATAAGGGCCACCGAGGAGGCCATGCCTCTGGTGGAATGGGCCCTCAAGGCTATAGGTGAAGGCATATTGCGCACCTGATATGCCAAAGCTATTGCCTGCACAATCCAATTACTGATAGTAGGGGTTGATGCAGGCAACCCAAGAACCAAGGACCTGACCACCCGGAAGGGACCTTGGGCACGAGCCAGGTCTAGGGTGCAGTACCGCTTTAACTCCTCCGGGGCAAACTCCAGGCAAGTTGGCGTAACTGCCAAGGCCTGAAGATCCCCACTCTCCTAAGAGAAGTTATAGCCAGGAGGAACGCTACTTTCAATGTCAGATACTTGGGGTCTGCCGACTCCAGTGGTTCAAGGGGGCCTCAGCCAACCCTCGAGAACCACTGCCAAATCCCATGTTGGTACTCTGGTACGGACTACAGGCCTCATCCTTCGTGCCCCACGGAGGAAACGACAACCAAATGGTGCCTACCCAAAGGCCCATCACCCGTAGGAGTGTGGAAAGCCGCAATGGCAGCCACGCACACCTTGAGTGTGGACGGGTTAGACCCGCAGAGAAGCGATCTTGGAGGAACTCCAGCACTGAAGCCACCGGGTAGTTAACTGGGTCCACCTCACGCTCTCTACACCAAGTGGCGAAGACATTCCACTTGAGGCTGTACAATCTCCTCGTAGACGGGCCCTAGAGCTAAGTAGGGTCTCTATAACGCCTGCTGGCAGCCCTCCTCCCGGTACCTGGCCCTCAGGGGCCAGACCCAGAGGCTCCATATCTCGGGGCGGGGGTGAAATATCGTGCCCCCTGCCTGCGATAGGAGGTCCCTCCTCAGAGGGACCTGCCACGGGGGACCCACCAGCAGATCTATTACATCCGAGAACCATACTCGGGTCGGCCAACGGGGTTGCTACCAGAAGTAGGCTGACCCCTTGTTGACGGACCCTCTCCAGGACTCCCGGAGCAGAGCAATCGGGGGGAATGCATACAGACGCAGCCTCGGCCACGTCTGAACCATGGCATCCAACCCCAGGGGGGCTGGATGCGTGAGGGAAAACCACAGTGGACAGTGGGACGTCTCTCGAGACGCAAACAAGTCCACTTCCACTGGGCCGAACCTCGCACATGGCCTCCACCACCTCTGGGTGGAGCCGCCACCCGGGCCTCAGCCCCTGCCTCGACAGGATGTCTGCCCCCTGATTCTGTATCCCCGGGATATACATCGCCCTGAGGGATAACAGTTTCTCCTGTGACCAAAGGAGAATGAGATGCGCCAATTTGCATAGGGGGCGCGATCTCAACCCCCCCTGGCGGTTTAGGTATGCCACGACTGCCATATTGTCCGTACGGACCAGAACGTGGTGCCCGCGAAGTTCCGGGAAGAAACTCCTCAGAGCTCTGTAAACCGCCAGCATTTCCAGGCAATTTATGTGCCAAGTGGAATGACGGTCGTCCCACGGACCCTCGCAAAGCGGCCTTCCATGACCGCGCCCCAACCAGTAAGGGAGGCATCTGTTGAAATGGTTTTCCGCAACATGATGCTCCCAGCACTGGCCCCTGGGACAGAAACCAAATTTCCTTCCATATTCTCAGAGCCCGAAGGCATTTGCGCGTTGCTCTGATCATACGGAACGGGTTCCTCTGGAGGAAAACCCCTTGGTTTTTAGCCACCACTGTAGGGCTCTCATATGTAGCAGGCCGAACGGAATAACGCTTGGCCGCTGCTGCTAGATGTCCCACCACCTTCTGGAAGTGTTTTACAGTGATGCTGTGGCCCAGCTTTATTTCTGAGACTACCGCCAGAACGGTCTTGACTCGCGGAGACAGTTGTGCCCGCATCGAAACTGAATCCCATATTATACCCAGAAAACTGTTTTCTGGGCTGGCGCCAACACGCTCTTCTTCGTGTTGAGTCTCAGCCCCAAGCATTGGATATGTGCTAGAACTACATCTCGATGTCAGATTGCCATATCGCATTTGACTGTGCCAGTATTAGCCAGTCGTCGATATAATTCAGTACACGGATGCCCTGAAGTCTCAGTGGAGCCAGAGCTGCATCCATGCACTTGGTGAATGTGCGAGGGGAAAGAGCTAGACCAAACGGAAGCACTCGATATTGGCACGCTTTGCCCCAAAGCGAACCTCAGAAACTTCCTGTGGCAAGGAAGGATGGAGACTTGAAAATAGGCGCTTTTAAATCTATCGTGACGAACCAGTCCTTGGCCTGGATCTGACTCACGATGGTAGGAATAGTTAACATCTTGAACCTGAATCTCCTCAGAGACCGGTTCAGATACCTTAGATCTAAAATCGGCCAAGCCTCCATCCTTTTTGGAACTATAAAGTACCGGCTGTAGAACCCGGCCTCCATCTCTGACGGTGGGACCCGTTCTATGGCTCCCTTTATCAGCAAGGATTCTACTTCTTGTTCCATTACCCGAACTCCGCTCTGGCACCACTGCAGTCCATGTCACCCCATTGAATTTCGGAGGGGGTGATCGAACTGCAGTCTTCTAATTCTACAGTCCGCAGGACCCATATATATTCGGAAGGCATTTCCATGCGCCGAGATAATCTATTAAGGGAATCAGCCTCTCGAGGCTGATCTCGGTATTAATTGAATTTCGCCGCCTGAAGCGGATGCCCGCAGAGAGCTGAATACGATTTCTGGTATGTGGACACCCGTGCTGCCCCGCCGCAGGTCTTTCTTGAGGCGACTGGGGCACCATTTGTTCAGGGGAAAACGATGTGGCCCGGCCGCCTGTGACGGGCGGATTACCACATCGCTTTCCCATCGAGCGCCGCGAGACCACCTCGTTGTTCTCGCGCGGTGGGGCCGCCTTGGTAGTCCTGCCGCAGCTAGATTCTTCCCAGCAGCCTTCTTAGCGAGAAGGACGCTCTCAGATCGCCCTTCTGCACAGAAGCCTGCTGGTGAGAGCGCCTCCTCTGCTGCCAGGCTCCCGGAGGAGGGGCTCTAGAGGCGACGCCTCTTCTGCACCTGACGGTGCGAGGAGCTGGCTGACGGCCGAGGCTGCCCACCAGTGGCAGCCTTCCCAGGTTTTGGCCGACGAGGAGGAACTGTCGGAAGGTCCGCTGATTGCTTTTTCGCCTCCTGAAACCTGTCGACGATCAACTAACCGCGCCGAACAGGCCAGAAGGCGAATCGGGAGTCTAGGAGAAAGGACTTGTCCTTCTCCTTCATCCCCGACAGATTGAGCCATAAATGCCTCTCCACAGTCACCATTGACGCCATGGAGCGCCGATGGCACGGGCCGCCTCCTTGGTGACTCGGAGAGACAACCGCAGCCTTCCTAAGCTCAAGGATATCCTCAGGGAGGGACCTCGCCTCGCCGAGTTTCTTAAGAGGTCGGCCTGGTATGCCTGCAATATGGATAATGTGCAGGGAACTACCAGCCCGACCCGCCATATATGCCCTGCCCACCAATGCCGATGTGTCCCTACACGGCTTGGTGGGCAGTACCGGCTTTCAGGACGATGCCGATTCGGGTGAAAGATAGCCCGCGAGCATCTTCCACGCTGCATCGTCCCGTAGCCAGCCTCGCGCCCCCAAAACATTCGCATAATCTAATACGGGGGTTGGAAATGCGCGGAATACGGCCTGTTCCAGGACCTGCACAACTCATTATGCAGGTCCTGAAAAATGGCAAGCCCCGCGAGGTGTCTGAGCCCTACGCGAGAAACCGGTCATCCAGCTTGCTTGATGGCTGGGCTTCCTGTCTCTCCTGTGGCCAATCGATCTTTAATTTGGCCACAGCTCGCGTCAGCACCTCTATAAGCTCCTCTTGGGCGGGTGGGTGCGGTGGCGACATATATCCCGCACCACCCGCCTCGATGTTAATCCCCTCCGGATCCTCGGACTCGGAGAGGATCAGCATCGTATTCTCCACCCCGGGGGAAGAAGCCGCTTCGCGGGCTTCCACACGAGGTGGGAGAACATCTGAACCGTCCAGAGGAAGATTGGGAAAGTGCCTCAGCAGTCCCAATCTCCGCTGACAAGTCCAGCTGTGAGCCCCATGATCTGCGACGCCGCCGCCGCGGACGCGCCCAGAACCACGGGCTCACGCGTTGGCCGGCCTCATCAAAGACCGCCAACCGGGACCGAAGTACCCTGAGCGTCAGCAGCTCACAATGGCTACAGGCGGCTCCCTCGAGAGCCGCCTGAGCATGCTGAACGCCCAGGCACTCAACACACAGAGTGTGTGTGTCCGTTCCCGAAATAAAGCGGGGACACGGGTGCACACACCTCTTAAATTCGGCCGCCATTCTCTTGATATATATATATATAATATTTCTACGGGACAAACAACAATAAATAGACAGACAGTTTCACACAGAGCGTTATGCTGAAGAGCGATAACTGACGCTACAATGCGCCGGGCTCCCCTTTATAGCTTCCGGGTATGCCGTCACATCTACGTCATGACGTAGCACCAATCAGGATTGGACTAGTTTCATTCATACTTCAGATGCGTTGATGCTTAGGAGCATCCCCAAATTCCGTTCGACAAGAGTGCGAAGTTCCTCGATATAGGGAACTGTAAACGCAGGCAATCCCTGACTAATAAGAGACTTTTTATAGTTTTTTTCTAGAACTGACACATGTCAAGAGTACAACTAATCTTTTAATTTTGTTGTGGGAGACGATACATTCTGAACTCCAGCTGACAGAGAGAGGGAGACAATGTGATATAAGATGAATAAATTGGACTGATGTGAAATGTAGAAAGCCAGTGGCTCAGATATACATATTGTTCAATAGACAAAACTATTTAAAACAAAAACAATTAGAAACATTAGGTTTTCATAACATTATAAAAAACTTTGATTTGAATTTTTATGAAAAATTAAGGGTTCATACCATAGCTCATGAATTTAAAAAAAATAAATTAAAAAAATATGCACATTTTATAGCTGATCTTTTAAACATTATGTTCATACTGATACATTAAAAAAACTTGTGTTTTGCAGTGAATGTCTTTTAATTCTATTTCAATTCTACATCCCTAAAATAACAATACTGCATCCTCCTAATTGTTCCCTCAATTAACAATTTAATTCTGAATGATGCACATGCCTGTTATATTGTTCTTCTTACCAATTCCCAATACAATCTGATATCTCGTAGTCCTGAATTCACATCACTGAAAGTTGGGAACATGAAAATGTAAAAAACCTAGCAATCAGAGGGCCTCAATGAGAGAGAATGGAATGGGGAGAAAAAAAATCACACCCTCTTGTCATGGCTTTTAAAAGCACATCAGAATTAAAGATGTCAGGGGAAATAAATATTTCCCAATTTTCCAGCCATTCCATCTCAGTAAGATAAGAACAGCTGGCAAATGAACCCCAGAGTGAACGTAGCCGTCTGATTGCGGGTATTCTGTGCTGGTGAGGACATACATATGGGACGCAATTTTGAGTTTGCATGAATGTGTGAGTGTTGTGTTGGTCCACGGGTTGTTGCTGTAAAGGGGAGGAGAGATCACAGTGCCTTGATCAAAACACTTTTTTGCTTGAGCGAGTTGTCTTTGAAGCTTAACACTGCTTTAAACACTTGCAGTCTTATCAGAGGGAAAACATTATTCTACTTGATTAAACCTTGATTTAGATCTATATTACTCATGTTGCGCCTATTTTCAGCAATTTAGTTCAACGCAACAGAAATTCCTGTACTGTTTACATTAATGCCCAGGAATAATTCTCTAAACAGAAAAAAAAGAAAAAAAAAAAGATCATCTGCGTAACTATCTGTGCACTATACTGTACTATGGGGACCAGTGGCATGCACAAGGGTGGGCGGGGGGTCTCGAGCCCCTGCCCCTTTGAAAGTGAAAGTGCCCTTTTCGATCGCACCACAGTGCCCCCACGAATGCTATTTCCACCGCGTTCTGAGCGCGATTTCTACCAAGGGAGACCCCTTGTTAAAGGTCCCGTTTTTTATGTGTTTTTGAAGCTTTGATTGTGTTTACAGTGTGCAATATAACATGTGTTCATGTTTCGCGTGTACAAAAACACAGTGTTTTTCACACAATTTACTTATCTGAATTCCACTGTTTTCACTGTCCTAAAAATGGCCTGATGATTTCCTTGTTCTTAGTCCCTCCTTCAGAAATACGTAACGAGTTCTGATTGTGCCAGTGGTTCCCGTGTTGTGATTCGACAGCAGCTTAGTGCACGTTGCCCGGAAAGGTCACGCCTCTTACCATAACGGGGAGATGCATGCGCTTAATGTTATTGTAGACATGGCGACAAACACAATCTACAAACGCAACACTTCCTCTTCTCCATGTGTGAGACCAACAAGACCACGCCCCCCCCCTTTTGCGTATTCTTGCGGGCAGAGGTTAGTCAACAAACTGTTCTATTGACGTAATTAAAGCAGGAAGTACAGGGATGTAGTACAAACCGGCCGTTCGCTGTAGGCTTTGAAAGGTAACTTCTGTTAAATAAAATATCTCGCTTGGCATTGAACTTTGAGCTTTATAATTTTACAGGTATTATTTATGCTCTAACAGCAACATAACATACTAACTAAAGTTTGAAAAATGGGATCACGAAGAACAGGACCTTTAATTAACAAATGAAAATATAAAAAGGCATTTTATTATATATACATTTTTTAAAAGAAGTCTCTTAAGCGCAGTAATCATTAATTGGCTCTTAAGTAAATATGTGAAATATTATTAAAATGTAAACTTTTTACATTTATATTTTAATATATTTTCAAATGTAATTGATTCCTGCAATGGCAAAACTGCATTTTTCAACATTATTAATGTTGCTGCTTAATATTCAGAATTTTAATGCAATTTAATGCATCCTTGCTGAATAAAAATATTAATTTCTTTAAAAAAAACAAAAAAATTAAACAGTAGTGAATACACTTCTGATCCTTTAAGATTGTTATGCAAATGTAACTATTTATGCATGCTGCTGAATGTGATTTTTCACTAAATGAGGGCTGTCAGAAAAGGTCAAAGATGTAGGATTAAAGGTGCCATCACACTGCCACCCACTACCATTCATTTTGGGCAAGGGGTCAACGTTTAGCTAGTTAGTCTGGCCCATTTGCTGTGACACCATCTGGGCACACAAAGCATCTTTGTCCATTGACAGCCATTCAAAAATTACTGTGCATTCTGATGGACTACTTATTAAATTAATTGGGTTTCTGTGGGGTTCGGAAGTAAATTTGCACACTTAAAGAAGAGCCTGTTAATGTGTCTGTTAAAAACAGCTGAGACTCAATTAACACAACACATTACTGGGAATGTGTTTCCTCTGAATTACTTAAAATTTACTGTACATAGAGAAACTGTGTTCCCCCACATTAATATCTGTGAGTTTTTTAAAGTTTGTAATGTGATAATATTAATATCACCGCATTCCTATGTAGAGAACAATGGGGGGGAAAAGGAAAAACATAAATCAAAACTATATTGCAATATGCTGACAGTAAGCATAGTGCTGAGAGAGGAAAATTGGTGACGTGGCAAGGAATTCAGAGGAAATTAAAAAATAATAAAAGCATTTAGTTGAATGATTTCAGCATAAACAATGTGTCACGGACGGGCAAACAAACAATTTTACCATATTCATATAAATATGTCTGGGTAATAAAAAACAATAATAATACTAAATTCAATAGGAGCTTAGAGAAAAGCAGAAGAATGAAGAAAAGACGAGAGTTCATATCTACATTCTGACAAGTGAAACAAATTAGCACAATTCAATGTAGTCAGCAGTTTTTAGGAATTGAAGTAAGCCTCACACACTCAGACCATGACATCACGACATGTAGGCTTCTTATGCAGCAGTTTATGGTCTATGCATACAAATGCTCTTTTACTGCCACAATAACACAATACACAACAGAGTCCGCTACAGCAGTGGTTCTCAAACCTGTCCTGAGGACCCCTCACCACTGCACATTATGTGTGTCTCCCTCATTAGACACACCAATTCAAGTCTTGCAGGCTCTACTAATGAGCTGATGAGTTGATTCAGGTGTGTTAGATGAGGGCGACATGCAAAATGTGCACTGGTGGGCAGGTGGGGGATCCTCAGGACAGGTTTGAGAACCACTGCGCTACAGCACAGTAAATCTAACAGTAATTCTAACTAACACTTTTTAGTTCACTTTACTTAATGTCTTAACTTAATTCTAAAAATCTAGTAATATGTAATGTTCACATACTATTCCTTGTTTACTAAGTAAACCCAAGTTAGGTTCAACTGATTGGTTTGACTACCATTTTGTCGAGCAAAAAAATAAATAAAAAAAAACCCTCACCATCATTGTGATCAGTGTTCAATTTGGTTGGCCACTTGGAACATTCATATTATTGTAATTCTGTAATAAAAGAGAAGTAATAAATAGGTTGCTTTAAAAAGTTGACCTAGCTTCTGACTGAAAAAGTAATGATTTAGTCACCTTTTAAAATTAACCTATGTAATACTTCCCTTTATGTCAATTGTAAATGATTGTTTACAATTGTATTAACACTTAAGTCATAAACACCTTGTGAAACTTTTAATTGGGTTGATATAATATTACCTCTATATTTGTAACAATTTCTTGCAGTTGATCATGCTGAAGTTAACATTCAGCATGCAAAAACCAACAATGGTAAAAGTCAAGAGTAAATCTAAAGTAAAATATTAAGCACTCTCTACAGTTCTTTTTTAAGTTACTAGAACTCTTGTGTAAGTGAACTATACTAACTAAGCATTTGTTAGCACAACATACTATTACTATTTCACTTTACTTGTTTTTTTTTAAGGCAATCGGTTTGCATGCTTTTTTTTACTGCGATTTAACAATGAGGATGTGGATGTGGCCTCTTGAGCGCTCATGGTCTTGCTCTTCCAGAAGTGTCTTGCCAGAAGACATTATTGAGAAGCTCCCAGGGACCAACACACAATACGCTTTCCCTGATTCAGGTTTTTCAGCAGGCATAAGCCAAACTGCTGTAATGGCTGTGGCAGCCTGCTGAACACTGAATTCTTCAGAGAGGCCAGTCATTAGCTACACTAGGGCATCATTAGAAGAAATATCAGGTCTCCACAGATACAAGCTTAAAAGGTCCTCAGCATTTGTGATTTTTAATTCATGTACAGGTCTATAAATAACAAGCTGAGGCAGAAGCATTCACCTGAGGGCTATGGAGCAAACTGCTGAAAGCACACCTTCTCTTGCTAACGTTACATGCTCTTGTCCTCGTTTCCTTCGCTTAAACTTGGCTCATGTTTCTCCATCCACTTTCAGTATAGTTTTTATTTTCATTCCTAATTTAGTACCACAAATGGTGCCATCTTCCTATAATCTGATTAAGTTTTATTTGTAAAAATTCAAAACAGTACCACTTACTGCCGTATGGAATGTGCCAATGCTGCATGCTACATTTAGCAGTAAATTATAACTACCATCACTCTGACATCTCTGGGGCATTTGTGATTCAGCGCCGCTGACTGGATCTGCTCAGATCTTGTGTGCTTCAGATGGCCAGCACCACAGAACAACTAGTCACTGCCAATGGATTTGGGTTTGTGAAGTTTATAGCACAAAATCTCTGAAATAAATTAAAAAGTTCTGTTTGAAGCTGTTTTGATCTAAATGAGACTTTGCAATGTTTCATCAACAGCTGTCCCATTATTTGCTTTAACCACTTTGCTGCAAAGTCCTATATTATTGTCCCGTCATAAAGAACCACTCAGACAGATTTGCCTGCCCACAAAAAGAGCCAACTGTGATAGATTTGAACCATCACATACTATCAAAATACAAAAACTTAAAAGTAATTTTCTCTTTCATTCTATTTAGATATGTGCATTTATAACATTCAAAAGTTTGGAAGCAGTAAGATATGTTTTAATGTTTTTAAAAGAAAGTTTAATGTTTTAAAAACCATAATACATTTTTTCAGGATTATTTGATAAATAGAAAGTTATCAAGGATATTTATTCATTTTAATTAGAAATATTGTATAACTTAATAAATGCAAAGTTCTGTCATGAAACTAGATGGTGCATGCTGATAGGTCCTTAACTCAGTCTTATTGCAATCACATCATTTCACATAATCATCTTTAGGGCACAGCTGATTGGTTCTTGTTGTATCAGTAGCCAATGAGCTCACTGCTCATCCTTCAAATACTCGGTCAGCATTTGATGTAGCAGTGCAGCCCGTTTTCAGAAACCCTCCTCCTTCCACAGTTCCACCTGTGTAGATTTGCTATGGTTTTGTTATTTATGTATGTTATAATGTACAGAAGCAGCATGTCTTACTGTTTCACAGCAGAGTGTCGTGTATGTATTGGCAGCAGCGTGCCCTGTACTCTGCAGCAGCAGCGTAGCAGATTTATTCTGCCAAGACTAAACATATCAACATTGTCATATCCATTACCATGCCAAACACTCGAGGGCCCTATCATACACCCAGCGCAATGCAACGTCAGGCAAGATGCAAGTGTTTTTTTGCTAGTTTCAACCTG
Organism: Gobiocypris rarus; assembly: GCA_023029165.1. Lineage (NCBI taxonomy): Eukaryota > Metazoa > Chordata > Actinopteri > Cypriniformes > Gobionidae > Gobiocypris > Gobiocypris rarus. The sequence continues at coordinate 23,246,452 of CM040927.1, read as the reverse complement.
ACGCAGTTATCATTTTCACGTCAAGCGCCACGTTGTTTAAATAGCAAATGCATTAATGTAGTAGAAATGTGAAATTATTTTTGAATTTGGTGCCTTCTAGACTGAGAAAACACAGAAAATGTATTTTTGTCTCATGAGGATGAAAGACAACAATTCCCTGAACGCACTGCTTCACTGCCCTACTCTAGGCGCGGCTAGTCGGCTACTGGATTACTGGATCACTTCCCTACCGCGTTCATTTTCAGAAAATCAGTTCAGTTAGAGACACTACAATTAAGAAATGAACGTGTCTGTTCGATATAATGCGAGTGAGCCGATTGAGCGTCACGGCACAAACGCAGCAGGATCGGATTACAATCATCACATGACCTGAGGTAATCGCGGGATTCGCGGCTGCATTCACAGTGCGTGTTCAGTCTGGCGCGTGTTTAGTTCATGTCTTTGGAAGCTTAACTTTCATAGGAAGTTAATTTTAAAAGTTAAAACACTCACTTTGGTCTCCACCACTCCGTTTACATGAATCTCCGCAACTCCGCGAGCCGAGTGCTGTGAGTGCGATGTTGGAAACATGAAGAAACAGCGCCTTCTGCTGGCTGTAGTCTTTAGCCTCTGGCCAAAAACTCCTCCGATGACGCAAAATGACGATTTTTGCGTCATCGGAGAAATTTTTCCAGAAATAAAATACATAATTCTCTCGTCTCAGGGTCATATGAGGGGGGAAAGTACGATAATTTGAATATACTCCCGGGTTTCTACTGATACAAAGCTTAATGCTAATCACTGAAGTAACCCTTTAATAAAAAACTAACTTACCCCTAGTCTAGTTTCCACCTTAATAATAAATTCAGTTAGCAATAATAACCTTTATGTTTATGGTACATTTTTCAACATATTATGTAGCAACTTAAAATGTAAAGGGTGATCACATAGAATTGTATCTGTATTGATTAAGTAAATGGATTTTTAAAGGAATAACTCACACATCTGTAATCTTTTTAACTTCAGTTAAAACAACTCACACTTAAAGCTGATTTAAAGCATAACTGTCTTCTGAGCAGGGACAGAAGCCAAAGAAAGCAAGTGGAAAAAGAGTCCATCTCTGGAACTACTGAGCAGCTTTTTTAAGTGCGCAGAGTGAGTGGAGATATTTTCCATCCATTAGTTGAGTGTAAGGCCATGAAATACACACACATAAAGATACACGCTTCCCACCACACATTCACACATACATGCAAGCCAATATAAAATTGACTTTTTATATACATTTGATTGATCGTTTCACATCCAGATCTGTTATTATTTGATCTGCTTGAGCTTTAAAAATCAACCCCTAATTAAGCGCAAAACTTCTCAGACACCTAACAAACAACAATGAACAAAAAAGTATGTATACAACCTACTTGCAACAAAATAGCAACAAAAAGTGCAAATGTGCGCACACTGTTACAAAACTATATCCTGACTCTACCAGCCGTACATAAATCTAGATGTCTAGATGATTGTTTCGATAATAAGGCATGAAGGATGTCTACATTTGTATATCTTTAAACTCACCTAAGTGGCGATTCAGTAGCAGAGGAACAGAATTAACTGATTCATTCATTCTGCGATGGCTTAGTTTGCTAAACAACACAACCTGCAAATTCAAATCCCAGTAATTGCATATAATCACTATTCAATTTCAAAGTAAAACATGAGCACATTGTTTACTTTAAAAACGTACTCTATTTGACTGCGTTTGGAAATGCTGTAAATGTTGAATTGCTCTATATAATGTCAGAGTGCAGGTGTAAAGCTAGTGTTTTGGCCCTGGTCTGATGTTGAGATATAGTGCAGAGTCTAATGTCTCGATGTGTATATACTGGAGCGAGGAGGCTCAGGTTTGTTTGAGCGTACAGAGGCTTACGGCTCTTGTGTTGTTGTGCTGAGAGACACATGCACTACGTAATGGAATCTCTGTAGTCTCGTGTCTGGCTTGCATAGAGCTGTCCCATCCATCCTCATACAAGCGTCTGGACGCCTGGACATAATCACACACTCCTCCTCAGCCCTGGGCTCCTCACACTGACACAGGAGCTGAGAAAACACACAACTTGCTGCTACTTACAAACAGACGCTAAAATGTATGCACATATGCGAGGAGCAATCACTATGATGTGCCTCACTGCAGTGACGCCTTCGTTTGCATAGGGATTTGCAAAGTGCAATCGATTTCTTTCTTTGTTTCTCATGTTTTTCCTCTTTCGGTTCATAAGAAAGGTGCTTTCGCAAGGGGATTTCCTATGCATTTATATCCTTCACTGTCAAATAGTTAATACTTCATAAGGAGTGAGAGACGTTATAGCACATAGGTTCACTAAAGAGACAGGCAGCATTGCACTAAGGATCATAACAAGATTGGAGGTTCATGCTTCTTTCCAGCACAGTACTGCTAAAATCTTATCCTATTCTTAACACATTTTAGTTTAAACAAGTGATACATTCTGTCATCATTTACTCACCCCCATGTTCACCCCTATTTTAAGTCATTTAAATAAAGCTGAAAGAATACAAATATTAGATGAAAAGATTAAACTTATTGCAGTTCAAGTTATATATATGACAATAATCACATAAAATCACTAAAACTAAATTTTAAATGAAAATTAAAAACGAATAAATAAATATAATAAAATATTAATAAATACTTTAATACTACATACATAAAACACAAATAATGCTGTTCCAAACCTGCACAACTATCTTTTTTTCTGTGGAACATGGAAGTAAATATATTGAGAAATGTCTCTATGTTTGTTTTCTTTAATTATTCGATTTTATTTGATTTTCATAGAATGGAATTCAATGGTCACCAAAAAGTTTTATTTTATTTTTTTATTTTTTTTACCAACATTCTTCAAATATATTTTCTGTGCTCTGCGGAAGAAACAAAGTCATAAAGGTATCGAATGGCATGAGGGAGACTTTTTGTTAAAAAGTCAATCCCTGTAGTTGCAAGATCTTAGGAGGAGGTCATAAAACAAAAGCATGCAAGTGACATTGGAGAATACTGAGGGGGGAAAAAAGAAATACTGCAGCAGAAAAAGAGACAAAGAAAGAAAGACAAAAAAGATGAGCAAACAACAAATGATACTTCACAGAAAGAGGAAGTAGAAAGTGACTGTGATGTCAGCAGAATAAGTGTGAATGTTGGGGAAGCGTGCGATACCTGTGGTTAGAGCAGCAGATCGCAAACAGTGATAGAAACTGCAATTCAGCAAGAAATATATACTGTATAGGCACACTGATGTATCACTGTCAGCGATAGCTCTCACGGGACCCCTATGAGGTCACTAAGGGGCTAAAACTACCCTTATTTCCTCTAAGCCACTACAGGAGACAGTCCCAAGACAGTGCATGAAAAGTAGTAGATCAAGCACTTTACTAGAACAGAAGAACGTGATGGAGAGTGGCTGGGATGAAGTGATAACTCAGCTTTAGATGAGGAATATTCAGCAATGCGTTGGAGATCTGTGGAGCAGTGGAGCAATTTTTTTTTATTTAAAGAGTTCAGTCTTTCTGCTCGCAAATTCCGCGATGTAAATAGTGAATCCGCCATGGTGCAAGCGCAACTGGCTTTTAAAGGGAATGGGAGATGAGACTCTGATTGGTTTATTGCAAATTATGCCTAAAACACCCCTGTTATGACTCATTAAGAGAATATGGACAACCCTTTTAGACCACACGTAGACCATTTTTCCCATCATTAAACTAGCAAAAGTAGATTCGGACACACCCCCAGAGTGCACCAGCGCCATGCGCTTCAGACCATGCATTCAAATCATTAAAATAGGGCCCTTGATGCCAATCTCCAGTTACAATTTTGGTCTATTTGCCCTATAGTCTACTAGCAAAGTTATAACAGTTTCCACTATTTTACCCCCCAAAAAATGTCTTAAGTCAGCATTGCCAAACTTGTGTAGAATCATATATATATATAAAGTAAACTAGTCAAAACAACAGCAGTAAACGCCTTTCGTTATTGGGGGAGTTTTGATGTCATTAGTGAGATTTGCAGCGTTTACCTGCAACCATGGGCACTGTTGGTGTGCCTCAAGCCATCAGATTCATCCGCACAGAATAGAACACACTTTCGGAACCAAAACAACATTCCTTGTAGTAAAACTTGTAGTTTCATGCTGCTAGAGGGCCAAAAGTTAACATAGTGTAGTAAAATCCCTAAGAGCCTTCCCTTGTCAAGAAACTGAAACAGAGCATGCAGATGCTGTAACAGCAGCAGAAAAATGAAAGAAAAAATGCTTACTTATCACAAGTACATGAAAGGTTTGCTTTTCAGTAGGCTTTTTCAGTTTCAGTTTTTAAGTGTTAAAATTGTTTCGATTAATATACATAGGCAACAAATAGTAAGCCATCTGTCTATACAGCATCTGCCATACCTCATGTTCATCATACCTCTTCATCTTACAAGGTGCTTTTGAAATATGGACACTGTAAATAGTTAATGCGAGTGTATTGGCAGGGCCTTAAACTGCTCTCATTCAGTCAGACTATATTAGACTGCTCCTTCACTTCCACTGTGTAGACACAGCCTGGTCCCTAATGCAGCCATAATAGCTTATTTTATGTCCTGCTGGTGTACATTGTTTGCGTGTGCTTGGTTGAGGAGAGAAATACAGCAGGTCTAAGAGCATTTTCTCTATTACATGAGACTTTGGGGATAACAATGCAAGCAGCTCCCATTAAACTGAGCAAATAACCATGTCAGGTTTCCAGACCATTATCACATTTCCCACAGCTTGCAGCCTCTCTCTTTTGTCCCTCACATTCTATGCTTTGGGTCTGTGTTAGAAAGCGTGGAGTCTCCCTGGTTAATTATTTGATTAGCTTAAACACTTCTTACTCCAGCAGTCCTTCCCTGATAATTGCTCCTGCTAATTCATCTATCAGCAGTTTACCCCCCTTGTGCGCTGCTATTTGTCTTGCAGATTATAGTGGAACAAGTGTTACAACACGATCATGACCCCAGGCCTGGAGATAAACACTACTTACACCACTACTTAGACTTACACCAGATATATCCTCTTGGCAGCCTCCCTTTGGTCAGATGAACAATGATGTCTTCAGGATTCTCTATTTCCCTAGAGGCTTGTTACAATTCTATTTTAGGCTCAAAGGGACAACTCACCATACAAATCAAAATCACCCTTTTGTCACTCCAAACCTATATGACTTTCTTTCTTCTGTGTACTAAAGATTTTTTCTTTTCAAAGTAGGGTCCGGGGTCCAATATTGTTTTAGATCCCATTGGCTTTCATTATAAGGACAAAGGGTGACTAAATGATAACAATAAGTATTTTATTTTCAGTATTATATGTATCCTTGCCTACAAGGCTGGCAATACCAAAAAAGTTTGACCTTGTGGGGACATGTTTTAGGTTGTAAATCATATTAAAATGATGTTTTTTGAAAATGTAGAAAGTTTTCTGTGATGATGGGTAGGTTTAGGGGATGGAGCATATAAACACATACAAGTGTGTATATTATAAAAATCATTATGTTTATGAAATTTATGCAATTCCACTGTTATGCTGACGACACGCAGCTCTACCTTTCGACCAAACCCTCATCCACTCTCCCACCTACCTCTATTACTGACTGCATTTCCGAAATAAAAACCTGGTTTACACAAAACTTTCTCAAATTAAATAGTAATAAAACTGAGGTTATACTTATTGGCACTAAATCCACTTTTTCGAAAGCCAATAGTTTTTCTCTCACTATTGATAACTCCTCAGTTTCACCCTCCCCCCAGGTAAAGAGTTTGGGTGTCATCCTTGATAGCACATTATCTTTTCATTCTCACATTAATAACATTACCCGGTCTGCCTACTTCCATCTACGAAACATTAATCGCCTCAGCCCCTCCCTTACTCCCCACACTACAGCTGTCCTAGTCCATAGTCTTGTCACTTCCCGTTTGGACTACTGCAACTCTCTCCTTTTCGGTCTCCCTCAAAAATCTCTTCATAAACTTCAACTGGTCCAGAATGCAGCTGTTCTCCAACATTTTCACTGGCTCCCGGTCCAATTCCGTATTCAATTCAAAATTCTTCTCTTAACATTCAAAGCCATCCACAGCCTATCACCCCCATATTTGACTAATCTTCTTCAGGTTCAAACCCCTACCCGCTCTCTTAGATTTTCTTCCTCCTTACACCTGTTTGTTCCCCCTATCCATCTCACTACTATGGGGAGCAGAGCTTTCAGCCGCTCTTCTCCCTGACTTTGGAATTCACCATCGCAACTCAGAAACATCGATTCATTCTCTCACTTTAAATCGCAACTCAAAACACATCTGTTTAAAATTGCCTATTGTACTTAATGTCACATGCTTTTTAGTTGTTCTTCTTTTATTTACCTATTTTTTTAAAATGTATTATTGTATCTTTGTACAGTGTCCTTGAGTGCTGAGAAAGGCACCTTTAAATAAAATGTATTATTATTATTATTATTAAAAATGATCGCTTGCAATAAGCTTAATGCTATCCAAATTGTCTGAGCGCTGATTTGCAAAGAGAAAAAGAAAAAAAAATGATTATGCAGGAGGAAATGGTTAGGGAGATACGGGGAGACATCTCTGCAAAGAGAGTTGGAGGTGATAAATAATTTTGCAATGTGCTTTGTTTCTGTTTATTATAATTGTAAATATATCTATTAAAACACTGATACTCTGGTCTATAACTCCTCCCTGAAACTTCCCGCTACCCTGCATCTTGCTTTCTCTCATTGGCTGTAGGTCATCGCCAATGTAATTTTCAGTCAGAACCTATTTTACACAGCAGGATTTTGACGGCGATTCTCTCTGATCGCGTCTTTGATAATTCACACCGTATGAACAAGCCCCAATTTTCCTCCAATTTTAGGCATTTGTCAGCAAATTCGCAAAACCTGTCGGTGAGTGAAAATCGGAGCTAAAATCGTTTAAGAAACACTATGATATTATAAGTAAATATAAGCAAGTTGAAATAATGCAAACTTATAATTTTAACAAACGCATAGACTATCGATTGACAACCTTACAGTAGGTCTGTCTTGAACAGATTATACATATGGAAAAAATGAAATACTATGAAAATAGTTTCAGTTACATTTTTTTTAGTCTAGTTAGTTCTGTATCAAATAAAAAAGTGATTTTTGTTGATCAAGATCTGGCAGCCAGCAACAGCACATTTCTCTGCTTGGGAGAGCGATTTGCGGACAGCTTTCCCTGTGCATGAAATCCCCCGTTCCCACTTATAAATTACTTTATAGTAATTTATAGTGTTCTTATTAATTAGCGAGTCCACGAATGGCTTGTGTATGCAGAGCATTCACAGCTTATATGGACTGCACACCCCATATATTAATGGAACAATTGAAGGTGAGGCAAAAAGTCTGTCTCACTGCACCATACGAAAATCTTAGATATGTTTGAGAAAGAAAAAAAAAAACCATTATGATACTTTCATCTTAAATGCCAACATCCAAACTAAATCATGACCTTTCTCTTGCTACCTATGATTAACCTTTCCTGGCAGGCAGCTTTATGAGTTATAAGCAGTGGGAAGATGACCTCTGCCCCTGGATTAGGTTGCACCTCCTTGTATAAGCCCACACTCCTAGCCCAGACTTGCACCGGCAAGCCACTATTACCCATTACCCAGCCCTACGGCTGTCCATACCACCTGCACACACACATGCTTTAACAGGCAACAAGCTCATACACCAAGCCCTTGTTAAGCAGCCAGCAGCCAAATTTGAGTGCTATTTCATCAGGCTACTGAACCAGTGAAACGGCTGATAAAACGACCATCAGAAACCTGAGCCTGTGGAGCTCAAAGGGCCACCGGGTGAGGAGCAGGTCACCACACCTCTCATCCAGCTGTGTGGACCGGAAGAGAGGTCAAATGTGAAGGGGTAAAGGAAGGGGACAAGTTCTTCAAGGAATGCTGATGAGGACCATCATGAGAATTAACAGTAAATTCAATGATTCAGTTGGGGATTTCTACTCGTTTTCTAAGAAATCAAACTGTTGGATTTTTTCATTGAGGACAAAAGAAATAAAAATGTCCATGATGCATAATGAATGAGGGTCCTGATTCAGATATCAAGAGTATAATAGATTTGGGCTTGCTTTACTTGAACCTCAGCAATATTTAGAAACATATATGTATTTGAATTGCATATAAAATATCCATCCATTTGGATTGCACAGTTTGAACATAAACAAACAAATAAGCAAAGATTGCAGATGACCTAACACCTGTGAAAAGATGATGCCAACCCCTGCAAGGACTTCAGATGATGGCCGTTTTGAATTAACATACACAGCTGCCAAATTTTCTATATATTTCAATCATTACAAATCACAACTTGTAATAATTGCTTTAATAAGCTCATTGTTTCTAACTAAATCAATGATGTTAGCTAACTGGATGAGTTGTTTTATTTTAGAACTGTACATTTCCGACATATAGATACTGACACAGTAAAATAGAACTGTACATTTTAATTCTGTAAAGCTGCTTTGAAACAATATGTATTGTGAAAAGTGCTATACAAATAACAACCACATAGCAACATTATGGAAACCAATCAGAACATAATGGTGGCAAGTGCCACTCTTTTTTAGAAAATGCTGAAAAATGATGTAGTCTTTTGAAGAGGGGTGCATTAAATGTCAAGTTGGCTTCAAAATGACACAGTGTAAGTTAGCAACAGCTGTCAGACAGAGACCTGCTGGGAGAGAGGCCACATATCACAGCCAGCCAAACCAATGACTCTTATCCAGAAACAGCAGCACGGCCCATGGCCAAGAGCAGAGAGCAAGACAGTGGAATTACATCCAAGCCCCACTGCCACACAGAGAGGAGTAAGAGTGTATCCCCATTTAACACACAAGCTCAGTTTGCTTTCAGTGAGAGAAGGCAGAAACAGCCAGTTGATGAGATGGATTTAGATACACTACAACAATCTGGAAGCAATATTTACTCACAAGCTTCACTGTCTGCTGTCTTAATCGTAATGAAAGCGGTACAACACAACACAAACAAAGACGTACAACAACACACACAAGAGTCATTAATATAAAACCTCACACTTCCCACTCACCGCTGGTTTTGTAAACACATAAATGTCTGAATTGAAAGTTGCTTCAACAGACAAAGCAAAACAATGAGAGGCTTTTCCGATTACAAACAAGTGCACTGAAAAATAAATGCACATAGCTTGTGCATTCTTTTTCAATGCTGACTTCCTCCTATTCCAGCTTCAGATATAAGTAAGCTATTTGCATGCTGATTCCCCTGAAAAGTGTAAACACTGTGGCTGTGTGGTGCTATCAAAACATTGCTCTGTTTGTTTGGAGCATCCAACAAGCACAACCTAGCAACACTGGCTCAACCAATGAGGTAATTCGGGGGTGGGACTATTATATCTATTGGCCGACCGATGGCAGAAAGAGAGAGTGAAAGTACATGACCTTGCAATACCTTAGCAACCACTAACAACACCCTAGCAACAAAATTTGAGTGACTCAAACTGTGGCTCTTTTCAATTCCAGATATGGATTGCGGACATGATCCCTGTTATACAGATGGATAGCCTCCAACTTTTGAGGATTGATTCTACTGAAAAGTTTTCCGCAGTTTAGGGTTCATTTCTTGGACATTTGGACAATTTGGCCGTTCAGCCAGCCCCCCTGTGACTTCTCTGAGGGCTAAGCTGTGCATCCCTTCTGGGCACCTTGACTGTTGCACTTTTGAATACTGGACCAAGTGTTTTTTTATTTGTGTGTGTGTGTGTGTGTGTGTGTGTGTGTGTGTGTGTGTGTGTGTGTGTGTGTGTGTGTGTGTGTGTGTGTGTGTGTGTGTGTGTGTGTGTGTGTGTGTGTGTGTGTGTGTGTGTGTGTGTGTGTCCGAGCCAGTGTTGTTTGTGATGTGTTATAACATGAAAAATCCTTCAAATAAAGTATTCAAAGAGCTACTCAGTTCAGTGAGGATAAGAGACTTACCGACCCCAATGGTAGTCCATTTGAGCTATGATTACTTTGCGTGGGAGAAAAAGCAGTTTCTCTGTTTGTTGGTTTTTCATAACATCCAAAACAATTACTATATTCCACTGGGTGGATCAGCTGTCAATCTGGCTGGACCAGTGAAACCCTGTGGGCTCTTGCCGATCTGTTTACTCAGAACGACTACTGACAAACACATAGTTGGATTGCATTAAAAACAATAAAAAAAACTTTTTTTTAATGATTTGTTTCATGGAAAAAGTGAAACAAAGACTTATTCCCCTCTTTAAACTAATCCAGAGTGCAATGATGTGAAGGTTAAAGAATTCCTTGTGACACTATAAGTTATTTCGGCATCAGAGAGACATCTGCTCCATTACGGCGCAGTCTGTCAGTAGAAGCTTTGTCCACAATTTTATTACTTTTCCATTTTGTCTTCCACAGTCTCCACCTGTCCTTCTTTCATTCATTTCATTAGTCTTCCTTCCTTATTTGAAGCCAAAACCCACAGTAGCCAATCTCAAATCTGTCTGCCATGATTTACAGCTGCCAAAGTCATTCATACATTAGTTGATGTAAAGTGTATTTGTCCACTCATAAAATTACTTCTATTTTGCACTTCTTTTTTTTACTTCCATTTAGACCTTTCATACAAAATAATTCACATGGTCAATTATCACAATAAGTCACTAGTGACCCAGAAAATGTAACATTTCTTATTCATTTTACATCATTACACTTCTTTGATTTACATTTTTCAGGTTGCCAGGTTTCATTACCAAGTTTAAATTCAATTTCATTTTGATCCCAGATTTGGAGACTCAGGCCTGTAAATGGCACAGTATGTGTGTACATGTAGTTCTAAAGGTACATTAAATCTCTCAGGGATTTGAGGAAATAATCAAATAGATTGGTGTAATCTGACAGACCCCGTCACTTGAGCACAGACAGATTTTCCTGTAAACCTGTAATGCATGTGTTTTCAGTCTGAAAGTGTTCAAACCTCAGAGTCCTGGTTAACCTTTAGTGCCAATGAGGGATCACAGCAGCCTCTCGTAATAGGCTGTTGCCCACTATTCACACCCCACTCGTTCCCTCAGCCTGTCATCATCTTGATTAAGAGGTAAATGCAGAAAAGAGATCAGCTCTACGGTAGCCTATGACCATGCTGGCTACAAGATGTATTTTAGTCCTCTTTTGATGTCTTCATTCCATTTATTTTCACATAGCCAAAAACCCATAAGAGCAGTTTAGAGACAGATGACATTTTCTAGTGCATAATTCATGCAGTACACACACACACACACACACACACACACACACACACACACACACACACACACACACACACACACACACACACACACACACACACACACACACACACACAAAAACCCCAAACAATTCTTAAAACAACATAATGAGAAGCAAAAAATTTTAGTGGACAAGAAAAAAGAAATACTTAAAGGGGTACTTCAGCGCTGGGAAGATGAATCTGTATTTAAACTGGGTCATTAATGTAGTAGAAATGTGAAATTATTTTTGAATTTGGTGCCTTCTAGACTGAGAAAAAATGTATTTTTGTCTCATGGGGATGAAAGACAACAATTCCCAGAACGCACTGCTTCACTGCCCTACTCTAGGCGCGGCTAGTCGGCTACTGGATTACTGGATCACTTGCCTACCGCGTTCATTTTCAGAAAATCAGTTCAGTTAGAGACACTACAATTAAAAACTGAACGTGTCTGTTCGATATAAAGCGAGTGAGCCGATTGAGCGTCACGGCACAAACGCAGCAGGATCGGATTACATTCATCACATGACCTGAGGTGAGCACGGGATTCGCGGCTGCGGCTGCATTCACAGTGCGTGTTCAGTCTGGCGCGTGTTTAGTTCATGTCTTTGGAAGATTAACTTTCATAGGAAGTTCATTTTAAAAGTTAAAACACTCACTTTGGTCTCCACCGCTCCGTTTACATGAATCATCGGAGGAATTTTTCCAGAAATAAAATACATAATTATTTCGTCTCAGGGTCATATGAGGGGGGAAAGTATGATAATTTGAATATACTCCCGGGTTTCTACTGATACAAACCTTAATGCTAATCGCTGAAGTAACCCTTTAAGGTTTTTTTTTTTTTTCACATACTGGAATCACATCCAAAAAAGTATAAATCTTTATAAGATTTTAAACTTTACTCTTTCAACAAATAAAACTTAATATTTCCAATAGAACTGCTAAACCCCAGGAAAGTTTAAGAATCTCTCTCGCTCTCACCCTAAAGTCAGTGAGTTTGAATAAGAAGATTATTCAATAAGCCATAAATCAACAATAATATAATTAGCTACCAAGAATGTTAATGGTGGCAAACAATTTATAGCCCTGTGTTTTTCCGTCTTCGTCGTTGGCTTGTTTCAGGGCCAGCAATGCATAACTTTCTACTTTTTGATTATGACAAGTTCTCTAACCTCACAGCTGCTATGAGACCTCAGCGCTCTGCTGGCCTCCAACCAGCTCACGTCAGCCTCTGGGAGCAACAGTCAGCAATGCAAGCCATACCAACATGCACACATACTATTTGTGTGAGCACATAAACAGACGTACACACAAACACAGCTGTGCACAAATATGCACACACTCACACTTCAAGAGATGTGTGCTAATGAACGAAATACAAATATAAATGCAGACGAACACCACATGTTTTTGCAGCAGTGTTTCAATGTGAGCAGGTCTCTGACCTGACTGGTGCAGTTACTTAGACTTCCTCAAGAGATGTTCACATTTCAAAGCACGTTCTAGGACAAACTACACAACGAAAGTAAACAAGCACTAGTTTTGAATTGCTTTGGAGAATGAACTGACTGCACTGAACTGACTCGTGTCTATTGATCCCAAGGCTGACCCCTTTATATATGGAGGATGAAAGCATTAAAGGGCAGTGCCTTCTGAAAGAGTTTACACATTACTGAAGTAAAGAGAAACATAATCACACATTTGAACACAGCCAATATGCAATAGCTCATTGATAAAGCATTACATTTCTGCAAAACTCTAAAAGACATAACTGTGCATACAGTCAAACCAAAAAATATTCAGACACTAGATTTATATTTTTTAGTAGTGGGTGCAGGACACTATAGTTTATTTAAGTGAGGATAGCAAAATAAAGTAAACTGTGACATATAATACCCAAAAATTCTTCATACAGTGGACTACCTGTAAAATATATACAAATTTGGGACCAAAATTATTCAGACACTTTGACCTGACCATGTTTTGCTTAAGTGTTTTTTCTTGAATTGCTAATACGACCTTTTACACCACAGACTGAACAAAATTATGCATTGCCTGGTAATCGGTTGACCTAAATTGGTATTATCTAATTGTGTGCTTAAATTTAACAGCTGACAGCTGATTGGTTGATTGCAATCCATTCTATCAAAGTTATCTGACATAATCAAGATGAATTTGTTCTGACACAGTTTATAGTTTATTTAGTTCAAATTTTATTACCATATTCTAAACTACCGGTATAGCAAATGAACTGTGATAATGTGAGAATGTTGAAGGTGTCTGAATACATTCTGAAATGAACCCTAGTGGTAGTAAAACACCAACAAATTTTATTCCTTTTCAGACAAATTATGATTACAGAGGCAGATTAATGATTAATAAAGAGTTATTTTCATGCACTTCCTTGCTAGTATGATGTCTCCATACTTAATTCTAGTCAGAATATGAGTGTGATACTGCTCCATTGGGCTGTGATTATGGGGCGTGTTTCAACCGAAACCAGGAAAGACCTCAAATGGACCAACCAGGGCAACGGAGCAACGCAAAATTGTCAACAGAATTCAACTGCATGCACACTGGAAGAAGTAGAAGAAGATGAGTGTAAACGATCTTTGCCGGTGTTGTAAAAATACTTTAAGGATACACAGAGTACTTACCAACACAATCATCATTTTTGAGAGAAATAGAAAAGGTGAATGCATATACGAACAAGTTCTCCATTTAGGATTAGAAAGAATTCAACCCAAGCGCTCCTTGGTGACGTTAATGCTTATGTTACTTTTTTATCATCTGTCCATCAACGTATAAAGCCCGCCCTGACAATTTCATTGGTGCGAACAGCTCCTGTTTAAACATAGTTGCTCCACAACGGATCATGTCCATACCGGATTTCTTGAACTCAAATGTTGTGGGTGGGGCTAAATTCGGCTGGCATCCAGGCTACTTCCTTGCATGTCATGACCTCAAAATGCTTTTACCATAGTGCATGATAGCTAAACTAATACATTACATCAAATATTTATGGCTTTTCTGATATAGCAAATTTGCTCTGTAGCTCACCTGATACAGCAGCACTGCATTTAAGATCGAGCGCTTGGGTACAAATCCCATGAAACACAGTATCCCAGTCACAATAAAATAGACAATCCGAACTGCCACGAACCAATGTAATAAAACATTTCAGGCAGATTCACATTTATCTGAAGGGCTGTTAGTGCCAGTGACTGGACATTTCACAGTCAAAGTGTATGCAGATGTTGCAGATGTGTCTGAATTCAGACCAATAACTTAAAAAAAAATGGAAAATAATCCTGAAAATAATCAAGTTGACAATCACAGTAAATACAAATAAATGATGGTATAAAATATTAATGTTTAAATTGTATATATAAAATTACTGTGTAAAATGAATAAGAAAAATCTACAGATTTGTTTGTTCTAAAGCAAAGCAGATTGTAAAACACACCACACACAAGTGCACCCAATCATCTCCCAGTGATGTCAGTCAGGGATGCTGTTTGTTCAAGCCTAACAATGCCTTACCCATCATCACTGACAGGTGCTTTTAACCAGGGCTTTGTGACTAGAAACCCTATTCATTACCTTAACAGCCATCCCATTAAGGCATACCTACCTCAGTCCAAATTGAATGGTCCCACAGTGCCCTGTGCAAACCCACAGGCACTAAATCAGTCAAAAGGATGACAATGAAAACAGCCCTGTAATGTACAGTCGACTCAACATATTTTCATGATGAAGAAGGGAAAAAAAGGATGGATGAGTAAAAAAATAAAATAAAAAAAAATAGAGAATATCGTCCAAAATTGGTTCGGTCTCAAGCTGCCTGCCTCGTTTACTCATGCACATTTATCATTGTGTTAATTGGCTAATTAATCACCCACTGCAGTAACCTTTCCACTAGGTTCTCCCTGATGCCCTGGAATCCCCCGCTGCAAACATCCCCAGGTTATGGCTGTATGGCACATGCATGCACACCCGCAGTGTCTGATTAGCTTGACGGGTTTGTGTGTCTGTGCGAATATACTGTGGTGCAGCATAAACACATAAGTGGGAAATTGTTTTTATACTTAGCTGATGATCTTTTTATCGGATTTTATGATTTATGATTTTATGCCGCCGATATGCCACCGATATGAATGTGCGCCAACGCGTCTCACAGCGCGCAAATATTCACACAAAATTATGTCAAAATGTTGGTCTTGTCGAGTATCATCGTAAATAGTTGGAACGGAAACATGAAATTTGCCAGTCACCGCCAGCGTTTTTGGCCATTTTCACAAGTTTCATGGACCACAGAATATCATGTTGTATGAATATCTGAACATGTAATATATCACAAGAAAGAACAGACACTTTTATTCTAGCTTCATAAATTCTTTTTTTATAAACACTTTCTTGGAAAAAGCAGAGAAAATCAGGCCTGGATGCCAGCCGAATTTAGCCCCGCCCACAACATTTTTTACTCGGGCAATTCGGTCCATAGAGGAGTTATTATGCCAGAACAGAAACTGTTCGGACCAAAGAAATTGTCAGGGTGGGCTTTAGACAATGATGGAGAGATGATAAACAGTAACGTAATCATCCACGTCATCAAAGGCACTTGGGTTGAATCCTTAAATTCTTTTTTTACAACACTGGCAAAGATTGTTTACACTCACCTTTTTCTTCTAACGTTACTTAATCCAGCACGCGTGCGAACAGGGTTGCCAAGTTTTTTTGTAATATCGCGCAATTGCTACTCAAAACTATAGCCCAAAACAATCCCAATAGCTTTCCGGGGGGGTTCTCCGGAAAAAAATGGCGTTTGATTGTTAAAATATGGAGAACATCCCACGGGAAAAACACGGACTTGGCAGCAAAGTGCAGTTGAGTTCTGTTGACATTACGCGTCGCTCCATTGCTCTGATTGGTTGTAGGTCTATCCAATTGAGGTCTTTCCTGGTTCGGTTGAAACACGCCCCATAATCACAGCTCAATGGAGCAGTATCAGACTCATATTCTGACTAGAATTGAGTATGACCACTTCGGGCTAGAGAAAACCACGACTAACTTACTTACAGATGGGATTCAGAAAGATGATCAAAACACAGACGGAGTCTATCAACACCCCAAAGCTTCACAGTCATATAGCTCATCCTGGGTCCACATTTCATTCAGTAACATTAGGCAGTTTGGATTTATATGCTGTTTAATGTTGATGATCCGTTATTTTACATATGCATCTGCTTATAAAAGATTGCTCGTTCCTGCCTCTTCTTCGCCTGTGTTTTGATCAGATTCTGTACTCATTCAAGAGATGTGTAACAACCCCCTACCATATAACAGTGAAAACACAGAAAAATCTTGTCAATGGCAGGGAAGTGTTTTCTCATGAAAGATGAGATAACAAAAGACAGCTCTTGACTGAATATCTTTAATAAGGGTTCATCTATATTTGTACACTGAAGATTATGAAGTGATAGTTTACATTTGATAACTATTTCTGTACCTGAAAATACATAACTTTTTCATTTGTATGTTTGTTCTGTTGCATTTATGTATAATGTTAATGTATATATTATACTGCATTCTATATACAGTACCAGTCAAAAGTTTGGACAAACCACTGGGAAAGTGTGTCCAAACTTTTGACTGGTACTGTACTATAATATACACAAAGAATATCGGCCAATATATAGATATCAGACTTCTTTCTAACCCATTATATCGGTATCGGCCCCCAAAACTCATATCTGTCAGGCTCTACATTTTTCACATTTCCATTCACCAACTTTTTCATTGCTTTGCATGCTTATTAAGCTGTTTGGTCCCAACAGGAAAACCAGACTCTCTCACACACACACACACACACACACACACATGTTGTGTTTCCATGTTTTATGGGGACATTCCATAGGCGTAATGCATTTTATACTGTACAAACCGTATTTTCTATCCTCCTACACTGCCCCTCCCCTAAACCTACCCATCACAGGAGACATGGTGCATTTTTACTTTTTCAAAAAACATCACTTAGTGTGATTTATAAGATGTTTTCCTCATGGGGACCAAAAAATGTCCCCACAAGGACAAAAATTTGGATATTGCCATCTTTGTGGGGACATTTTGTCCCCATACCGTAGGGATTACCAGTCCACACACACACACACACACACACACACACACACACACACACACACACACACACACACACACACACACACACACACACACAAAGGACCTTTTGATATCACAACATGAAAAATAATTGCAAGCAAACACTTCCCACATGACAAAAAAGCAACAACAACAACAAAAAATGTATTAGGGATGTATAATATATTGGTACCATATCAGTTATCAGCCGACATTAAAGAATTCATCAGCATGTATATCGGCCTATACTTGAAGCTAATCTTTTAAAAAATCTTAGCAAGTAATCTCAAAATGAATATCCATTTTTCATACTTTATTATAATGTTGAGATGCCTAAATTCACTTGTAACATTTAAAATGATAGATTTTAGATTTAGTGCATTATTTCTAATTTATTTAGACAAAATAGTACAAAGAGTACCATTTTAATATGGGCTATTTATTAGTTATAAGCCATATAACAAATAATTATTCAATCAAACATGTATGTGGAAAACATGTTATCATTACCTCTAGCATAGCTAAACTACTCGCTATAGCACAAAACAGTTATCTCATTCTTATTACATAACACCTATTTAAACTGCACAAATATACACGTTTGAGAGCCTCAAATCATTAGCGTCTCTCATATTTAATGTGCACTGGCGGTATGCGACATGCTTTGTTCTGTAGGAAAGCAGCACTAAACTGGATTAAAATACTGAGGACTTGAGCAACTGCAGTAATGCCGGCCAAAAGCCATTAATTCCACCTTTTCAGCACACATAATCCTGTCTGTGAGAGACACAGCTCACTTAATCCCCTAAAATACAACTCTATTAAACAGGTCTATAACCCCCCAAAACCACAAGTCAACATGCCAGAGTCCTGGACTAAACAGACGGCAAGTGTTTAGACAGGTTCATTTGTATGTGCGCTGAGAGTTGGGCCTTACATTTTGAGAATATCCGATTTGTTTCTTTGTATCTTTTTATTCTTTCTAGTTAATATCTCTCTATTGCCGTTCTTCCATTTCATATCATATAATCTCATATCTGTGTCTATTATTTTTTTACTCCTGTATAGTTTATCATTTTACAAATAATAAACTATACTGTTCAAAATGTTGGGGGTTGACAATTTTTTACTGTTTTTGAAAGAAGTCTTATGCTCACCAAAAGACTGCATTTATGTGATCAAAAATACAGCAAAATACAGTACTATTGTGAAATATGATTACAATTTTAAATAACTGAATATTTAATATTTCAACATATTTTAACATGTAATTTATTCCTGTGATGGCAAAGTTGTATTTTCAGCAGCCATTACTCCAGTCTTCAGTGTCACATGATCCTTCCAAGCCTGCGCACTGGTGTTAAAAACCGAATCCAAAGCATTTTGATTGCCCCCATGTGGTTGGTCCCAGTATAGCTTATAAGGATGCTAGGGTGTGATATCATAATTGACAGCTGAGATTGACGGCTTCTCTGAGTGAAGTTGTCACTGAGGCGCTAACAGACTTTTTTCTGGATTGTCAGGAAATTGGAGCTTTAGCTTTAATTTCTACATTTCCATAAATCGTATTATTTTACACCAACGAGTGTGGGCGGGCTTTTGATATCGTGGCTCTACTTCCTACTGACTACTGCGCAGACTCCGGTCCCACGTTTACTACAGCACAGACTCTGTCCCAAATCTGCGCAAGATGTCAACACCATATTCGGATGTTGGCGGCTTCAATTTTTGTCAGTGGAAGGTAGCAAAGACGCGTCATCCATATTTTTTACGGTCTATGGAACCTTCAGATATTGGTGCTTAAAAAACATTTCTTATTGTTATTATCAATATTTAATTACCATTTATTTAAAATCGAAATATTTTGTAACATTAGATATGTTGTGCAATTTAGTGCAATTTTGCCTGAATAAAAGTAATTTCTTTCATATTGAATGGGTTTCTAAACATTACAAAAACGTACACAATGTTCAGAGACAACAGCTACCGTTGAACTAGTTATGACCTGCAGATCAGTGGAAAGCTATCTGAACTAATGTGTTGCGTCTATTGACTTTGATTTATTTTTATCGCATGATATTTTCTCTTCCAGAGTGGACAGAAAAAGTGCTTCTGATTAGATAATGACATTTGAGCTTAAATCTCTGCCCTTTTGAGACTGTTTCACATTTGTGTTTGTAAAAGAAATAAAAAATGTGATTTGTCATATCCCTGCTTGTCTATGTGTGTTACCCATCACAAAGTGTGACTGGAGAGGGATTATAGTCATTACAGATGATCACTGGACAAGAAGACAAACAGTTTGTGGAGCAGGTAGAGCATTGTGGACTTAAGTCCTGATTAAAAAAATTCTCAATAAGCCAAACAGAGCTGCTTTCCCCTGCAGGCTTTCTCATCCAGTTTGTATCAGACTAGGTTCCAGATTGTAATGTATCTCACCTCAGGGCGGCTCTGATCCGTTCTGTACACATGGGTGAAACTCTGGCTGCCCAACCTGCAGTAAGCTTGAAGAGAGGTTAAATTCTGGGGCTTAAAACACTCTTAAAGGGGCCCTTTTTTAACTTTAGTTAGTGTGTAATGTTGCTGTTATGATGCCCAAAGTTCAATGTAAAGGACAAGTTTTTCTTTTACAGAAATACCTTTTAAGGACAACAAAAAAACGGACTACGAGCTTCTTCCCAGGTTGGTGACATCACAAACCCTAAAATGTACATAAACCCTTCCCCCGAGAACACGCAACAAAGTGTGGGCTGCTTTAAAGAAGGAGAGTTGTTGTAGTAGAGCACATTTAGGAATCTGCTAAAGCTGTCGCATCCATCTTTTCACCTATATTGCAATACAGTGCGTAACACAAGAGCAATAGCATGTCATAAAAGCAAGATGACAACAGTTATAACCGTAATTAAACCAAACTATACTTGTTACATCTTTATGTAGCATATTCTCTGGCACTGTACATCTTACAACAGTTCCCACACAAGTGATTTATAATTGACAGAACATGCTAATCGATGACTTGTAGATAGTTAACTCCACATCAGCTACATAAATTCATCAACTAACAATTCAGAAACATCCTGTAGCATTCTACATGTTGTCACTTCTTAGTGAATCTTTCCGTCATTGTCTGACTCTGGTTTGAACATAAAAGTCTGAACAGTTTTTGACATTTTCAGTGCATGTCTGCATGAGATAATCATAGCGGCTAATTCGAGCTCTTGAAGCTCCGCCCTCTTGTTGAAGCAGCAGCCGCTAATTTGCATTTAAAGGGACACACACAAAAACGGCGCGTTTTGCTTACCCTCAAAAAGTAATATTAAAGTATTGTTCCAAATATAAAACAAATATATTTTCTTGGAAATACATCTGAAAAAAATGGGGTCGTCTTATATTCAAGGTCTAGATTTGTACTTGTCAATAATACATCTTAGTGGTGGGCATAGATTATTTTTTTTAATCTAGATTAATCTCACTGTGATCTTGAAATTAATCTAGATTAATCTAGATTAAAATGGCTCATTTGAATTCTGCATTCAGAATATGTGTGCTACCCAAATAATGACTGGTGCTTTCGCACTTGGTTTGATTGCCTGGACCGAGCCCGAGTTCGATTGCTCCCTGGACCGTGTCCATATTATATTATTTGGGTCCGAAACCGGGGTGTGTTTGCGTCATCAAAGCAGCAGCTGTTTACCCCGTTACTAACGTGTTCGGAAGCCAGCGTTCACGTTAGATGTGGTAATTTCACAGCATGCACGCAGGTTCAAAGACTCGTTCTCGCTCCCTACAGTGCAATTCGGCTAGGTAGCTATACATCCGCGCTAAAATATCATGGTGAAAGTCATCATAGCTTGCATAGTATAGACCCAGCTCCTAACCCAACTTTGAGAATAGATTAACGACGATATTTTTTTTATCGCCCGATAAGAGTCTCACGTTAACGCAGCATGTTAACGCCGATAACGGCCCACCACTAATACATCTACAACAATAGGGACCGCCAAATATGTGTAAAACCAGTGTGCCCCCTAGGACTGATGTGACCCACCCCTGGTGTCAGTGTCAGGTCACCTCATAATGGCGAATGACCGCCCAGAACAGAGCAGTTAAAAAGTCAGGCAAGTGAATCAGCAACCGAGGAGAGGTTATGATGCAAACTTTAAGCTCATGGAGATAAACACAGCAGAGTCATCATCCAACAACTCTCATTAAGCAGCCAAGAAATACAGTGTGTCTTACCGGGAAAAGCTTACCGGGGTCTTCAAAGAAGAAATTGAATTGCAAGTGTGTCAGAACGTAGCTGAAAGAAGAAATAAGGGTCTGCCCATAAACAAAGCCGTCATCCAGCTGAAGGCATTGGATATTGCCAAAGAATTGAACATACCCACCAGCGAGGCCCCTCATTTCTTATTTCGGCTGTGTACTGAGACACTTGCCCGTCAATTTCTTTGAAGTGGCCGCTTTGATGCGTTGTAAGAATGATCCATTACGCCGCAGAGCAAGTCTTGCCCAGCACTTGCCCTCCGACTTAAGGGAGAAACTGCTGTCTTTTCAGCACGATGTGATCGGCCTAAACCATTCATAACAACTGGATCAGATAGGCAATGTGGATCAAACTCTTGTGTTTTTTGACATGCCAACATCTGTCACTGTACATAAAAAAGTTACTTGTTGCAATTATGCATAAGTAACTGTTATTACTATAGGAAGTACATGTAGTAACATGTAACTACGTCATTTTAAAATAAAGTGTTACCTAAATAAGAATATTTTGTTTTCCCAAAAACATTTCTTTTGAACAATCTTAAGAAAAGAATGTTCTCAAGACAAAACTTAAAAGTTTAAATTCCTAAAAAGAATGTTCATAAAAAATCATTGTAAATAGTCCAACTTGTCTTAAACCCTCAAAGGTAAGATGTTTGATTTATTTGTTGGGTTGTTTCAAATATTAAGCATTACAACATTTATTTTATCCTCATGTAATGCATATAATACATATTACGGTGACGAGCAGGACAAGCGAGAGCAAGTGAGAGAGTGACGCGAGGCCGGTGAGTAATTGGAGGATGAGCACCAGGTGCGCGTCACACCAGTCTCGGATCTCACGGAGGAGTGACAGAGCATAAAAGGAGGAGCACCAACAGTGAAGGAGAAGAGAGGACCAGGCCTGGAGATTACTCTGTGGTTTATTTAAGCGCGGTAGTCGCCCATGAGGGGCTGCCAGCGGTTTACTTTCAGTTTGTTTATTTATTTGATTGAAGTCTTTTAAATATTCACTGATTCCCGCCTCCTTCCCAGAACAAAGAACTGCGTTACAATTACTATTAAAAGACACAAGTCCTCTGAAGTCACACCAATGGTCAATAATGTAAGCAATTACACGTAGGTCATGTTTATGCATGATGGGACTTTTTGCTGAATTTGAAAAACTCTTTAAGATAGATTTCGGTTCACACAGAATGCATTTTCCAATTCCGCTGTGCTACTTTTCCATTGTTTTTCTATGAAAACACATTCTAGACGGATATGTTTGACAGTTGCACTCACGTCTTGTGCATGAAACAACATTCTAAAAGTGTGCCATTGAGTTAAAAGAAATTCAACTTTAAGTGCAATTGCAGAAAAAAAATTAATGATGATTTTTGTGAATTTGATAACTTTTTTTTTTAATTAAAGAACAAATAATAAAAAAGTGTGCCGAATTCTACACAACAAAACTTTTGTGAATTGTGCTAACAGCTAAAAAAAAAAAAAAAAAAAAAAATGAAGGCTATATGTTTGGGATATTGTTAATGTGTTTCTGCCTTTTGCTTTGGATGATCCACAATTTACCACCCCAAAACATTAAAAGGCTTAAAACTATACTCATTTTTACAAAATGGAGGAGAGGACATTCAATGAGTTGAAGTAATCAGTTCAGCATGGGGAGCATAGCATTCAGAGAGCGGGGAAGGAAGCCTAGGAATTTCCGTCCTTGCACACTTGTCTGCCAGCGACAGCTTTAGGATTTTACATGGGTCTTTGCATGTGTCAATCAAAGTCCACCAGCGTGTCATGGCCTTTATGCACCACAGGAGTTTCTGTAAGGTGGACTCTATTATTTTAGGTGAACAATTTCTAGGAGTTAAAAAACTCTTTTCTAGAAAACTCTAATGCCGCCCTCCATGGAACAACATACCTCCTGCACCAAAAGCTCTTTCTTCCATGAGTACTCACGAATGGCTCTACTCAGTCCTTCTGAAGAGGCAGTGTGCAACTAGTTGCTCTCAAAGTACTACGTATGAATACACTTGAACACACAAAAACACACATGGTATGAGGGAGAGATTTTTCCACTAGCGAAAAAGAGAGGTAGAGAATGTGTGAGAGCAATGGAGAATTAAAGAAACATCAACTAAGATGATCTGAAACCAGACATGGTGAAACGTGTTCACCTCTGATGGACTGCAGCTAAAAACATATCAGACAGACAACAGCTTTCACCTTTGCCATGCCACAATCACTGCTGATTACCAGTGAAAAAGTACTGAGAATCAATACACAGGAGCATGTCCTATAGGTACAAATAACATGGTGTGCAATTGCCTCTGGGGTAAATGCCCAATTTACTCCAAAGCTATCTCATCAAAGAGGAATTTGGAGTTGAACATGGCTAAGAGCAGGAAATGACCACTAGGTTATCATCACCGTTTTGACTGATTGACTCATTGTCCCCCTCCTCCCCAAAGCAATTACAATAAAAGCTGTTACAGTGTGGAATCATTTTGCAATTACAAATAATACGAAAACAACAGCATTCTTGAAACATCTGGAATCTCAAAATGAATCATGTTTAATTTAACATTTCAACTCTCTCTTCTGTTTATAAAAAGAGGTTCAAAAATAAGCAGCTTTGTCATACTGGGGGAAGCATATTGTGTCCTGGCACAAAGTGTGGCATTACTTTCTTTAAAATATGTGTAAATCTCTTATTCAAATTAAGTGAATTATTGTGTGGGATCATCAGTTGCCATTTTAAATATAGGGTGACACCTGTACCTGTGGCGACACTTGATGTGTCTTAGATAAATCGCACAAGATTCCTGAGACAAGCCACTTCTCTGTTCAAACTGGAAGAGGAAAAAAGTCTGAAAGTCTGTCACTTCCAGTAAATCTCTTATGTTTTAAGTTTAATAAACATGAGGATCATCAGGATTTGGGTCCAATGAGTCAACTCTGTGAGCGGGGCTAACATTACGCATAAAGCCTTTGTATATAAATTGCATTAGTGCATAAAGCATCATATTAAGAACATTACATTACAGTTCAAAACTGTAATGGTCAGGACGATTTTTTTTTTTTAAGAAATGAATACTTTTATTCAGTAAGGATGCATTAAATTGATCAAAAGTGACAAAAACATTTATATAATGTAACACATTTTTATTTATTAAATCACTGAAAATGTGCTCAGATAAATTACATTAAACGTAGTTAAATCCCTCACAGTAACTTCAGCCTGTTCTCCAATATGCCTACACTCGACAACAGTATCTCACAGGAAGCAGATCACTTAGCTCTACTTTCTTCACTCCCCATTGTCTCATTGCTCATTTGCATAAAGTTCACTTTGTCGCATCACTGTCAAAGTTAACTTTGTGACCTTTATGGTGACCGACCCATAATATGGAATTTTATCGCTTTTATCGTTTTTCGCATGTACCGACCACATTTGGTTACACAGTGTAACTGTTTTCCCAAAGACTGCTTGTAAAGAAATAAAGTTAATAAACCATACATAAGAACGCCTTTTTTAAACCTAATGCAGAAACACTGAATTGGAAGGCTACTGTATGTTGTGGGGGTGGGGTGGTCATGCTGAGAGGTGAGGAGGATAATTGCAGAGGACTAACCTGTCATAACAGAAGCTGAATGGAGCAGGCAGCTATTCCACCGGCTAATATCTCTATTAATGAGCAGCCATTATAGTAGCTTAAAAATAGCTCTGTGAGAGCGGCAAGACTTAAAATGTGCTCTTTTAAACATAATACCATAGATTTAAAGCAAATCAACACAAAGGTGCATGAAAGCCCCTGTAAAGAAAATTAATTCTGTGACTTTTAACTGTGCGAACAAACATAATTATCTTTCTCCTTTCCAATGATTACTCTAATGCTTAAAAGCATCTACTTGCCATTAAAATATAGGACTGCTAGTGCTATGTTTGGTATTCAGAGTATTTTGTCTTGGTGAGACAGACTAGCGATTCCACAGTCAGAAAGAGCTAGATCCGTCCAGTGCGTTGTGTGGTGCATATTAAGACCAGCTTAAAGGTGCTATAAGCGATGTCATGCGTTTTTTAGGCCAAAACATTTGTTGTCACATAAAGCAAACATCTCACTATCCGCTAGCTGCCTGTCCCCTGAATAAAAACACAGTCTCTGTAGTCAGCACAAGCTCCACAAACAGCAACAAAAACAAACTTGAGCAGTCTGGACAACGAAACATAATAAACTGCTTCAGCCGATAACCGACAAGAATGATTTGGGGGTGGAGGTTTAGGGTTAGTGCGCGTGCACATGAAGGGGGTGTGAAGAAGAGAGAAGCATAGAGAGGGAAGTTCGAATAATAACAACTCTGATGAACAACTTGCAACAAAAAGGGACAAGGAGAAGGAACGCGCAAAGTCCCGAATTTACATCGGAGAAGCCTTCGAAAGGTGGCGAGAACTCCGGCGGAGTTCATGTTTCAGGAAGCAGGGGGGAGGAGGAGGGAGGGTCTAGCTAGCCTCTGTTTTGTTTGACAACACTTTGAACGCCAACAAGAAGTTACTCCACACAGGACTGCTTAGAGCACCTAAAACACTTTAGCACCTAGTGCTTTCACACTAGCACTTTTGGTGCGCACCCGGGTTCGATTGACATCAGAGTTAGGTTCGTTTGGATGATGTGAACACTGTCTTCTGAACTTGGGTGCGCACTGGCGAACCGTACTCAAGTCCGCTTAAAAAGGGTGGTCTGGGGTTCGGTTCATGTGATGTCGGTACGGTTCGCTGCTGATGTGAATGCAATAATCCAAAATGGCGGAAGTGAACCGCTATTAATGACGTATGATTTGATAAAAATGTGCGTTTTTTGTGTGTTTCACTCATTTTCCTGACGAGCGTGACTGATGTACTGCAAGCAGAGAGCTGTAAATCTTATTTCTGCTCGTCTTCAGCATTCTTTAGAACATTTGCAGTACATTTGCGGTAGATAGACGCAAGTGGAATTACATACTGAAGCTTTGGTAACAAAACCAACGGTTCGAAAACAAAAATATAAAAGTGAGGTTAGCAACGCTGTTCATTTTGCCACCTTCTCACTCACCGTTGTTACCAAGCAACGGGGTAAACAACTGCTGCTTTGATGACGCAAACGCACCCCGGTTCGGACCCAAATAATATAATATGAACACAGTCCAGCGGGGGGAGGGGGGAGCAATCGAACTCGGGTTCGCTCCAGGCAATCGAACCAAGTGTGAAAGCACCCTAACAAACCATCTGACGAAACCCTAAATAAAGTGATAGTCATAGGCCTCCATAATGTGAGTTGACACACCCTACTATGCATTTTCACACATCTCTGTGGCAGAAAAAAAACACAAAAAGTTGATTTTAAACTTGGAAGAACAATATGGTCATTGATAAATAAAGCTTCAAAAAAGAAATTCTAAATTGAAGTAATACATTTTTTAATCATGAACAATTTGTTTAATCAAGTTTCAGTTGCTAACATTTCAAAGTCTTTAAATTCATGTTTTGACAACTAAATAGTTGTACATATATACTGTAGCTGTACCACCTGACATGGAACAACTGTTACCAGTATTTGAGAGAGATCAAAAACCTTTTCACTCTGCCACAAGGATCAGTTGGGCTCCTCTGGATGATGCATTATCATGTTTACTGTTATTACCTTGACAATTCATAATAAAAGAGCCATGTTTGCAGTTGTGCCACCCTGACATACATTTTTTATGCATTTGCCCCTGTATTCTACAGCAGAACCTCAGTTGGGCAAGTACATTATCTTACGTTCATGGTTTAAACCATATCAAAGTATATATAGATATACATCAAAATGTTGATACAGAAATGTGTCCTAATTGGCTACATGCTCAGCTACACACACTTATCCTAACACTATCCGAACATCCTTCATCACCATGACAACAGCACAGCAACAGTGTGTTACACCCCAGAGTAACAGTTTCTCAAGTTCACCATTGCTTATGGACCTAAAGACGCCGCGTGATAACATTAACACAACAATTCTGCTCGCGGGCAAGGTGAATATAATCACTGTGGTATTTAAAAATTCATAAGTCTCTGCATATAAATAATTTATCTCCTTCACTGTCCATTTGTGATTCCCTTGGCTTGTAAGCCTGGAGAGAAATGTAGGCTAAAGGAATATATATCATATTAAACATAACTATATTTAGCCTAATATACACCAGTGAATTAAGGAAATTGCAATGTAATATATTTGTAATTGAACATGAAAAAAAAGGAAATGTAAACCGTGTTCAAAATGTATTCGATTTAATTCTGTTAAGTTTCTTATGCTCAGCAAGGCTACATTTGTTTGATCAAAAATACAGTGAAAAAAACTAATATTGCAAAATAAAATTATATTTATTCATGTAATGGCAAAACTGACTTCAGTGTCACATGGTCCTTCAGGAATCACCCTAATATGTTGATTTGGTGCTCAAGAAAAACTCAATTGTTTCATTATACATTTAATTTAAAAAAGTGAATGTATCTGTCTGTGTTTAATTGTCAGCTGTCATCAAGTAGTCTGAGAACTTGATGTGAGCTGGCGGAGGATTGAGAGTGTGAAACCATTATCATGTTATCCTAGCCTGTTTTCAGAACTCTTGTCTGACAATCAATATGGATACAAACACTCTCTCTCCCACACAACCATTTTAGAAAAAGCTCCTAAGTCTTGATTCTATTTTCAGCACATGTATCAATCACACCATTGCTTAAATATTAACGCGTGAGAGATGAGAAAGAAGTTGATATGAAATATGTAAAGACTCATTAGAGCAGACCTACATAAGATTGTCCATTTAATTAGAGTGGAGCAGAAGGAGAAAGAAGATCTGTATATTTCATATACTTAATATCCATGAGCCTATGCCTGCGTTGCTCTTTAGAGAGGTGAAGTGACTGATCTCTTAATTATTGCTCGTTCTTTGTCTCTCCACATCCATCTGAACTTCCCCGAGGTCACTGTGTCAAGGAGCATCATGCGGTCATCAGTGCGCCTTTACACCACAGAAAGGGTCAGAGCAAATAAAAGTGAGAGGAGAGAAAGTGAGAAAAGAGAGTGACTTTTATTGGGCCAGGCAGTGCAGCGGGAAGCTTACTGTTTCCAGATGTGCCGGCAATCCCACGAGTGTGGCTGCCCCGCTGTCCATCCACATTAGAACGGAGCAGCACTCTTAAAAAGTGTTCAGAGACTTCACAAAGAACAGACACCGGCTCAGCTGCAGCCACAATACTATTCCTGGAAAAGGAGCTGACATCATTGATTTTTCCTACTGAGTGGGCAGCACGAGTAAGTGTTTCATTTCGGTAGGTGTTCCAGCAGTGACTGGACACGTTTCAGAATGAAAGCCATATCATTCAGAGAAGAAAAGGACTGGAAATAGTCCTTGGGAACATTTTTTTCTGTAGTAAATAAAGAGAGATGGCATCCAGTTGCATAATGCCAAGTGTTGGAATCTTCTGACCACTGTCTTACTGTTAAATCAATGGGCACTTCCTCAAATCATAAAGTGGCCTTTCAAGAGAGAGGTTTTGGATTTAATTGTATTGAGCAATTTAGGCCAACAAGCTCAAATGAAATTTCCATCCAACTCTCAAAACAAATAAAGCAACTGAAACCCATCAGATCCATTTCAAATCTCTTCTGATCAATTTACTACTGTATAACAACAGAGGGGGGAAAGGAATATTACCTAATCCCAATCTCTCTGGCATTCTTTCCCTTTTCTTCTCTCTCACTCTAATGAGCATACCACCCGCAGGCCAAGTGAGAATGGAGGGAAAGCTCCCAGAGTTCTCCAGGTCAAGCGTGTGTTTTCCTACTTAGCAGTAAGATGTTTAACCACTGTTTAACCACATTTTTGATTAGTCCTCAGACAAACGCCACCAATGACATTTTCTGGGCTGGAATAGGAATGGACGGTGGGAAACGAGAGAGTTATAGAGGGTCTGATAGTGTGAGAAAGCAGTATGAAAGCTGGCTGAAGACACAGGCTCTGGCACATACATGTAGCAAGACCAACATTTTTATTTGAACCATTACCACAGTGCAAAATAAACTTTTTTAATCTGTAAGTTTTCTTGTTTTGCAGTAATAATTCTGAATAGATTCAGAAGTAAAATTATATAGATATTATATTAAAACTTGTTTTCAGACAACATCTTTCTCTCTAATTGTAATCTTTTTAAAAGTAAACAATTTTTAATACAAAAAATCAAGATACATTAACTGACAACAAGTCAATACATTCTGCAAAAAAAGCTCTTGGTTTAAGGATGTTTAGAAATTTTGGTAGCTCTTTCATTTAAGGTGACGTAGTTACACGTTGCTACATGTACTTATTATAGTAATAACAGTAATGCATGCATAATTACAAGTAACTAACCCTAAACCAAACGCTAAACCTAACCGCAACTCGTTACACTATTTTACGGTGTCATTGTTACAGTGTAATTATATATTTAAGTACGGAGTAATTAACTATATGTACTTATGGTTATGGTAGGATTAGGGTTTGGTTGATGGTTAGTTGCATGTAATTATTCATAATTTACTGTTATTACTATAATAAGAACATGTAACAGATGTAACAAGGACAGTGTAAAATTGTTACCCTGTAACTCTATAGTAAGTATATGTAGTTAATATTACTCAGTACTTATCTAAGTAAGTACAATGTAACTGTCACCTTAAAATAAAGTATAACTGAATATTTTTCTCAAAAACAAGACAAAAACTGATATTGCAGTATGTGAGAAGGTCTATGAGATGAGTATAAGACAGTTTTGACTCACATTACAGCCAGAAGAAACTGCTATTACCTCCATGTTCACTCACCGATCGAACGTCGTGACAAAGGGCAGAAAACTGCCTGGGAATGATTATCAGAGTCTTCCTGTCATACTTACGACTCTTGCCAAGGAAAGTTGTGGCAATAGCAGCTTAAGGAACACACATTCCACACGAACAATCACAAACATGCTCACAGAAACTAAGAGCTCTTCACATTGATGTAAGCACAGATGGGAACATCTCTTGCATTAACAACATCAATGATGACATCACGGATAACATCAAGGAGGTCTATAATACCTGGAGAAAGCTATCTGTTAATATTCCCATTCATCTTAGTATCAGTTGCTCAGCTGTCATTAAGCCCAACCAAGCGGCAACCTCCCACAGTCTCTCTTGAAGCCAATATGGAAGTGACTTAAAATGCAGTTCATCGACTGGCCAGAAGGAAGCAGAATCTCATTGAGCTCCATGTTAAAATGCCCAACTTTACAGCAGAAAAAAAACATGTTTACAGTACAAATTCTAATTTTGGTCTACATGGCTAATTTTGCCCTTCATGACAACTGTGAGGGGGGTTTATTTTTTTATAACTAATTCATTTGCATTATATAAAGTCTTAAAGTTCTGCATAATTAAGGGCCTGGCCACTTTGAGTGGCAGGTGGGTAGCCATTTATCTCTTGTCTGTTAGTCATCACGTCACCTCAGCTCCACCCACATCCCGCCTATTTGCCCATTTTCTGTTATCCGTGAGTAGACATGTGCCGATATTCGGTAATGCGATATATCACGATAATGAATATGCACAATATTGTTATCGTGGGCACTTCGAAATACCGTAAATAATAATTTATTAACAAATAAATGATTTTATAATGCATTAAAGAATACTTTGCCCATCAACCGTATAAAATGCTCAACACCGCTGTATTCTGCGTCAAAGGGACACGCGCTCAGATGTAAATAAGCCCTAAGTGCGTGAGAAGCACATGGCTGAGCAGTGAAGGAGACGCTGCACGCTGAATGAAGTGCAGTTCACTCTCTGACAGCAGAGGCGCTGATGGAACTGCAGAATGCAGCGGTTACCCGAAACCCCACAAACAAAGCAATTGCGCTAGTGAAGTTTTTCAAATGCTCCAAACAGCCATTCATTTTTAGTAATTTCAATGTTGTTCATCACAGCACCAAATACTTAATACTTAAAGACTTAACAGGCTATTTATTTTCAAACTTAAACATTTTTATATTTTACATTTGGACTACAGCATGCCCTAATGATTAGACATTTTCTGATTATTTGTTATTGTTCAGTAAAACTTTGAGACATAAGGCTTCATTAGTTAACATGTTAATTCATTATTACCAAACAGTTGTATTTCTTAACTTACTTTTAAAAAAACTTTCTGTAACAAAGCTATTGCTCAATCTTAGTTAATGCATTAAATAATGAGACCTTATTGTAACGTGTTACCTGTTGTTCTTTCTAGCCTAATTCTTTTGCACTTAAAATGTAACTTTTATATTTTTTTGGTGCATTGTATTAGTGTATTTAAACATTCAGAGTTATTTTGTTATTACAAAAGAGTTCTTAAACCTGTTATACTATTACAACACTTTTTTTGCAACTTATTTCAATATCGTGATAATACCGTATACCGTGATAAAAGCTTCAGCAATTAATCGCAACATGAAAAATTGATACCGGCACATGCCTATCCGGGAGTAACGCGCGGTGACGCGCTGGTAAGATGGCAACGACCCTACTTTACGCTTCAAAACGAATCCTATGAGTGACGTCACGGACACTACGTCCATATTTTTATACAGTCTATGAGCCCAACACAGTAACACTGACTCAACCAATGACATGAGTTTAGAGTAAGGCTATCAATTTTCCCAACCAATGGTAGGGGGGATTAATTGGGCAAAATTGTTTGAAAATAGTAATTTTGCAATTCAGTTTGGTGGCACTAGTGATGCAAAAATCACAGATCAGCTTTAAAGGTGCGGCCCTTCGCTGGAAGTTTGATTGACAGGTGATCTGACCAATCAAAACATAAAATCCGCCAATTGTCCGACAAACAAACCAGACAGGTGAGTTAGTAGATTACATCAATTAACTTAAATTTGAAATCTAAGACTTTGGGCGAGATTTACTAACAGCTTGCATCAGCGCAAACTATCTTTTGCCGTTAGAAAATTGCTGTCAGGATTTGAAAGAGACACTCTTTTATTTAAGACAGTGAAAAATTAGCGATGAAAAAGTGTGGATACAGTTTTTGTGGCTGAGCTTACTGCATATGCATTTGAAGGAGTTTCCCTCTCAGACACAAAATTTATGGGAGGACAATATTTACAGTAACGAATCATGCAAGGTGATCCACTAAGGTTTGCGCTAGTCAATTTACTGGTATTTGCACCGACTATTTACCCTCAAAAAAAGCATGTCTTAAACTAGACTTTAATTTCCACTGCTCCTGGTAAATTGAAGAAATGATCCGGATGCATCTGTGTTCTTTAATGTGCGCATCACGTCGTCAGTATATCACAAGCAAAACTTTCCCCGCCCATCTGCATTTTTTTGGAAATGTGCTCTCAAGCTAATTTGCCCTGTTTAATAAATCTGGCCGTTTGTTTCATACCATACGTAACCTTCTCTGCCTCATCTGTCAGCACGTTGTCAGTGTCCTCTTTGCTCCACGATGAGAACATTGATGTGTGGCGTGAGAGTCCCATGGCTTGTCAGACATAGCAACAGTAACTAAGGGGGGCAGGTCTTTGATTAGGGTAAATTCTCAAAGTTGATCAACAGAAAGCTGATTGGTTTAAAAGTGACTACATCGCTACACTATTGACAGTGGACATCAGAGCTTTGTTGCCTGCAAATTTGCACTAATGTTACCACACCTTAAGTAGCCAAAAGATTACCTACAATACTAATATTTCATATACTGTATCATTACACTACAGTCACAGCACACACACACACACACACACACAAATATACATACACACACACACACACACACACACACACACATATACATACACACACACACACACACACACACACACACACACACACACACACACTACCAACCTCAAACATAACGAGCCTCACTTTAACACTAAGAGGACTCAAGGCTGACCATTCATTTTTTGGAAGGTAAACACAATGTTCAAGCCACAGGAAAAATGCTGCTCATTACATATGTGGGAATTAATTATGGGCTGCTCTTTTAGTCACACTGAACATTTGCTTCAAAGTGTCCCACTTTGACTGTTTACAGTTTATTGGAAGCATTTTCGGTCACAAGACCTGAAACAGCCCCTCCATATTCACCCTTTGAACAGGTTTAAGTTAATTAAACTTTGACTCCTGTCCTCTGGGCAATGTTTCCAGAAATGAGAAGCTAACTATTTCTGCTATGATTAGCTGAAATCAGGAATGTCATGAGTTTATTTAGCTGAAAAAAGCTGGATTGTGCAAGCGCAGATATTGGCCGATGTGGAATTTTAGGAGCCCCAGAAGCCCCAGAAGCTCAGTTCCCTCTGAGAATGGCACACAAGATCAAGTCAACCAAAACATGCCTTATTTATTTAGGTGCACCACATCTGAGCATGAGCATTCGGTGGTAGACATCAAGCAGGGAGATTGGAAATCGAGAAAGAGTGAGACTTACAGAACCTATGGTTATCACCTCCAAACCAGGTGTCTTTTTTTACCAGTTTAGCAAAAATGGGTGCACAATTCCAGATCTAGCTAAGTATTTAGGGAGGTTCTGGCTTGAGGAAGCCTGTACCAGGACAGCAAGTCCCCACATACCAGTGCACACTGTCTCCTCCTTGACTCCACACATCTTCATAGCTATTTTAAACAGATCTGGTCCTCCCTAGTTTGCAACACAGCATATTCCAACAGTATCTGCCTCTTCTCTTCAGAGGGAGTCTCTTAAACCAGGCTGATTTATCTTCCCCTCACACTTTTAAAGGTCAGTTCTCTCGCAGAAAATCTGCCTGGGAGTTATGGAGATGAGCAGGCTGACATTCTGTGTCTGCTGATTAGCTTAAGATGTGTTCATGAAATTAAGGTGACATGGCAATGCAATGGTTAGTAGTTTCCATTTAAAGGATGGCAGTCGAAGATAAAGCTTACTCTCAAAAAATGTATATCTACAATAAATAAATAATAAACAAAAAAAGATAATATTTCACAGAATACACACAAAATGAAAATTCTGGGCCAAAACCAAAACCTTAAATTCAGCATGCACTTTTTTTAAAACTCATTTTAAAATATATTTTGATATAATTGTATTAATATTATACTTTAATTATTTCATGAACTTTACCTGAATGCCAAAATTAAAATTCAGAAAATGAAAATAAAGTTAATTTAATAATCAATTAATAAATCTAATTTAATAATCATTCTGTCAGGACCACTAACATCAAAGATGATTGATTGATAATTAGCAATTTAGCCTAGAATGGACAAGAGCAGGGTAAACAGAACAGAACCCACTTAATTGTATTTCAGATATCATTAATGTCGTATTTAATGTACAAAATAATTCGGGAATTTAGTCTGATTCAAAGGGGAATTAGAATTCCAAATCCTGACTGGACAAGAGGAGGAGCTGGGGATGGAGAAGGCTAAATGAGCTCTGGAGAATCGCGATAGCTGCTCATAGTACTGAAGGAGCTTATATATGTATGCTGTGATAGACATTGTATTCCTATAGGTAGATGTGATCAGCTGACAGTCAGCTGATGCAAGCTTAACTAACGTGACCTGCCAGAGCTGACGCTACGCTTAATTCATTAAATAAAACGAAAAATGATTTGTTTCATTGATCTTTATTTTGTGCTATAAAAGGAAGATGGGAAGAGATCATCGGTGCATGTGTTCTTGATCCATGCTGCTGCTCTAACTGATGCAGCTACAAGCGAGTGATCCAAAATTACATTTATTCTTTGAATTTTTATGATAAAATTTGAAAGTTGAGACTCTCATATTAAAAAGTAGTTAATGCAAAAAAAAAATTAAGCTCAAGCAGGAGATAAAAACAAACAGTGCAAGTCTCGGCTGTCTGCCTTCGTCATTATAAATTCACTGTTCTCAACTATATAGAAAAGGCTGCAAATCTCCAGGTGATCATAATCAAACAATCAATACACAGACTCAATCAACTCCATCTGGAACAAAAAATAATAAATGATAATGGGAACTAACACATCAGGCAAAAATGAAATTCATAAACAATTGTGAATGGCTGATAAATGTTCACTCACATGTTTTTTCAACATACATCAATAATACATCTGTAGGTAAATCACAAAAATTTTATATAGAATCTATAAATTCAGATAACTTTTCAGTGAGTGAACCAATACCAAAAACTAAATGTCAATAAGGAGGATCTACAATAGATTTGTGTATTTTATGTAATACACAAAGTACTCGGACAATATCATATTAAAAGTAACAAAGCACAAAGCTTATTGCGATAATTGGATGGCAGGTGCGCTAAAAATGTTTAGTGTAGTTTTGTTCATGCATTAACAGAAAACAGCATAGACTTAAAGTGTCACAAGCAGTCCACTGAAGGCAAGTTGATTTGAACCCATGAGCAATTTTTTAAATTCAAACATAAACAAAAGACTTGGACTTGGACTTGGACCAAGCAGTGGTAACACGAACAAAGCTAGACAAGAGACAATAAGAATATGAAGGCTATTAATACACAACGACTAATCACTTACAAGGAACTGTGAACAATCAAGATGATCAACCAATCAGAACATGACACATGATCAAATGAGGACAAGAGAATCACATGACAAACCATGAAACATGATCATGTACACCAACAAAACCCAAACCAATGTGACATAAAAGCTGTGTCTCGTTTCGGAAGGCTGTCTTCTCAGGAGGTCGCATTCGAAGGCTGCATGCGTCATGAGGCTGTCTCGTTTCAAAAAAGTGATTAGGACACTCCAAATGCGCCCTTCTTTTACAGGAATTCGGAGTGCGCATGATGTGTATCCTTCGCTGCTGCAGATAACCCTCAATTATTTGCGTCACCGTGAACAACCGTCATATTTTTTTTATATTATTTGAAAAAATGGCACCACCACCAGATATACATGCAAGCGTAGATGTGTTGTTTAAATGTGTAGTTTCAAGCTTGTTTTTGTTTTTTAAGCTGCATTACCTCAAAAAGATATTTGTGGTAAACAGGATTTCAAGTGTTTAGTGCTTTTTAAACGTTTAGAACAGTACATTGCTGTCAAGAAACATTTCATAGTCATTTTCAAGTTATAAATAATTTTTATTCATATAACTGCCATGAGAGCGCAACGAGGCTGATCGTGTCGGCATAGAAACGTGATACTTCCTGCCTGTGTGTCCTACAAAGGACGTCTCGTTTAATTCTGATTGAGGACACTCCAAATACTGCATCCTTCACAGGATGTGTCCTCCAGAGGATGCAGCCTTCGAAATGAAATGAAATGAGACACAGCTAAAAATCAATCTTGAAATTTAGGAATCAACATCAATATCGATTAAAATCGAGAAATATATTGTCAACCCAGCCCTATAATCCACACAGTTAACACATTTACCTATTGTAGTTTATCCATGTTCTGTGTTTTTATTTCAATAAAAATATATCATATTTATGAAATTGAGAAAAAATATTACTTTACAATTACATCACAGTATATATATATTATCAATATTAGCAATTCATCCACACAACATCCACAGACTATAGTACTCAAGATTAGGTGCAGGAACGCAAATAAGAAAAAACGAAAATAAAATAAATGTAACCTAAAAATGCAGAGAATTAATAGTAATATACTAAAATAATGGTTATCTAAGAAGAAATTTATTATTCTGTATGATTCATTGTTTAAATTTTTTTCCCATGGTATTTTATTGTCAGCAGAGTGTCTATGGCACAATCTGGCACATTGAATCACTAAAGCTAAGAACGATTCCTATTTCAATCGCCTTTATAAAGATGGCAGAGGATAAAAGCAGCTGTAAGTATTATCCGCAGACTGACTCTTTTTCTTTCATCTCTTGCGGTGAACTATTAGCTCCGAGACCCTGCTGATTCTCGGCACAGGTGGCCACTCAAAGCACTGTAACAATGGGGTATGAGGCAAGAATCCTGGGACTAGTACTGAGGCAGTAGTTTGAAGAAGGCCAAAGTCTGAAAGCATTAACTCTGACCCTCCCAACACAACCTGCTGAAAAATCCCTCTCTATTGATGATCACAGAGACAAGCTAGAGGGCAAGTGTCTCCAAACTAACTTTACTCCATGCTTATTGGAAGAATCTACAGACACTTAGGCTACGTTCACATTGTCAGTCCAATTCAGGTTATTTGTGTATCCCATTGAAATCTGATCTAAATTACTGACTGTCCATACTAAGTATCGTCAGATCCGATTTGTGTGTCCCATGGCTCTCTTTCGTTTTCCAGAAACAACAACAGCAGCAAAGTGGAGCAAATTGAAATAAAGATTTGCTTCGTTGGACTACTAGATCTTCTGAGGCAGTGGCAGAAACGTAGGAGGCTGGTTTCTGCAGCGACATATGAATCTATTTATCTGGATTAAGTTTTCTTGAACGTTGAAAGACAAAACAATAGAATAAAATTAAACTAATCGCCCAGCCCTATCCAAAAGGCAGGCATTTGAATTATGCTTCCTAGGGTAGAATTATTTGCATCCTTTGCAAACAAGAAAATCCCACAATGCACTGCCACAAGCTCAGTTAAAAATAAGCAAACGTATATTGCCTTCAGTACTTAGTACAACAACACAAACTATTTTACCCAATTTTAGCGAATCACTCCAGTGTGGATTGCTGTTTGTATGGCTATCTACAGGTGGCAGTGGGGTGGCAGTAGCTCAGTGGTGCTCATGTAGATTGTCTACAAACCGGAAGGTTGGTGGTTCAATCCTCGGTTCCACCTGACCAAGTGTCGAAGTGTCCATGAGCAAGACTCCTAACCCCAGCAGCTCCCGACGAGCTGGACGACGCCTTGCATGGCTGACGCCGCCATTGTTGTATGAATGAGTGAATGAATGGGTGAATGTGAGTTAACGTGTAAAGCGCTTTGGATGGCCATGGGTCTGTTAAAAAGCGCTATATAAATGCAGTCCATTTATGATGCCTATGAAGGTTGCAGGCAGCTCACAGAATTTTGGAACAAAGATGTACACAAATACGCCGGTTGATCTTGGTTGTTTCTCAATAAATCCATAAACACTGTAGCAAAATCTTTACAAAAAAACTTCATATTACAGAGAGCTACATATATATATATATATATATATATATATATATATATATATATATATATATATATATATATATATATATATATATAGTATTGTTCAAAATAATAGCAGTACAATGTGACTAACCAGAATAATCAAGGTTTTAGTATATTTTTTTATTGCTACGTGGCAAACAAGTTACCAGTAGGTTCAGTAGATTCTCAGAAAACAAATGAGACCCAGCATTCATGATATGCACGCTCTTAAGGCTGTGCAATTGGGCAATTAGTTGAAAGGGGTGTGTTCAAAAAATAGCAGTGTGGCATTCAATCACTGAGGTCATCAATTTTGTGAAGAAACAGGTGTGAATCAGGTGGCCCCTATTTAAGGATGAAGCCAACACTTGTTGAACATGCATTTGAAAGCTGAGGAAAATGGGTCGTTCAAGACATTGTTCAGAAGAACAGCGTACTTTGATTAAAAAGTTGATTGGAGAGGGGAAAACCTATAAAGAGGTGCAAAAATGATAGGCTGTTCAGCTAAAATGATCTCCAATCCCTTAAAATGGAGAGCAAAACCAGAGAGACGTGGAAGAAAACGGAAGACAACCATCAAAATGGATAGAAGAATAACCAGAATGGCAAAGGCTCAGCCAATGATCACCTCCAGGATGATCAAAGACAGTCTGGAGTTACCTGTAAGTACTGTGACAGTTAGAAGACGTCTGTTTGAAGCTAATCTATTTTCAAGAATCCCGGCAAAGTCCTCTCTGTTAAAAAAGGCATGTGCAGAAGAGGTTACAATTTGCCAAAGAACACATCAACTGGCCTAAAGAGAAATGGAGGAACATTTTGTGGACTGATGAGAGTAAAATTGTTCTTTTTGGGTCCAAGGGCCACAGGCAGTTTGTGAGACGACCCCAAACTCTGAATTCAAGCCACAGTACACAGTGAAGACAGTGAAGCATGGAGGTGCAAGCATCATGATATGGGCATGTTTCTCCTACTATTGTGTTGGGCCTATTTATCGCATACCAGGGATCATGGATCAGTTTGCATATGTAAAATACTTGAAGAGGTCATGTTGCCCTATGCTGAAGAGGACATGCCCTTGAAATGGTTGTTTCAACAAGACAATGACCCAAAACACACTAGTAAACGGGCAAAGTCTTGGTTCCAAACCAACAAAATTAATGTTATGGAGTGGCCAGCCCAATCTCCAGACCTTAATCCAATTGAGAACTTGTGGGGTGATATCAAAAATGCTGTTTCTGAAGCAAAACCAAGAAATGTGAATGAATTGTGGAATGTTGTTAAAGAATCATGGAGTGGAATAACAGCTGAGAGGTGCCACAAGTTGGTTGACTCCATGCCTCACAGATGTCAAGCAGTTTTAAAAACTGTGGTCATACAACTAAATATTAGTTTAGTGATTCACAGGATTAAAAAAATTGTACAAAATAGTTTTGAGTTTGTACAGTCAAAGGTAGACACTGCTATTTTTTTGAACACACCCCTTTCAACTAATACCCCAATTGCACAGCCTTAAGAGCGTGCATATCATGAATGCTGGGTCTTGTTTGTTTTCTGAGAATCTACTGAACCTACTGGTAACTTGTTTAATAAAAATATACTAAAAACCTTGATTATTCTGGTTAGTCACATTGTACTGTTATTATTTTGAACAATACTGTATATATATATATATATATATATATATATATATATATATATATATATATATAACTCTTATATGAAAGTGTAGAGCAAATTTTCAAAGCTCTACAAACAGTTTTACCATATTTACACTACAGGTACAGTATTATTTACAATCAAATAAAATCAATATATTCAAAAATCAAATCAATGCAGCCATCACCAGTGCCACCAGTGCCTCTTTCTCCAAAATAATAATTTCTCATTCCATGCTAACCTACTTTACACGGAATATAAACTTGCAAACAATTTTTGATCCCCGAAAGAGCTGAGCAAGAAATGAAAGTCATTCATCATACAGCGGTAAATGTCAAAACTCCAGACTCTTTTCTGGAGTAATTTGTCAGATTGCGTGGTGTGAAGATGGGTTATGTTTTAGGGCTACTTCACTGCTTTTATCAGCTGTTACAAGTGATCATCAAATGAAAAACATTAATGACTAAAGAGAGTGAGAGAGTTAGTAAGGGAAATAGAGAACGTATCAAAGATGGAGAACAGAAGCAAGTCAGCTGAGCTCATATACACCAAGCTGTTCCACACCATGCATATCCCCACTGGCTTGCAAACATATGCTATGTGCAGATACATCCATTCACTGAGCAGCTTTATCTGAATGATAATCATAGTCTGATGGGAATACTGGGATATTTAAAAAGCAGACAATTTCCCTCACAGGGTGATTGTTTATCCAAAGATGAATGATGACTTTTCACTAAATGCCATTTTCATACCATTATACTTTGGTAATGAATGATCAGTACAATTAAAATATTGACCATAGCAGCAAACACACAAAATAATTGTGGCTAGATCCAGAAAATGTAAGAACACACAGGAATTACATGCCGCAGACAGACACATACCACTAGAATGACAGACGTTTACACTAACTGAAATTACATGCCATAGACACACAAATTCTAGAGTAACACGTCAGATTTTTACACTCAGTAAAAACAAACCACACAAGCATGTGCATACATGCTGGAATCAAAGCATGCTAATCTATTTTCAGCTGAGTATTTTTGGAGCAAGGACTCAAATATCTCACTTCAACAGCTGCCTAAAAATAATGAAACATACACTACTGTAAACTACATTGCCACTGTTGCCTCTGCCTCTTTTGGCTTTTGGCTTGCTAGTTGGGGACACTAAATATATTTAGCTATATCTATATTAATGATCTGCCTGCACTGACACCATTGTATGAGAATTTAACTTAGCTGGACGATGACATCCCTGCTTTCTCCATAGCGGCTGTACAGCCGAAACAAATTTGCTGAATTATTTTCCTGTTATCACAATAAAGCTGCTTTGAAACAATCTCTATTGTACATAAAGTGCTATATAAATGAAGGTGACTTGACTTGACTTTATGTTTTTGTCCAAAATGCTCACCAAGGCATTTATTTGAACCAGTAAAAAATACAATAAAAATAGTAATATGGTGAAACATTATTACAATTTAAAATATTAATATATAATATGTTTTAAAATGTAACTTATTCCTGTGATGGCAAAGCTGAAAGCATCATTACTTAAGTCTTCAGTCTCACGTGATCCTTCAGAAATCATTCTAATATGCTGATTTTCTGCTCAATAAATATTTCTTACTGTTATCAATGTTAAAAAATGTAAAATACACACACACACACACACACACACACACACTGAACAGTAGTGTAAAGAACAGTGCCAAAAAATAAAATAAAATAAAAAATATTCAAGCATGCATGAAATAAACCAATTTCATAGGCTGACTATTGGTCTAGGGCCCTTCTGGAAATCTTCTGGAACCCGAGATCAGCCTGTTTGCCAAGCAGCAGAGAAAAGTAAACAGCACAACACACATTGACCTTCAGAGTCAACAATATCTCATGTCACACCCCATCCCATTAGAGTGCCTTTAAGAACACACACTCACATCATGTAACAATTTGCAATCTTTAGCTTTGAGCTTCTCGCTGGCACTGGTTCTTTCAAATGGGCCTAAACAGTGTTGACTTGCTGTATAAACCAGTGCTTCTCCGAATTAGTAGTGTAAATGAAGAAGTAGAAACATTTTGTTGAACAGATCTGTGCTGTGGCTGATGCTTGAATCACTTGAATGACTTACTGGTCAAAATCTCTTTGCCTAAACACATGGTTCAGTACGGTCAGTAAAAGCATACTGTATGAGCTACATGGGGGAGGGGGGGCACGAATAGGCAGTTCAATAATGACTACGTCTGAAAAGCAACTTGACACATGAGTGGGTCTATATGTAGCTAAACATAATCAACACATCAAATGGTGACAACCATAAATGTGCCTAGTGTTTCTTACTGTGGAATCCATACAGCATAATGGCTGAACTTATGTAGAGTAACACAAAACTGTAAAATAAATAAATAAAATAACA
The DNA here is from genome assembly GCA_023029165.1 of Gobiocypris rarus. NCBI lineage: Eukaryota > Metazoa > Chordata > Actinopteri > Cypriniformes > Gobionidae > Gobiocypris > Gobiocypris rarus. The sequence goes on along the minus strand of CM040927.1, from coordinate 23,203,431 downwards.
TTAAAATTAGGGATGCACCGATACGATGCGGTATCGGCCTCGATCCACATTTTCGAAAGTACTCGTGATTCGTTAAAAGTCCCCGATACCGGGACGATACCACAGTCTGAGAAATATCTATGTTTGAGCGGCGTGAGGTTAATCACAGGCGCAGAGTCCATGTCTCCTCCATGTTCTGGAGCCCAGATATGATGTCCCAAGCCGCTACATGACTGACACAGAGCTGCCTAAACTACATGACTACGTGAAGAAAATACATCCACAGCCTACTGCAAGCCTCCTCTTCGTTTAGTTTCAATACGGATAATATTTGAACAAACAGTGTTAGCCCGTGTCGCTAATTAGCCTAATAATACCTACCTCAGTTGCACTTAATGCCACAGTTCTATGTTGGTGGATGTTAGTTTATTTGGTTACACTTTACAATAAGGTTGTATTAGTTAATGCATTAGTTAACATGTTACCTAATGCGTTAACTATGTTAACTAATACAGCTGTAATGAAGAGTCTGGAGATTGCGGATCCATTTGCAGCTTTTATTAGGAAACGGATGAATACAAGGACAAACCAATATCATAAACAGGGACAGGCAGGAGGTCGGGGCTGGCAGCAAGAGACAAGATCAGGTCACAGGCAATGTTCGAGACAGGCAGCAAGATGGCTCAGAGTCGGTACACAGGCAAGGTTCGGGTAGGCGGCAACAGGTTAAACAGAGATAAACAGTCCAGGTCGTAGCAAGAAATCAGGCCACAGAAATAACGCTCAGAAATGACCACTAAAAGCAAATCAAGACTTCGCGAACTAGTGTGTGTGTGTGTGCGTCTTAAATAGTGTGGTGTGATATGCTGCAGGTGTGAGGTGATCAGTCCCAGGAATGCGGGCCTATGGGAAATGCAGTCCAAATGAGTGCGAATCAGTATTCGGTGAGGGCTCCTCCGGTGGCCAGAAGGATGCACGGAGGAGCTGTATTCGTGACAACAACCTTATTGTAAAATGTTACCGTTTATTCAAATATTGTGCACTAAATAGCAAAGATGTTTATTAATGCCCCTTTAGCAGCAGAGTTTACAACAAACTGAAAAAATATTTGTTGCACTGTCACTGTTTAATTTTTTATTTATAATTATTTATTCTGTAATATGTTGCATACAACATGCTTTTCATTTTAAATAAATGTTCTTAATTCCAAACTAGTCCCTTGTTTTTGTTAAATTATATGACAAAAGCTGTTACCTTTGAATTTAAGTCATGTTTTTGTTAAGTATTCGCATCGGTATCGGCTAGTACTGAATGCAAGTACTGCACTGCACTGCTTTCCAAAAAGTGGTATCGGTGCATCCCTAATTAAAATGTGTGTGTGTGTATATATATATATATATATATATATATATATATATATATATATATATATATATATATATATATATATATATATATATATATATATATATATATATAGATATATATAGATATATATAGATATATATATACATACAGGTCCTTCTCAAAAAATTAGCATGTTGTGATAAAAGTTCATTATTTTCCATAATGTAATGATAAAATTAAACTTTTATATATTTTAGATTCATTGCACACCAAATTAAATATTTCAGGTCTTTTATTGTTTTAATACTGATAATTTTGGCATACAGCTCATGAAAACCCAAAATTCCTATCTCAAATGAAAAGGTTCTCTAAACGAGATATTAACCTAATCATCTGAATCAACTAATTAACTCTAAACACCTGCAAAAGATTCCTGAGGCTTTTAAAAACTCCCAGCCTGGTTCATTACTCAAAACCGCAATCATGGGTAAGTCTGCTGACCTGACTGCTGTCCAGAAGGCCATCATTGACAGCCTCAAGCGAGAGGGTAAGACACAGAAAGAAATTTCTGAACGAATAGGCTGTTCCCAGAGTGCTGTATCAAGGCACCTCAGTGGGAAGTCTGTGGGAAGGAAAAGTATGGCAAAAACACTGCACAACGAGAAGAGGTGACCGGACCCTGAGGACGATTATGGAGAAGGACCGATTCCAGACCTTGGGGACCTGCGGAAGCAGTGGACTGAGTCTGGAGTAGAAACATCCAGAGCCACCGTGCACAGGCGTGTGCAGGAAATGGGCTACAGGTGCCACATTCCCAGGTCAAGCCACTTTTGAACCAGAAACAGCGGCAGAAGCGCCTGGGCTACAGAGAAGCAGCACTGGACTGTCGCCGAATTTTGCATGTCATTCGAAATCAAGGTGCCAGAGTCTGGAGGAAGACTGGGGAGAAGGAAATGCCAAAATGCCTGAAGTCCAGTGTCAAGTACCCACAGTCAGTGATGGTCTGGGGTGCCATGTCAGCTGCTGGTGTTGGTCCACTGTGTTTTATCAAGGGCAGGGCAATGCAGCTAGCTATCAGGAGATTTTGGAGCACTTCATGCTTCCATCTAATGAATAGCTTTATGGAGATGAAGATTTAGTTTTTCAGCACGACCTTCCACCTGCTCACAGTGCCAAAACCACTGGTAAATGGTTTACTGACCATGGTATTACTGTGCTCAATTGGCCGGCCAACTCTCCTGACCTGAACCCCATAGAGAATCTGTGGGATATTGTGAAGAGAAAGTTGACGCAAGACCCAACACTCTGGATGAGCTTAAGGCGCTATCGACGCATCCTGGGCCTCCATAACACCTAAGCAGTGCCACAGGCTGATTGACTCAGGCCACGCGCATTGAAGCAGTCATTTCTGCAAAAGGATTCCCGACCAAGTATTGAGTGCATAACTGAACATAATTATTTGAAGGTTTACTTTTTTGTATTAATAACACTTTTCTTTTATTGCTCGGATGAAATATGCTAATTTTTGAGATAGGAATTTTGAGTTTTCATGAGCTGTATGCCAAAACCATCAGTATTAAAACAATAAAGGACCTGAAATATTTCAGTTGGTGTGCAATGAATCTAAAATATATGAAATTTTAATTTTATCATTAAATTATGGAAAGTAATTAACTTTTATCACAATATGCAAATGTTTTGAGAAGGACCTGTATATATATATATATACACACTTATACACACACACAGTGGTGTGCGGTGACGGTCCATGCTCTGCATATCCAAGCCATTCGTGAACTTGCTGATATTAACACTATAAATGATAATTTCCCTTATTTGTGGTGTACCATAAAGTGTACATGAAGAAATGTTAATAATACGCATGTAATATACTCGTCATTTTCTTTTTATTGTTGCCATTATTTGCATTTCAACAGCTTTTACGGGTGTTTGAAGGCATCAACAGGTATATGTAGGCTACTTTTAATAAATGGTCAAATATATAAGGAAACTTTTAGCCGTGTTGCCATGTGTCATGAGAGTTAGCAACTGCGCAGCTAACACTATGTCTAGAGTTAACGAGCTTATTATAAACCAACGTGCACCAGATGCATTTTTGACAACACGTCAACCAGTACACCCAGTTAAACCACTAATATACAGTATATCACTCCCACATTATATATATATATATATCCCAATTTATTTCTATAAGTTATAAAAAAAGTATTCTCAAGTAAATGAACGTGTATATACTGTATGTATACAAGATTATATATGTATATATATTAGTGGTGGGCCGTTATCGTTATCGTGAGACTCTTATCGGGAGATAAAAAAAATATCGCTGTTAATCTATTCTCAAAGTTGGGTTGGGAGCTGGGTCTATACTACGCAAGCTATGATGACTTTCACCGTGATATTTTAACGCTGATGTATACCTAGCCGAATTGCACTGTAGGAGCGAGAATGAGTCTTCGAACCTGCGTGTATGCTGTGAAATTACCACATCCAGATCTTGAACCACATCTTCCAAACTCAGCGCCCGCGAACAGTACTCGAGTCCTGACGAGCATGACTGACATACTGTAAGCAGAGAGCTGTACATCTAATTTCTGCTCGTCGTCAGCGTTCTTTAGAGCATTTGCATTCGCGACAGACGCAAGTCCCATTAAGTACTGAAGCTTTGGTAACAAAATCAACGGTTCAAAAACAAAAATCTAAAAGTTATGTGAACAACGCTATTCGTTTTGCCACCTTGTCGCTCGATGTCGTTACCAAGTAACGGGGTAAACAGCTGACAGAAGCTTCGACAGAAGCTTCAATGTAAACACACTAGCCGGGCCCTTTAACCGTTGCACTCACGTCTCACGTCCTTTCCAGCCTCTCGCGCATGACACAGCATTTGAGTCGTGCTTAGAACACAAAACTGACAGGGGCTAATAATCTATGCCCACCACTTATATAAATATATATATTGAGTGCTTGTATATAATTATATTAAGATTAAGCTTTTTTTGTACTGTAAAAATATTATAAAAATAAATATATAATATTTCTGTCCTTAGATCCCACACAGTCAAGGTCCACAATCACAGACAACAATTATAACAATAATGCTGTCATTTCATGTGCGACTAACATGTTAAAGGGATAGTTCAACCAAAAATGAAAATCATTTACTCACCCTCAATCCATCCTAGGTGTATATGACATTCTTCTTTGAGACGAATACAATCAGAGTTATATTAAAAAATGCTCTTGGCTCTTCCAAGCTTTATAATGGCAGTGAATGGCTGTTTCTTTAGAATTCCATAGAAGTGCATCGATCCATCATAACGTAATCCACAAGGCTCCGGGGGGTTAATAAAGGCCTTCTGAAGCGATGCCAGGACATTTGTTAATATAACTCTGATTGTATTCATCTGAAAGAAGAAAGTCATATACTGTACACCTAGGATGGCTTGAGGGTGAGTAAATCATGGGCTAATTTTCATATTTTGATGAACTATCCCTTTAACAGCAACAGCAGATGCTCTGGACATGAGGGTGGAAATAGTGCTACACGTACAGTTAACATAAAGCTTGTTATACACGCACACACACACACACACACACACACACACACACACACACACACACACACACACACACACACATCAGTGGCATGCTGTGGTGTTCTGAAATGAGGAAGTCCTCTGTTTTTTATGAAGAATTATTTTCGGATTATCAGTCATCAAGCTCGGTGAACACTGGTCACAGTCAAAGAAAAGGGCGACGTTCACACATCAGCAGAATGTGTTTGTCAGTCCTGTATTTGAGTCCTTAATGCGGTTATGTTCTCACACAGTACGGTTATTTACATAAGTGACAACCGTATTCTATAACCAAAACTCACACCCATACATTTTCAGGACTCACAACCGCATTCTTGGGAAAACCCGCTCTATGTGAACGGAACCACACTGGACCTAGTTGTCTGTTACGGTGCAATAGAGTCGCTCTGCTGAGGGGTATCGTGTGTGGTTTCGCTTTTGGCAACTTACAGCGCTATAGATATGAGCTGTGTGTTATCTGAATGTTCTAGTCACTGTTTTCCGGAGCGGCCCCTGTCAGTTTTGTGTTCTAAGCACGACTCAAATGCTGTGTCATGCGCGAGAGGCTGGAAAGGACGTGAGACGTGAGTGCAACGGTTAAAGGGCCCGGCTAGTGTGTTTACATTGAAGCTTCTGTCGATTAATGAAGATTTGATGGATAAACTCATGGCTCTTGTCATGTCAAAAGTGATAAGACTTTTCAGTTTTATGAATGTCGCCATCTTTGATAGTACTTTTGGTAACTGGTAAGAGAATACAGGCTTGACTATTTGCACATTCATACAGACAGTATTTGAGACACTACTGTAAGTTGCTGTGTGCAAGCACACCTGCAAGCAAATGCAGTTGTCAATCCAAAAAATTGTATGTTTGTAATTGTAAAAAAATTGTAATTGTAAAAAAGGATGTATGTTTAATTTCACCAAGCTGATTGCTCACTTTTTGATGTAAAGCAGTGATATGAAGTGGCTGAGTTGTTTACTTACTTTTTAATTAGTCTTCCCATTAGCGCCAACATCTTGTTCATTCAGACCGTTTTGTGAACTTGCATGAAAACAAGGGGCGGGATTTTTCCGCATGAACCAATCATATCCAATCATAGCACGATGGGGCCATTGCTTCCTCTCACATGACTTTACCCCATTCATTCTCAATCACCCCCCACCAAACGCACCGCATGCTTTAGGGAGTCTGTTAAAACTCAATGGGCTCAGGGAGGCAAGAGAGAGACGTAACTTTGCCCACTGATGTTGCTGTTGGACAGTGTTACTTTAGGAAAACTAGTGATTTATACACCTTTTAATGTCACATTTTGTAATATTTGCATTATTACTGCCTCCCTTGCCTCGGAGGAAACTCTCCTGACACACACACACACACACACACACACGCACACACAAACACACAGAGCTATAGAAATTATCTGTACTCTCAGACAGTCTCGGCCACTAAAATGTCATCTGAAACATTCACAGTGTCACAATCTCCATCAAACATTGCAGACGTCTACAGGGTTTTATGCCGGCATGCTAGTCTTTAGAGTTCATCTCAGCATGCATTTTTACACTTAACATGCAGACAACTCCGCAGATATCTCATTGTAAAATATCCTACACCCAAAATAAAGATGCACATATTAGCATGGGAGTTATAAATCACGGAAGAACTGTAACAAATGTCTTCATTATAATGGCTTTTTGTTTACAATACTCAGCAGGGAAGGATGTTAGGAAGTATTTCGTCTTTATTTCATTTAACTGCAAAAAAGCATTTACTTCATCATTATTTTTGACTTGTTATCCAGAAGAAAAAAAAAGAATGAATTAAAAAAAAATATATATATATATATATATATATATATATATATATATTAGGGTTGACTTTAACGCGTTAATTAAGATTAATTAATTGCGTGACTTTAACGCGTTAATTAAGATTAATTACGCAAAAATTGATAACAATTTTAACTTATTTTTGCACCGCGGAACGTTTTTTAATGAATGAGTTTCGTCGGACCGTTTATACTGGAACACCAACTAGCGTTCTTGACTTCTGAACACAACAAACCACAGTGAACATGAACGAAGAAGCTGACGAGACTGCTTTGTTGGCAAATTTTGTTTTAAAAAACGAAAGGATGGAAGCGTCGACAAGAGCATGGTTGTGTGGAAGCTATGCAAAAGGAATTTGCGTATCGAGCCTCAAATATCACCTCAACGCAAAACGCTGGACATAAATAAATAAACAAAATTTTGTTGATTAAGCTTATGTATTCAGTCATTATTCAATGGTATACTAAAAGTCCATGTGAAAAAAATTACTTCTCACTGTTCTCAGGTCAAATATTTATATGCAATTAAAATGCGATTAATTTCGATTAATTAATTACAAAGCCTCTAATTAATTAGATTAATTTTTTAATCGAGTCCTGCCCTAATATATATATATATATATATATATATATATATATATATATATATATATATAAATATATATTTGAGAAGCAAACTGCATAAGATAATGATTAAGAAAAAACTTTTGCCGTGTAAAGCTTACAAGCTGTTGAAATAATGAATACATGTTTCACATCAGGTTATTAATCATCTCTATGAATTTGTCGCTACTCAGCACTGCTGTGGGGTCTCTGTTCAGAGACTGCAAGTTCCTTGTAGCTCAGCACTTTGTAAGCTTTGCAGAGATTAAGTACAACAATTAACTCATGCTAGGGAAATACAGTTACTGTTCTAATTAAATCGAGATCTGCCCCAAGGAGCAAGACATGGCAACAAAATATCAGATAACATGTTCATCACGATCGTCAAGTAAAAAATAAGACCTTATCTGAAAGGAGCCAGATGTGGTTAAGAATAATAGGCTAGATCCAATGAATGTGACAGGTAAATAAAATGCTAAAGAAATGCTTACGTATGGAACCAAAACAGTGCTAGCAAACTGATGTTATACCAAGTACTCTTATCTTTCAACTACATACATTCGCAGAGCTATCGGAGTAAATAAAACATTTTGCCAGATCTTCAAATAAGAGAGCGGGCGCCTGCTCCAAACACTCCAAACACCAACACGCATTTCAGAAAGCCACAGCTGAGAGAGTGCAGCTGCTTTCTATACGGCTGGTCACAGGTTACTGAATCCATCCCACACAAAACACATGATCTTTGTACACGAGTAGATATTTTTACGTAAAAATGTTTAAGGCGCTATAAATAATGCACAGCAAACATTCTTGGTTAACTTAATGTGTCCTAATAATCATCAATGGCACATGAATTTTGCTATTAGCATTATTTCACACCACTCAATAAGGGGAACACTGAATGGCACACTCATATTTTCCACTGTCTGCTGACAGACAGTAGATTAGCCATAGGACAGATCAGCATATTTCCACACAGAAATCATTGTAGAGTGAATGAGTTTATTTCTAATTGCTTTATTGAATTTCAAGCGTTGTTGGATTGCCAAATGCCAAAATATAACACAACAACAACAAAAAGATCACACAGTTCTTAACATTTTGCCCCTTGTTGATTTAGTCATTATTTTAAATAGAATGAGCTCATATTTTATGTGAAACATAATCTCTTTGAGAGCAACTAAGGGCTGTGATGTAAAAAAGATTAGAAATCTTGAAGCACATTTGTTTGGTGTGAATTATACAAGCAGGTTCTGACACAAGAAATTATGATGTGGGGGTGAGTGGGGTAAGATGTGCCACTTAAGTTTTCCTCTAGACCATTCCCAAATCGCACTGTGTTGCTCCACATAATTTACATTGTCATGAACTAGCCATAAACAGGGTCAATATTCAGAATATTTTAATGTAGTGAAGCCATTTTTAACATTTTATCGTAATGGTAATCAAACAAAACAAAACGTGGTTTTACACATTAGTAATTTATCAACATGTATAATTTACATTTTAAGTCCTTGATGGATTTTTCTTTTACATAAAAATCGCTTTACTTGGCTTGTAAAAAAAATCATGCATGGGGAAAAAATACATTTAAAAAAGTATTATTACGCTAAATGAATAAATAAATACACATGCCAAAAGGCAACAAAATGATCCCCTTTCTTATATGCATATCAATCCTATATGATGGGTTCTTTATAAATGTATGATCATGTGACAAAAATTGTGCACTTCATTAAAAGGGACTGACACAGCTTACCCACTGCCAGACTCTCCTCTAAGTTATGCTAGTTATGACAGGGTGGGAGATATCCACAACCACAGAAATTGCTGGCGAGGATCTTGCTGTTGCCATATGGAGATAATGGGCGCAAGAGCAATGAGGGACAAACCCAAAAGTGCATCAGCTATTGATCTAGAAGCACAGATGTGACATACATGAACGGCAACGCTGCACTAGATGCCAGAACAACCACATGATCAGCAAGTGAGACAACCCAGGGACCGAGCGTTTTTTGTTCTAGACAAGAATACATAAATATTAAAACTGATTAAACATTTAAACTCAAAAAGCATCTGAAATTCTGAAAACCCACCAAGAGGAGGAGACCCAAGTTTGCCAGAGAGCAGACACTCACAGATGAGTATTTACAATGTTAAATGGCATGAAAAATAGTAAGATTCACTTCAGTTAATGGCTACCATCAACTGTTTAGCAGCAACATTCTTCAAAATATCTTCTTTTGTGTTCAACAGAAGAAAGAAACTTGTATAGGTTTGGACAAACACTCTGTGGGGGCCATGAAGGTTTTGTGAAAAAGATCAAAATTGCTGGCGGTGACTGGCAACTTTTTTTAAATAAACTCTCCACAGAAAGGCCTGGTTCTATGCCTATCAGAGGTGTTGGTCTCAAAACAATATAGTCAGCTCAGCAAATTAGTACAAATCAAGCAAGCTTCAGGAAATGTTTTGATTGCAAACTGTAAAACGTCACAACTGTCGCAAAACAAAATGTTATTTTGGGGATTTGCTCTCTACAATTAAATGATGAGAAAAGCAGAGGAGACACCTTTGGAATAAAAAGTCCTCAAGACAAACATTACGTTCCAGGTGAGAACACAAAGAAACAAATTACTAGCACATTCAAGAATCTGACAAGAAATAGTCAGACATCTCTGCGCCTGTGGCTGCGCTCTGGATAGATGTGATGGGATCAGTTTCCATGGACACACCCAGCAATGTGTGTAGTAGTCAGCAAGTGTGATGTGAGACTAGGTTGCGCATAAGAGATATGGCTACTGTCTTACAGGACTTAAAGCCTGTCTGAATATGTTATCAGATGGTATAATGAAGGACCCAGGTTATCGACTGATGTTGCTGTGCACTGAACTGGAGGAGGAAAAGCATAAATTCAATGTGCAACAAACGGAAAAAATGTGTTTCTAATCAAAGTCATTTCAGTACATCAAGTAAGCGTGAGGGTGCTGGCATGTATTCACTGCGTTAGGGAACTGCTTTATTACTCATATACAGACTTTAATATCCTGTTTCCAAGACAACCATGACAGTGAAGATGATGTTCATGGCTTTGTACAAGGACGAAAGCATGAATGTAGCATGTATAGAAGAGTGGCCATAGGCCATCCTTATCCTTGAAAAATAACACTGCAGTACACCACTAGCCTGAATTGAAATGCTTGAATGCAGGGCAATTTTAATACAGAAAGTCTAATTAGGCCCAAAAGGAGAATGTCCTTCAGACTGGATACAGGAGCTCAGAAAAATCATAGATGGGTCCGATCGCAAATAACAGTAAAGCTAACTGAAAAAACTAACATAACTGAGAAATAAAATAGATTTTTAAGACTCTAAAATTATTATTAAAAATTAAAAAATGTAAAACTTAAGGTGCAGTATGTAAGATTGACAACTAGCAGTTGAAATGGGTATGCAGTCCAAATTTGAAATATTGGAGAGAATTGTACCCCCTCCTCCTCAGACTCATGCGGGTTGCCAGTTTGAGGACACGCAACAGGAACCAGAGGCGTCAAGTAACGAAGTACAAATACTTTGTTACCTTACTTTACTGGAGTATTTATTTTTCAGCCAACTTTTTACTTTTACTCTTTAAATTTTCACGCAATTATCTGTACTTTCTACTCCTTAGATTTTAAAAATAGAAATGTAAAAATTGCCAGTGGTGTGTGCATTAACGTGTGAAATGCCTGTTAATTACTTTGCTTTTTCCGATCTCTTATATTGGGCACTTTTTGCATTTATATTGGTTTCTTAATGTTGACATTGAAAATTATGCATGTGTTTTTTTGAGGGATTGCTGTTTTGACAGTTTATACATATGTACAGTGTACAGACATATAGTCATATTTGATCCGTTTTCCTGGGAAATAGATTTTTTTGTATCATCAACATTATGTTTTAAGGAGATAAAATGGTACTTATTAACCTTGACTGGTATGACAATAAAATAATATCACATTATTTTGGCAGTTTTTTTTCTTGGATGGGGCAGGTTGTGGTTTCCAGCTTTTGGGCTGGAAATCATCGACCCAATCTGGCAACACTGATTACACATTTACATTTACATTCCAATAAAGGTTAACATGCCTCTGGAGTTTGACTTTTTGCACCATTACAATACTTATAGGCAACTAGTCATCATATCTTCCACTCCATGAAACATGTTAATGCTCAGTAGACATATATGGTTCTTTAATGTATCTGAAATTGCATTGTACTAAAATGAATTCATTTTAAATGGGCGTATATGCGGCTGAAACAGGTCATCCCAAATTTTTCAACATTAACATGTTAATATAACATATCGTCATTATGGCCTTTAGAAATGTTTTTTTGAGGAGGTGGGGTACTGCACTATAGGCCCCTGTGGTGCGGCCTATAAGCTTTTGTCCTTAATGGCATTTTTTCCTACATTCTTTTACTTCTATACTTTAAGTGTTTTGAAACCAGTACTTTTAAACTTTTACTTGAGTAAAAAGCTTGAGTTGATACTTCAACATCAACAGAAGTTTTTTAAACCCTTCTACCTGAGTAATGAATGTGAATACTTTTGACACCTCTGACAGGAACAAACGCAGTTGACAATCGAAGGAGAGAAGACTCACACACTGTAAGTTGATTTATTGATTTATGATGAGTTGATATCACATTTTAATATGCTCGCATTCATAGATATTTTTAGATGGGCGCTGAGGCTTTTTAGGTCAGGGAGAATCTGTGATCTCTGACCCAGTTTGTTCGCTGGCTTCCATGCTGCAATACACTGTGTTTTCCGCCAACTGGCAACCTGGGGTGTCGAAATACTATTGGGTAAATTGGCAACGTGAGTTACCGTACAGACCAAAACAAAAACAGACATTCCGACACTTTATATAAAAAAAGTTGTGTTTAGTTTCTTGCTATGAGAATGCCTCCAGCATCATCAACGACACGGCTTCTCAGGGAACCAAGGTTACATACGTACCCTATATGTTTTCTGTGTATTGAGCTGTGTATTGAATCACAGCAAGAAAATTGCCCTAATGTGTCTAGACATCGGCTGTCTTTGTTCATCTATAACATATTCTGCACAGAGATGCACATAAAACTGAACTAGATGAAGCATGTACTCCAGACAGCACTGAATTTTAGCATTTAAACAGGGTGGTGGTGCTAACACAAGGCATGTGGCTCTGATTCACTCTTTTGACTGCGTGAAAGACACCATTAATAGTGACAAGACAAAGTGTAGAGAGCTGCTTTCAATGGGGGACGTTTGGATCTCATTCTGTAACTGAATTTCAATTATAGACGGGATTAGAAGACAGCTGCGCTAAAGGCAATGTGGCGCTCTCAGTTTACTTTATACTATTAACTTGTAACCTTTTCTTAATTATGAAAATAAAAGATGTGATTTATAATGGAAAGAGAGAATGAGAACATGACAAAGTTTTTCTTTGGCTGCCAAAGAGAAGGGGATAAAAGCATTGCAGCTTTATGGCCTGGCCACCACACACACAATCCAGCAATTACTTCAAGACGGGGGGAAAAAAACCTTCAAACCTTCAAAAACTTCATTTTCTTTAATGCTGTCAAACATACATTTGTCATTGTTCGAGTTCAACAAAAGAGAATGATAAAACATTTTACGAAGACGAAAACACCACAAAAAAAAGGAGACAAATCTGTGATCTACACTATATGAAACCTAGCATGTGGAGGGACTGAAACTATATTAAATGCTGTAAATATCTGTTTTATAAGCTTGTATCTTCAACCGACTAACCGACTCATTCTCATAAGACAACGTAACTATTTTACAAAGTGGTTACTTCTTTCGAATTTGTAGTTTTATTATGTAAATAAGCATGAAGGTCCATCCATAAACGTAACCATCAATGGGGCATACAAATCCCTCAAGTAGAACATTAAGTTTCAGGTGAGAACTAAATATATATATATATATATATATATATATATATATATATATATATATATATATATATATATATATATTTTTTTTTTTTTCATTAAATATTTAAACTCTCAAAAGCCATTATGCAAAAACATTTTTTACATAAAGTTCAACAGCTCAGGGTTCACAAGTTCTATAATGACATGACTAATTGTGAAAGCTTGTTAGCTGATGGAGTCTAAATGAGGGTGTGTTCATAAGAAGGTTTAACAGGCTTGTATCTCTAATCCAGATGGCGGAGTAATATATGCTGGCTAGAAAACACCACATATGGACCTGAAACACCCACAAACATGGAAGAAGAAAAAAAGATAGCAGGAACATACTGAGGGGGGTGGGGGAGGTGTGTAAAAAAAAGGCGAGAGAGAAAAGCCACTGGGAAGCTGTGATCTTTAATCAGACATTACGTTACTGAATCAATTCGTAAATGGTTCAATTCATCACTCAAATGGTTAAATTTAAAAGGGTAAAACATCTGGCCTACCAGTTAGGACCAGTGTGAGATGTTTAAATTCTTGATAAATTCATCACATGACCACATCCTTCCAAAATCTAAATGCAATTTGATTCTCAAGAGGCTGATCATTTATCAAAGTAATCTGAATGTGTGACATACTGTATTACTAACACTCTAATTGAACCCTCTGGATCATTTACAAGGCATTAAAAGAAGATACAAGACCCTTTGGAGGTTATATTATATTTTCTCTTCACTGCTAACTTCTAACATATTCCCTTGCGGTACATCTCAGATTGCTTTTCATTAAAAAATTAACGAACACAGTGTTGATGTGCTTTAAGCTTTGAAATTTCCATGATCCTCTAGATGACACATCTGCTCTGGGAAGAGGGCTGTTTGTGCTACATGATAGCTCTGTGTTTATATATATATTGCATCATGTCGAGAAGACGCTGTGCTCTACAATGTGTTTGTTGTGTTTCATATTGTGTAAGTATCTGGCTAACTCTTCTCTACTACTGTAAAACTACTGCAGTATTACCTAAAACTATTAATGCAGATTATCTGTCATTCTTACTACTTCTTTGAGTAAAGATAAAGGATGGAGCACGATTTGTTTAGCAAATGTTAATGTTTACATCAGCTGGGCTAACGTATGCAGTTGATGTTATTGATACAGTTCCCACATGTACATTATACACACACACACACACAGGTTTGTTGATGGACGCACACTTGCTAATGCTGATGGCGAGGAATTACAGTTGAAACATCAGATAATGTACCTCAGAGTAGCATCACTGAGAAACGTCCCGCTCAAGCTTCGGGTTGAAAAATTAGTTCTTCCATTGTTTCATCATCGATTCTGACTCGCGCTGGGATTTATGTAAAATCAACATCATCATTACTGTTTTTACAGTGTGCACAATCACTGAGCTTTAGGAAGCCTCTGAATGGAGAACAGTTTGTTATGGTAATGGGTGTTTGATTCCGACGTAAGCTGTAAGTGGTAGATCAATCACAACAGACTGGGCAATCTGGCCAATCAGAGCAGAGTAGGCGCAGAAAGGAGGGATTTAGAGAGACTGATTCATCCCTCGAGTCGTTTGAGAATCATTGAACATTGCGGTTATGTGCAATGTATATTATGAGAAAATTAAACAAACTTTTTTTACCTTTGATGCAAGTAAACCTGTTGTTGGATACCTCCAATACACAATTAGGAAACTTAAAAATAGCATAATAGTGGCACTTTAAAGCCCTGAAGAGGTCAGTAATGTTGCTATATTTCTACGTTTGGCGGCCACGCAGAGCTCACGTGAGCTGAATCAGCGTTGCCAGTCAACTGTTTCATTATTTATTATCGATTTATTGTTGAATGCCGGATTCATGAATTATCACTTTAGTACATGGGGCAATTATATATAATTACACATTTTTTGAAAGAAAGAAATATAGGGCAGCGGTCCAAATCAGTTGCCAGGGCATCCGATGGCCAGTCCAGGCCTGCAATAGACTTTGTGTTCACTTCCATTCATACATATGCATGTGAATGTGGAGGAACAGAAATTCAAGTATAAGCATATGCACATTTTTTTCTTTGTTTCATTTTAATTTCTTTTTTAGGCCTCAAAATGTATCAGTCACTTATAAAACATCAAGGGATTGTATAGAACTCCAGTTCGCTGAGAAGAGAACAAGACGCTGTGTCATTTTGTTGATGCTATGGGTGCGCCCCGAGAGCCTCCCGCCTTGGGAGCCCACAGCTCTATCCCCCGTACTTTTACTTAGTATTCTGTACTAAATGGTCTCAACCTGGTCTCAACCTGAACATTCAGTCCCAGAGGAACAGAAGATGCCACACCAGAACTTAATGCCATCTCAACTGTCTGCTCATCCCTAATTCTCCCAGAGGGAGACGGGAATATAAAAGTATACAAGGAGAAGGGTCGCCTACACAGACAAACAGATAGAGGGGAGTAAAGATTTAGGCATTTAGCCTCAAAGGGCTAGAAGAGGCATCACGAGAGTACAGCACCATCTCAACCGTTCACTTATCCTCAATTCCCCACCAAGGGGCTAGTAGAGGTGCTTTCAATAAGTATATTGATACTTACAACCTCATCAGGAAAGGGCCCCACAAATAGCTCAAATAGAAAGCCCTTAGGCACGTGCTCTACCTGATAAACAGGTCTCCTAGGGAACAAGAAATGTTCACTGAAGAGTCCTGATCGGAGCGGGGATGTTACACTTAAACGTTGCAGACATAACCTCCGCCTCCCTGAACAATTTGGACCACCGCCTCAACGGCAGTGCCGAAAAGTAGAAGGCGAGATCAGGGCATCCATGAGAAAGGTTCTGTCCTTCTCCTTCAACCACAACAGATTAAGCCACAGATGCCTCTCCATAGCAACCATGGCAGCAAGTGAGAGGCCGATGGAGCATGCAGCCTGCTTGGTATCGTATTGTTTAGGCGCGCATTTTATCTAGTTCAGTTGTATGTGCATCTCTGTGCAGAATATGTTGTCATGTTCTAGATGAACAAAGACAGCCGATGTCTAGACACCTACTGCCGTAGCCGAATTGGCATGTAGCAAACATGCTTCAGACACCGGGAATGCATTTCCATAGCGTCAACGTATTGAGGCAGTGTAGAGTTCGCTTCTTCAGAGACACATGATCTTTAAGAAATTATTCTAATATACTAATTTGGTGCTCAAGAAACACCAGAGCCTACATTTTTTTTACAGGGACTGTGATATTTATTTCAAGATTTCAGGTCTTTACAGTCACTTTTGATCAATTGAATGCATCCTTGCTGTTTAAAAGTATTAAAATCTACTAAATTACTATTGCCATGCCTTGTTAGTGGTAAAGCAACTCATTTATAATGTGATAAGCTGTTTACACACCAAACTGGTTTATTTAGAATATAGAGACATCTCCCCCAATGACAAACAAAATCGTTTCCTAGTTTCCTGCCACATCATGCCTTTTTGAGCTACTCTTGAAGGTCATAACACAGACATGGGATTCAACTTTCACTCATACTGTCAAAGAATGAAAACAACATGTCAGTTATGAAAACACTGATATATAAAGTTTCAACTGCTCACTATTCATAATCGAAATTTCATTTTAATATTCCTCTCTCAGTCTGTGGCACACTGGCAGAATCCAGTGATGCAAATTTGGTTTACAAATGCCAATGTCAACGTGGCTGAATAACTACACAGAGAAAGAGTGTGTGTGTATAAGCATAAAGCATGTATATAAGGTGCTTATAGCTGAAGCATCCAGTGCCAGTGCAAATTGCAACTCAATCAATCAAGGAAATATAAATATAAGGGTATAAACATTTTGTGATGATGTGGTAATACTTAAGACCCGTCACACATGCATGCATATGGTCACAAATATTACAGTAACATATCATAAACAGTGAAGAGTTTGTTTGCACTATTGGAGGAGGCTAATCATACAGACCTGAGAGGCTGAGCCGGACGTGGCAGGTGCCTAATAACACCGAACCATCGAGCCGCTTCAGAAAGTGGCCAGCAACTAAACAGCCATTCTGCTGTTTATTCTACAGAGACTTATAGAACGGCCCGAAAAAAAACATACCCGCCCTCTTCAGCCCTAAATTTCAAGCTTCACAGTTTATTGAAGAGCCCCAAGGAGCTGTAAAAATAATCATTCATATAAAACTCACATCTTGTGAAGTTAGGTGTCATAACAAGTGCAGCGAACAGCACAAGAATCCTTCGGCTGGAGAACTTCTCCGTCAGAGCAAATACAGAACTAGCGCTTTGCCTTTGATCCCGGTAAATGTTTTGAAAGACTGCAGTAACACTGTTCTATGTACTGATGCAACAGGCATTAATGTGCTTTAGCAGAGTTTTGTTAACTTAATACTTCATGTTAGTAAAGGTTCAGAGGCTACTTTTGGGAAGAGATAACAGGGTAAGAAATCTGAGGTTCACACATAAAACGGGCCACCCTGTCGATCCTCCCATCTGCCATCCCAATTAACACCACAGCGCTTCTCGCAAAGGTGGTCCGGCCCCCGTGCAAACATACACGGCACAGAAACAAATTAATTTTCGAGCAAAGCACAGTTGGTAATTTATGTTTACACACACTGGTTTATGAGTCATGACACCAGTGACACAAGATATCAGATGAAAAAAAAAATTGAATATAAAAGGCATGTATGCATATGGATATTTTACTCATTTGTCATATGTTACTCATATGTTTTTTTTTACAATATTGAAATATATTTTACTACAGGCCACAACTTCAGAACTTCTTTTAAATATGGATTTGGATTTTAGATATTAAAATTCTGAAGAAAAAAAAACTATTTTCTAATCATGCTAATTGCACAGTATCACTTTATTTATGTAATGTTTTTAATACATTTTTAGTTTTTTACTTCTAATGTACCTTTTATTATCAATCATTTTTATGTAAAACACTTTGAATTAGAATGAACTGTCAATATTATGACTAAAAGAATCTCACATGAGCAGCATTAAACACTGATTCATGGAGGATAATACGACTGTAACATTTTTTTTACATAATTAACTGCATAATTAACTGTTGATAAGAAAAAAATGTTGTCTAAATTAAAAATAATTTCAAGTGAATTTAGGCATTACAAAACTATAACTTAATGAAGCATGGATATTAGTTTGCTATTTGCTAAGATTACATTTAATAGTGTTCTTAAATTACTAGTGTTTCTAAAGATTAAAGCCACAATATGTAATTTTTCGCTGCTAGAGGTCGCTGAGCTTTTATTATGTCGCAGACGACCACTTCCGCTTTGTCCCGTCATACGTATGTGAGGAAACGCAGCGCTGTTTTATCATATTAGATACATTTGAGTTTTTAAAAGTTATGTTATAATGCTATTCTGTGCTATTCTGTGTCTCTGCGGCTATGAGACACTTACTGCACACTGTAGAAAGCTAGATAAATATTAGGCATGGTAAAACACAGTACTCGCTGTAAATTATGAAAACGAGATTTAAATAATAAGACTAACTGTGTTGACAATAATTAGTTTTCAGTCAATGAATGTATCCAAACAGTTGCTCAACAGTCTATTTAAACACATAATACTAAAGCATCTTTGGTGTTTCCATGGTTTCTACATGGTTTCTTTTATGCGGGTATGATGTAATTTCTCTTGATTTAAACATTCTTGGAAACATTTGGGATAATGTAAGTACACAAGTCAAAAAAAAAAACATTCTAGTGTATTTTGAATCTTTTAATCCAAAAATCATACATATTGTGCCTTTAATTTTAAGTGAGCGTTAGATGACAATAAAGGTAATCTGAATGTAAAATACGGTTAACGAGCATGCACAATTACTGTCAATATCCAATAATAATAATAAAAAACTCTGATATCGGACAACAAACAATACTGTACACCCCTATTTTCAGGTGAATCATGGAATATTTAAAAATGCCTGACAGAAAAAAAGAAATGCATGTCCAATCAAGCAAGAAAAAAATAAAATAATAAGATGAAAAGTACTTTCACACTAGAGCTTTTGGTACAGACTCCAGTCCATTTGGTGTCAGAGTTCAGTTCATTTGGTTGATGTGAAAGTGCTTTTTTGAACTCTAGTGGGCACCTGTTCAACCTTACAAAAGCAACAAACAAATCCCACTCAATCACAGAGTGCCTCGGGACACAGTATGTCATGACGTGTGACAAAGATGCCGCTGCTGGAGAGTGTCTCCTGGCTTCCTGTTGGAGTCAGGAAGGATGGCACAAGCTCAGTGCCAGTTACATATCATCTCATCTGGTTTTGTCTTTTATTTGATGTGAGATTTATAATTTCCTCTGTCCGTCCTGTGCTTTCCTTTTCTCTTCTAAGTGTCTTTCCTACGTATCTAAGTAAACAGAGTTCTTTGTGAGAACAAGATGAAGGGCAGATATTGCGATGGACAGAAGAGGCAGGAGTAGCGACTAATTTCCACAGATGTACACTTTGATTTGAATCCCGTCTGAATCAAACACCTCAGTGTATTTTTCTCATGCAACCTAAAATTACAGAGTAAATTACCTGCTGTTTTTCTAGCGTCCGCAGAGAAATTGAATCCTGTCTGGATAGAAACATCTGTGATTGTGGTACATCATTTTTCACAATGCTTCTCATTTATATTGACCTTTTTTCAAATATCCTAACTAAAGCTTTTTTTATCATTGTGCTGCATGATGCTTTATTATGAATTTTGAACCTTTTCTGTATAAAATGACAATTGATGGTTGTAATACTGCTGGCATGCTACAATTTAAAAGAAAATTAAATCATTCGAGAGAACGAACACAGTAGTAGCAGCAACACATACAATACTCTCGATTCCCTCTCTAAATTATTTACATAATTTCATAATTCTATAACATCTCGATTCCCTCTCTAAATTATTTACATAACATAATAATGATATAACATCTAGAAATCCCTCTCTAAATTATTTACATTATATCATAATTATATAACATCTCGAATCCTTATATAACATCTTATTTACATCTCTTGTTGGGTTTTGTGACACACATCTGAATCTTTCTTCTTTTTTTAAAGAAATTAATATGAATTAAAATTCAGCATTATATATTCAGCAAGGATGCATTTATTTACTCAAAAGCAAAAAAAGAAAAAAATACATGGATAATTAAGTATATTTTAAAAAGTACCAACCCCAAACGTATGAACTGTAGTGTAGATTTTATTAGATTTACATTATGCCCACCTAGCTTTGATGTCAGATGAAATGCATCTTGAATGTGAATGTAATGCTGTTTTGAATGGATTTCAATTTAGACTGTTCTATCTGTGATCTATAATAGGGCTATCAATGTATTGCATACATTGTTTTATATAATAAAATGTGACACAATTCATCCAAAAAATTCCCATATCCAAACAAAAGAAACTCAAGAAAGAATCAAAACAGAACAAAAGAATCTAAGTAAAAACAACAAAGATCCCAATTCTGTCTGCATCAGTACATGAAATCACTTATCTTTTGTTAATAATTGTAACTCAAACGTTGTTTATAGAACATTTTTATAAACAGCTTTGTCATTTTGCATTTATTTCAACTAGTCTGCAATCCCAGGTTTTTACTATTTTCCTAAGTTTAAATTGCATTATCCTCATGGAAACTCATCGCCTTGCACCGGGAACTGGAACCAGGCCTGGGGTCATGACTGTGTCCTTAACTGAAGGCTTTCTCGGGTGGACTGGGTGGTCTGTCAATCTGACTGGGAACCACAAATAAGGATTTGAGTGCATGGCGAGCTCCTCGCAGAACCTAACGCTGTCCCAACACAAACAGCAGGAGGAATGTGAAGTTCCTCTGGTACAATGAGAGCACCCAGGCACAGCAAGATACAGAAATCAGATATGAAGTACCTCAAACTGCAGGCATTATGAGTAAATAAAAGTTACATATATAAATATCCCATTAAACATAATTAAAGAAATATTCCAATAAACGTATTACGATGCTCTGTTTTTTCCAGGTCCTGTTAGACTGCCAAAAACAATAATTCTATTTCACAATCCACACCAGAGGCAAACAAACATAAATTACTTCAACAAATCCAAAATGCTATTTTGTCTGTCTCCAAAACAATGTTGTTGGGAAAGTGCAAAAGAACTAAGAGTGACTAGAGTCAAGGCTGAACGCATCACTGAATGAGCATTCATTTGATCAGACAGGAGTGTAACTGGAATCCCAGAGATGGAAATGATAGCGCCAGTGTAAGTTCTACCATATATAACACCTGGAGTATATACTGAATTCTCTGTTTCACGTTCACAGTTGATGACGCTGACGTTCCCCACCATCCTCCCCACCACTGTCCATCCATCAGGGGTTTGCTCCGCCTCTGCCTTCATCTAGACAGGATCAGCCAATTCTATATCCCTAGGAATTGGACTAAGGACAAATAACTCATAGAATCATAGCTCACTACGATCTGTTTATACTATGTGGAATAAATACCATGTAAACGGTAACCTGCCCAGAGTCTTTATGGTAGAAATGCCTATCTGTGTAGATATGTACAGTAGGACGCTGTACTCATCTGACATTTACCAGCTTTTTGCCCCATGGGGCCAACAAACAACTCTCACGCACATGTGCATATGTGAGGACACTGTCACGACAACAAACAGCTGTCAGGTTTTGTCAACACTGCCTGGCCACCAGCCTGGGATGAAGCTCTCCGCTAGAATGCAGACACTCGAACGTCATTTTTCCTCTAGGCTTTCTTTGAGCAGACAATGGAAAAGGTTCTAGCTTAAAAGCCTTGTCTTGTTTTAATATCAGACAAAAATGAAGAACCTCTCAGATCTTCCATATGGGTTGTAAAGCAAACAATGAGTATTGCGTTTACATTATGTCATACTTTGATGTCAATGTACTGCATTGTTGTTGTTTTTTTGGGGGGGGGCAGCTCTATCTATATACTATATATAGGGTTGTCAATATGCATTAAACAAAAATGTATTAGAATAAAAAAAGTAATGTTTAAATCAAAAGGTTTAATCAAGAAGACTTGGGCTGTCAAGATAGAGGCGCAATGGCACTGAACTAATTTTCTGACAGAACAACACACACACGTTTTCCTCTATGGGGAACCACATGCACAATGGTTTAAGTGAAATTTGCACAAATGTTTTGTGCTGCTGTTAGTGCATTAACTGGGAGCAGTGATGCTGGCTAGATCTCTGACCAGACCCTAGAAAAGAGGCTGTGAGGGAGGTTCAGTCTTGCTGGAGAGGTCACATCTTATCAAATGAGGAATTTGGTCGATCCACGTTTTTAAAAGACAAATACGAGTTGGTTTTGTTTGGCCTGTGGCGTATGAGATTATCAGCTTTAGGAATGCCTGGTTTTCTTCAGAACTGAGATCCGCAGTAAGAGAGCTGTTAGAATGTTAGTGTGGGAGTTCTAGCATGGACACTCAACTCACAGGGCTTAGAAATTAAACTTCAAACTTCCAAAAATGCTATTTTAGACTATATGTACAAATTGTGTATTTCAGTATCTGCACCTCTCTATATATAATGTCCACTGCTGTGCAACAGTTTTGGGTTAGAATTTATAATGTTACAAAAGATTTTGATTTCAAGTCGGTGCTGTTTCTTTTGTACTTTTTATTAATCAAAGAATCCTGAAAAAAAAGTATCACAGTTTCCACAAAAAATATTAAGCATATTAGCATATTAGAATGATTTTTGAAGAATCATGTGACACTGAAGAGTAGAATAATGGCTAAAATGACATTTTAAAGTATATTCAACAATAAACACGAGAGACTCGTTATTTAGCGATCAGCTAAAAATCTGGTCCATATTACAGCTTTTTCTGGCCCATTTTGATGGAAAAAGACATGTAAAATGATAAATCACAGTTTAGTTTGTTTACAAGCCAATATAGGTTGGGTAAATCTGAAATAGACGATACAACAATAATAAACTGCCATGGAAAAAATGGAAAACTAATTCAAATAATAAATGTCTCTAAAAGCAGTTATACAGGCATTACTGAAGAAAATAGTGGAAAATGTGAGTGAATTTCAGTTTTTTCAAAAGTAATAAGCACCAATTATTTCACATATATAACTCAGATAGCAAAGCAGAATATGTAAGTTATGCTCAGTAACATGACTATAAACCACTGCACACTTACTCCTGGAAGTTGCCTATAGCAGTCAGACAGTCTGATATTAGATTGCCTTTGAATCTTTGATGTCAAATGTTGCATACAGGAAAATTAAATTTGTGAGTGCAATATGCTTCAGAAGGTAAGCGAACCAACATTGAGTAAACTGTGGGCATGCCTATGAGTGCTGCAACTGATGTAATCCAAAATCCTAAACCTGCAATCTGGGTGAGCATTTGAAGGAATACACATCTACCTACCTGCCCATGTAAATCAGATACTTATAATATCTTCTGAGAAAGCAGAAATCAAAACATTTACAATACCTGCAGACAAACCAATCAAACAGGCAAGAACTAACTAATAAACAGGTCCTCAAGAGCCTTGAGATCAGTTTAATAAGGCAGGCCTTAGGGATGGACAATATATTTTAAATATTAAGACACGAATAACTGGTAGAAATGTAGGACTTGCGAGTATGCTCACGGGACTACGCAGTCACGAAAACGTAACGTTTGTATACGTTTTTAAGTATTGCGGTTTAAAAACAAGTGATTTAAGTGCAGTAAGGAGTAAAAGAAAAAGTATTGTACCATATACACATGCTGTCAGAGAGACACAAGTGCACATGAAGCCGCTGATCATAAAGCGCGCGAGAACTGAACCGAGTGCTTTCTACCGACTAATTGGGCTTGAATGGTTAAAGCTGCAGTCCGTAGCTTTTTTGGGTTAAAAATTATCCAAAATCATTTTTTGCGTAATTACATAACCAGCCAGTGTTCAAAACTATCTGCTTACCTTAGCTTGATTTACAACGGTAAGCTTGTAATAATGTTTTTAATTCCAGTGGTACTGGTGGTTTTCCGCGGGAGATTCGAGCATATCTTTGCGCAATTGCGTCACATCTGTACACACATCAATAAGAAGTCCCGGCTAGAAGGCTATATCGCGGGTAAGGATGTTGGAGGTGGAGATTTATAGTCTTTTCTCACAGCGCTTGATATAATTAAACTTATCAATTTGATAGTGGATCCAGAAAGGTTGAAACCTCAATCAGTGACAGTGACATCTGGAGATTCGCCCGTTGTAAAATGCAAAATACTTCGGATTTTCGGAATGGCTAAAGAAAAAAGAGAGACTTCAACTGAGCCAAAACAAGGATAAAAAGGGCTTTTGAAAGGTGGCGTTAACTCTGTGCTTTGAAGGGGTTCAAAACGGATGCAGAGACAGTTTTTTTCTGCTGAACAGGTCAAACATTTCAATGGTTATTATGTAACAGTAGCACACTTCGCTTAATTCATACAGTAAAAGAGTTTTCTTTGTTGTCCTTTGCAATGCTTTTCCCACGTAGGCCTAGTTGGTCAGCACAAAAGTGGATGTTAGCTGCTTACTTGTTCAGATGACATTCTTATGTTGGTCATACGTTCAAACAGTAGAATCTGTGATTCTGGATGACAGTATCCACTCGGCGCGGTGACTGACAGCCCTTCTCATGACAGACGCACATTCTCCTCAAAACATTGTATTCATACGCGCTGTGCGGTGCCGAGGCACAGCTCACATAGAGTTGATCATTCCGCGAATAACTGCAGTTGCAGATTTCAAACAGAGATAGCGACAAAGAGGAAAAACGTCTCGGTTACATATGTAACCTTAGTTCCCTGAGTAGGAAGCGAGGCGGCTGCGTCACCGCTTTGGGAACACCTCTGCGTGATTGCGTGAAGCACGTATGCCATCCATCCAATAGAGAGAGTACGTCATGGCGGGTGGCGTCATAGACCCGAAACTATAAAGCACCCGGCAAACACGCCTTTAGCTTCTGGAGAAGGCCTGAGACAAGACGCTTGCGGGCATGCGGGAGTATGGCTTGGTGACGCAGCCGCCTCGTTCCTACTCAGGGAACTAAGGTTACATATGTAACCGAGGCGTTCCCTTTCAAGGGAACTCGAGCTGCGTCACCGCTTTGGGAACGAATACACGCCCCATACGAGTCCGGATGCCCGTCTGTGTTTCATTGTTGAGAGGCGAGCACCGAGACCCCGGAGTAGTATTAACATCCAGCTCATAAAACCGGATGAAGGTATGGCGAGGACCATCCTGCCGCATCACAAACATCCTGCAAGGAGGCTCCTGCCAAAAGTGCCTGAGAGGCAGCCATACTCCTAGTAGAGTGGGACCGAACGGCCATAGGGAAGGCCGCCCGGCCGCCTCATAGCGAGTGAGATGGCCTCGACCACCCACTTGCTCATCCTCTGCTTTGACACTGGGCCCCCTCGAGGCGGCCCGTAACAGACAAAAAGCTGGTCAGTTTTCCTCCACAGGGCAGCTCTGTGGACATATGCGTCTAAGGCGCGAACTGGACAAAGCAGATTCAATCTCTCCCGGTCTGACGTCGTAAACGGAGGCGGACAAAAGGCTTGAAGGACAATAGGCCTCACCGGGTTAGTGAGGACCTTGGGAACATACCGGGCCTCGGCGCGAAACGCTCTAGCCATACCGGTTCAAATTCCAATCACGAGGGTGCCACAGAGAGCTTGCAAATCCCCGATCCTCTTCAGGGAAGAAATAGCCAGTAAAAACACTGTCTTAAGAGTAAGGAACTTATCCGTGACTTCCTCCATCGGCTCGAAAGGAGCCTCAGAAAGGCCTCGCAGGACTATAGAGAGGTCCCAGGCCGGCACCCTAGTACGTGTCACAGGCCTCAGCCTCAAGGTTCCACGGAGGAAACGGGTTACTAGCGGGTGTCGCCCGATAGACACTCCACTCAAAGGAGTGTGGTAGGCCGCTATGGCCGCCACATACACCTTCAGAGTGGAGGGGGCTAGCCCAGCAGAGAATCTATCCTGCAGGAATTCCAGCACCGCGCTCGCAGGGCAGTTAACTGGATCCCACAGGCGTTCTCGACACCATACGGTGAAGAGTCTCCACTTTAGATAGTACAGTTTCCTCGTGGAGGGAGCTCTGGAGTGTAGAATGGTCTCCACAACCTCAGTTGAGAGACCGGAACTTATGAGCTGGGCCCCCTCAGAGGCCAAGCCCACAGTTTCCACAAGTCCGGGCGAGGGTGTACGAATCGCCGCCCGCCTGAGAGAAGGTCCCTCCTGATCGGAATCTCCAGGGGAGAGCCGTCGAGGAGAGACACTAGGTCCGAGAACCATACCGACCCAGCCAGAACGGGCTACTAGCAGAAGACGGGCCCCGTCCCAGCGCACTCTCTCTAGAACTCCCGGAAGCAGAGCAATCGGGGGGAAAGCGTACAGGAGCAGCCTCGGCCACTCCTGCATCATCGCATCCAGTCCCAGAGGAGCTGGATGCGACAGGAGAACCACAGGACGACAGTGCGAATTTTTCGTGCGTGGCGAACAGGTCCACCTGGGCCCTGCCGAACTTCTCCCAAAGGAGCTCCACCACCTCGGTGTGGAGTCTCCACTCCCGCCTCGGCCCCTGCCTCGACAGGATTTCTGCTTCCACATTCTGGCTCCCCGGAATATACATTACCCTGACTGACAGCAATTTCCCTTGAGCCCAGAGGAGCATAAGGCACGCCAGCTTGTACAACCAGCGGGACCTCAAACCCCTGATGGTTGATATAGGACACCACCGATGTGCTGTCTGTGCTCACCAGCACATGATGGCCCCTGAGATGTGGCAGGAAGTGTTTCAGTGCTAGAAACACTGCCATCATTTCTAGGCAATTTATGTGCCACGACGCTGGTGTTCCTGCCACAGACCCTGGGCGGCGACCACTCATGATCGCCCCCAGCCCGTCAGGGAGGCATCCGTGGTCAGAGACACGCGCCCGACACGGTGCCCCCAGGGGACGGGCCTTGGGTCAGGAACCAAGGGTCCTTCCACATAACCAAGGCGCGGAGACATCGCCGCGTTGGCTTGATTACGCGAAAAGGATTTCCCCTCGGGGAAAACCCCCTGGTTTTGAGCCACCACTGCAGTGGCCTCATGTACAGCAGGCCCGAAGGAATCACGTTGGGCGCTGCTGCCATTAGACCTAACAGTCTCTGGAACTGTTTCACAGTGAGTGGCTGATCTAGTTTCACCCGTTCATGGCTGAGAGGATCGACCCTACACGAGGCTCTGATAAGCGGGCCTGCATAGAGACCGAATCCCAACTCACACCGAGATAAGTGATCTTTTGCACAGGAGACAGAACACTCTTCTTGGGGTTGAGCCTCAGCCCCAACCTCCTCATGTGTGCGAGAACAACATCTCGATGTTGAACGCGAGACGAGCTGACCGTGCCATGATCAGCCAGTTGTCTATATAATTGAGAATCCGGACCCCCTGCAGCCGCAAGGGGACCAGAGCAGCGTCCACACACTTCGTGAACGTGCGGGGTGAAAGGGCTAGACCGAAAGGAAGCACCCGATACTGGTACGCTTCTCCCCTGAAAGCGAACCTCAGATACTTCCTGTGCTGCGGAAGGATGGAGATATGAAAATATGCATCTTTGAGATCTATCGTGACAAACCAGTCCTCGGACCTGATCTGAGACACGATCTGTTTGAGTGTGAGCATCCTGAACTTGAGCCTTGCCACTGCCCGGTTCAGAATGCGTAGATCTAAGATGGGGCGCAGCCCTCCATCCTTCTTTGGCACTATGAAGTACCGGCTGTAAAAGCCTGACTCCCTGTCTGGGGGGGGGACCCTCTCTATAGCCCCCTTTTGCAGCAGAGTCTGTACTTCCTGAGACATCACCAGAGCCTGTTCGGGGCCCACACACGTAGGCAGAACCCGTTGAAACTGGGGGGACGACATCTGAACTGAATGGCGTACCCCACCCTTATACATCGCAGGACCCACTGAGAAATATGCGGCAGATTTTCCCATACCGACACAAAATCTACTAAGGGTACCAGCCTCTCGAGGCTGGCCTCTGATGTGCTCCGTACCGTGAGTACAGCGCCCTGAAGCGGCGAACCGGCAGGGAACAGCCGACCCAACGGCACTAACTCCCTCCGCGGAGGGTGCGGGCCATCCTCGGATGACCCGTGGGGCCTCCCCACGCCCCGGCGCTCGGGCGGGGTTGGTGGGTTGGCCCCGTGAGGGTACCGCGGACGTCTGGTACCGTATACTGCGGTAAGCACCGTCCGCCCGCGGAGGGGATCACCCTCACTGTCCTGGGCCCACAGGCGTCAGGACCTCTTCGACGCAGCCTTCCTCGCCACAATGACCGTCCTCAGATCGGCCCTGGACTTGGAAGGCTGCGCCTGTGAGTGCCGCGCACCCGGCTGCCCTTTTTGTGGGGCCATGCAGTGGCGACACTCACTTTGCTGCACCCTATGGGAGGAGCTCGTACTCGCGCCTGCTGCTCCCGCCCAGCAGCAGGCGAGACCTGGGCCTTACGGGGAGGAACTGCTTGAGCGCCGCCGACTGCTTTTTGGCTTCCAGGAACCTGTCGGTGGCGGTATTGTGGCGTCACCGAACAGACCTCCTGGAGCCAGCGGCGCATCGAGCAGAAAGCTCTTATCTCTCTCCCTTATCTCCGTAAGGTTGAGCCACAAATGTCTCTCCGAGGCCACCAGGGCTGCCATAGAACCATAGTCTCCTTGGTGGCCCGGAGAGCGAGATCTGCTGTGGATCGGAGCTCAGTAATAACATCAGCTCCGATCTCGTGGCTCTCCCCCAGGTCTTTCAGCAGGTCAGCCTGGTATGCCTGCACAATGGCCATAGTATGCAGACATGCGGCGGCCTGACCTGCTGCCGAGTATGCTTTACCCACTAGCGTTGATGTAGTTTTTAATGGCTTTGTGGGTAAAGCTGGAGCCTTTATGGCAGATGCCGATTCAGGCGAGAGATGGCTCGCAAGCGTCTCTTCAACCCGAGGCATCTGACCATAACCGTGCCTTTTCAACCCAGAGATGTTACTATAGACAGATGTGCCTGGGTTGAAAACACGCAGACATCGGCCGCCTCCACGATCTCGACACCTCGGTGTGGAGATCGGGAAAACGGCAGACTCCTACGTGGAGGCTGAGCAGAGCGCGAGGAGAAAGCGCTCGTCGAGCTTACTTTTACAGTAGCTCGCTCATTATGCTCATGTGGCCAGTCGATGTTTAATCTGGCCACAGCTCTGCTCAAAACCTCCATGAGCTCCTCACTTGCAGGGGATTGAAGTGGCGAGTCCTCAAATCCCTGCATCGACAGTGCAGATATCGACCTCCTCGGAGGACGATAGCTGCAATGCCGCGGCCGGCCCCCGGGCGGGAGAAACCGCAGCGCGGGCTCCCGAACCCAGAGACGCGGCGCCGGATCTGGCGGGTGAAGGCTGAGATAGGGCGGGGCCCGTCTCAAACCCCTCCACCAGATCCATCTGCGAACCCCACGACATGAGCCTTCGCTGTGCCTCAGCAGCAGCGGGACCCGCGCCCGCGAGGCATAAGCCGGAGCGCCCTCCTCGGCGCCCGGCAGGATCGCAGCACGCGAAGAGGCAGAGCCTCACACTGTTCGCAGCCGCCACCCTCGAGTGCCGACTGCGCGTGCTGCTCTCCCAAACAAACAACACACATCGAGTGTGTGTCCCCACCGTAATGAAATGTGAGCAGGAGGCACACACCTAACGAAATGCTGTTCGCTCGCCATATTTCTCTCAAAAAACAACAAAGTCTGAACTCAGACACAACACAGATTTGGACAGAATGAACACAGAGCGCTTGTTGAAGGCAACAGAAGCTAAAGGCGTGTGTTTGCGGGGTGCTTTATAGTTTCGGGTCTATGACGTCACCCGCCATGACGTACTCTCTCTCTATTGGATGGATGGCATACGTGCTTCACGACGCAATCACGCAGAGGCGTTCCCAAAGCGGTGACGCAGCTCGAGTTCCCTTGAAGGGAACTACGGACTGCTGCTTTAAATACACATACTTATGTGTCAAAGTGACCATGTCTTTGCAAATAAGCACAGTCATTTATGCCTTAAAGGAATACTTTATATTTAAGTAATAGTCAACCCAAAAGGAATAGTTCACCCAAAATTATGGTAGTCAATGGGGGCCTTTTTATAACTGTTTACTTGTCTTCAGTAAGCTTGAGTTTTTTTTTTACTTAGTCTAGTATTAGTTATTTGTGATATTGAAAATGGTGACAAGAATTATGAAATTGTAATGGAATCAAAAATGTTGATATCATAAAATAACTATATTGTGATATATATTATCGTGAAATAAAATGACTTATATTGTGATATAAGATTTTGGTCATATCACCCACCCCTAGCAGACCTAGTGAAGCTCCTGCAGGTGTATTTATATATATAAGTACACTTGATGTTGGCCTTTAAGCTCAAAACACAGCATGCTTTTTATTTCACAAAGTAATAAAGTCTCTGGCCTCTAGCTTGAACATTGCTTGCCATGGAAAAATGACCATCTACCCCCACAAGATGGTTTAATAACAGTGAGCTGGACTAGTAAGGGCTCTCAAAGGCCGCTGTATGGACATGGCTGAATGGTCAATTAAAGGGAAATATTTTGTGTAAACAGGAGGAGTGTTGCACAATCTCCTGCCAAATTGGAGTAGGAAGGTCTAGAGGGGATTATGCCACACGGTGAGGTTTCTGTCACAGATCTAAACCAAGTAAGGTGAAAGAACTTCTATAGAACAAGCCTGAGAGTGACTGCCAACATCTCTGTGACATTTAAGTTAAAAAGTCCTTTAAGGTATTCATTTTTCTCTAATAAACCATTTGGTTTAACACACCACTGCCCTAAAACCTAAATCTGCTTATTTTCTAAATGTATTTCTGGTCTTTTGACTTTAATTTACAAGATTGTGGAGAGAGAGTATACTGTGTAGGGGATGAGATGGGGATTGTATCGAGACATGACACAGTCCAAATATGCTACAGTTTCAACATATCTGATCCTTCAGGACTAGACAATCTAATCCAACTTCCGCTGTCTCATAATATCCGACAGCACACTGAATGGATCACACACAAGAATAATACATAGCTCTAATGAGTCATCTCTCATGTGCCTGATGACATATGGGAAAATTAGCATAGTTATGTATTTCATTAGCCACTGACACATGTGCAAATACACCACTATTGCATCATTTCAAAGGGGATACATGCAAAATTGCCACAAAAAAAGCAGAATCTTTCAAATCCAATTAAAGAGGCTTCGTGCATGATGCTGAGAATGCTTTTTATTCTTCCCAGATTGCTGCAGCAACAGAGATTTTGACCTTTTATTCAACAGTTACATAAACAAACTCCAGTCAGCTAATTTGCTGGGAGCACACTATTGCACAGTTATTATTATTGTACTTTATCATAAAGTTAAACAAATAAAATGCCCATTAACACCTAACTTATCAATGCGCTAAAGGTAAAATTCAATTACAGGCACAACATGTAGTACATTGAGATTACCATTCATCCAAGAGAAACTGAGAGCGCTGGTCATTATTATCACTTTTCTGATGGATGACTGTGTTAATGCTGGCCCTGGTTAACCGACCTGAGAGCATATTTTGTTTGAATTTTTCTATTAAGGATAAATCTCCTTAATCCTGTTGTTAAATGATTGTTCACAGGCATCTGAGGAGATTATAAACCAGAGAAGACAGACCCCCTTTCAGATTATGCATACTTCTCTGCTATACACTAAACCAATCAAAGGTTTGTGGTCGTTAAGATTTTTTAATGTTTTGAAAGAAATAGCTTATGCTCACCAAGACTTTATTTATTTGGTCAAATACAGTTCAATCAGTAATATTGTGAAACGTTACAATTTAAAATAACAGCTTTCTATTTCAATATATTTTAAAGATACACTATGTAACATGTATGTAACCATCTAGCGATTAAAAAACAAAACTGCTCTTTTCAATTGTAAATGCTATAGGAAGCAAGAAAGTTGTACCTTTTAATATTTAAATTGTGCTTAACATTGCCATAGTGGTTGTTAGTATGTCATAGATCAAGGAACACACGTGTCAAAGGTCAATGACAGCATGATGGATGTTATACAGGTGCTGGTCATATAATTAGAATATCATTCAAAAAGTGAAACTTGTATATTATATTCATTCATTACACACAGACTGATATATTTCAATTGTTTATTTCTTTTCATGATGATTCTTTTGATGATTATAACTGACATCTAAGGAAAATCCCAAATTCAGTATCTCAGAAAATTAGAATATTACTTAAGACCAATACAGAGAAAGGATTTTTAGAAATCTTGGCCAAATGAAAAGTATGAATATGAAAAGTATGAGCATGTACAGCACTCAATACTTAGTTGGGGCTCCTTTTGCCTGAATTACTGCAGCAATGCGGCGTGGCATGTAGTCCATCAGTCTGTGGCACTGCTCAGGTTATTATGAGAGCCCAGGATGCTCTGATAGTGGCCTTCAGCTCTTCAGCATTGTTGGGTCTGGCATATCGTATCTTCCTCTTCACAGTAACCCATAGATTTTCTATGGGGTTAAGGTCAGGCGAGTTTGCTGGCCAATTAAGAACATACCATGGTCCTTAAACCAGGTACTGGTTGCTTAGGCACTGTGTGCAGGTGCCAGGTCCTGTTGGAAAATGAAAACTGCATCTCCATAAAGTCGGTCAGCAGCAGGAAGTGCTCTAAAACTTCCTGGTATATGGCTGCATTGACCTTGGACCTCAGAAAACACAGTGGACCAACACCAGCCTATTAGACTGGGTAAACCCAACCTGATCTGCTGGCAATTTGATTTCGCCCTGCAACTCAGTCTGGAAACCCGTACAGTCATTTCTACTGCTTCTGTTACACTTTTGCGGGAACCAATCACAGACCGGCTTATCCACCTGGCGCGCTATTGGCGGGTTTAACACGATAGAGAAGCGATGGGTCGTTGCCTGTTGATCACGCCTCTTGTGGTCTGATTGATTGAAGGACTATCCAATTGCGTACAGAGTTGTTCGAAAAATGCTAATTTATCACCCCTCTTGTGCAGTAGAAAATACAGAGCAGACTCCCCAGACCAATGTTCAATTTTATATTGAGCTTGGTCCGGTGATAGCCAGACAACCAGCAGATGACATGGCACCCCAAAACCATCACTGACTGTGGAAACTTTACACTGGACCTCAAGCATTGTGGATTATGTGCCTCTCCTCTCTTCCTCCAGACTCTGGGACCCTGATTTACAAAATGTACTTTCATCAGAGACCATAAATTTGGACCACTCAGCAGCAGTCCAGTTTTTTTGTATTTAGCCCAGGAGAGTCTGTTGTTCAAGAGTGGCTTGACACAAGGAATGCGACAGCTGAAACCCATGTCTTGCATACATCTGTGCGTAGTGATTCTTGAAGCACTGACTCCAGCTGCAGTCCACTCTTTGTGAATCTCCCCCACATTTTTGAATGGGTTTTGTTTCACAATCCTCTACAGCAGGGGTGGGGAACGTTGATCCAGAAGGGCCACTCTCTTGCAGAGTTTAGCTCTAATCCTGAAAAAAACCCTCACCTGCCTGTAACTTTAGTAATCCTGAAGACCTTGATTAGCTTCAGGTGTGTTTGATTAGGGTTGCAGCTAAACTCTGCAAGAGAGTGGCCCTTCTGGATCAACGTCCCCCACCCCTGCTCTACAGGGTGCGGTTTTCCCTATTGCTTGTACACTTTTTTCTACCACATATTTTCCTTCCCTTCGCCCCTCTATTAATGTTTTGCAATGACCTTTTGTGGCTTGCCCTCCTTGTGCAAGGTGTCAATGGTCGTCTTTTGGACAACTGTCAAGTCAGCAGTCTTCCCCATGATTGTGTAGCCTACAGAACTAGACTAAGAGACCATTTAAAGGCCTTAGCAGGTGTTTTTAGCTAATTAGCTGATTAGTGTGGCACCAGGTGTTTTCAATTTCAAAACCTTTTCATGATATTCAAATTTTCTGAGATACTGAATTTGGGATTTTTCTTAGTTGTCAGTTATAATCATCAAAATGAAAAGAAATAAACATTTGAAATATATCAGTCTGTGTGTAATAAATGAATATAATATTCAAGTTTCACTTTTTGAATGGAATGGTGAAATAAATAAACTTTTTGATGACATTTTTCTAATTATATGACCAGCACCTGTATGTCTAAGAATGTAGTCATACTACACATCTGCACACCTAAAAAATGTTCTTCATCAAGTTGAGAAGTTCAGCACATACTTTACCCTGAATGTTCGTCAATTCCGACGCAGGTAGAAATTACTTGCTAATGTGCTGCATGGGAACCAAACAGGAGAAATGATTCACAAAACCTTAAGGAAAATATGTTGACTAATTGTTATAATTATAATACGTTGTGGTAATCAGTTCCAATCAGAGAGAGAGCTGCCAACTCAGAACCCAGTGCACACCTGTCTTCATACCAAAATGCTGCGTTATCAGGGGAACCACTTCATGCTGACAGGCAAGATCAAAGACAAAGAATATTGAGCAACGGAAGGCCCCCATGCATTTCCCTGCAAGGCAGGGCAGTTTGCTTGGGCACTGTTGGGCAGGGAAGCCCCTCTGGGTTATGCCAAGCCACACAGACAACTTATGTTGCAGGGTATGCTATTAAGAGAAGACGGCTGCCTCCATCAGTCAGCCCCTTGTCAGCAAGGGCAACTAATATAAGACCACTTTCTGATGTTTTACTACCCACCACCCGGTTAAAATTATTAAATCAGCAGAACTGAATCACAAAGTCCTTGGGTTAACTATAGCGAATGAGGCTTTCTATTGATTCGTCATCCATATCATGAAAAGCTATTACAGCAACAAAGCAGTACAGTTGCTTTGAGAAACTGTTATTGGCTAATGGTCTCCCTGTTATTAAACTTAATGCCAACATTAATTTTAATGAAAGTTTCAAGCAGCAATGGCAGTCGTATGGGCAAGTCCAAACAGAATCTGCAGCCTTTTTTCGCACTTTCTGCGCAGAATTTCAGGAAACGTACATTTTAACAGGGTCAGATGTGTTAAACTGAGCCAAATTAGGCAAAATGAACTAACACATAAGTGATGGATCATATGTAGAAATGTATGAATAACACACATTTTAATTCTGTCCAAATCTGCTAGCACATACTGTATACTACCATTCAAAGGTTTTCTTTACTTTGTTTTGTTTTTTTTTCAAGAAAGTTATACTTTTATTCAGCACGAACGCATTAAAATGATCAGAAAAGACAAATAAATGCTGTTTTTTACTTTATATTCATCAATGATAAATCCTGAAAAATCCTGCTAAAATATTAAGCAACCGTTTTCAGCATTGATAATAACAAGAAAAGTTTCTTAAGCACCAAATCAGAAAATTAGAATCTCTGAAAGATCATGTGACACTGAAGACTGGAGTAATGGCTCTTGAAAATTCAGCTTTGCCATCACAGGAATAAAATATATTTTACTATATATATATATATATATATATATATATAAACAGAAAGCTGTTATTTGAAATCATAATAACATAAATCACAATTACTGTAATTTTGATTAAATAAATGCATCCTTGGTGTTCATGAGAGACTTCTCAAACTTTTGAACGGTCATGTATTCTTTGTGGGCCAAGGTAAAGCATTTCAGAAATAGTATTTTTTTCGACTACTTCTGGTTCAGTGATAATTTAAGTTCTTTCTTTTTAAAAGACAGAAAGTTTTAATTATAGATTAATCTGCAGCGATGATGATACACAGTAGGACAGAAATGTCCAAATGCTTAGATCCATGTTCCACGCTGGTACTTTTATCTCAGCACGGCTGGCAACTCAACATGTTCAAACAGTGCCCTGTCTGAGGGCTGCAGCTCTTCCTCGAGGTCTGTCTCGTGGTAGGAGCCCCTGACGTGATCAAATAGTGTCCTTTTCAAAGGCCTTTCCCCCTACCATTCATACTCCCACTGGAACACAGGCATGACACCCTGATTATTGCCTTTTTTGCATCTGTAACCTGTCTAAAACCTTTTTCCATTAAGTGAGAGCCAGCTCTGTTTCCATATACATTCCAGGGAAAGTGACAGGTCCACGTCTGTGGCCAGTACGTCAACGGTCTTCTCCATCAAACAGGTTCATTAATCTTAAATGAAAAGAGGAACCACTCAAGAGGAACGTTTTTTTTGTCTCTTCGACTGTTACAAACAGAAAAACAAAGTGATAAACTGGGACAAGCTTGGTCAATCAAATTATAGGGCGCAAACTAAGTGTTTCATAACTCTAGTAGTACTCTAAGCGGACCGGATTACACAATCAAACGGTGCTAGAAAATTGGTACTTAATGTCAATATTGATTCAGTAAATTATACTACATTGCTTGAAAAGACAAATGAAACTAAAGACTGACATCTCCTAATTCCCCGTCTGAATTCCGGTGTAAGGAAATAACATTAAATCCAACCTGACATCTTAAGCCGAAGTAGAAAGATCTCTAATGTTAGTTGGCTGGCTCTTGTATATATCACATTCTGCCTGTCTAACCGGGTCAGTGGCAAACTAGAGCACCTTTCTGAGTGCACAGAGAACAAGAGGCCCTTTATTGCTCTCTGTCACAGTGGAGTCCAGGAGATCATTACAGATGGGAATTTTGAAATATTTTGTTACAATATAAAAGCCATTGCCGCAGTGTATGGTATAAATCACCCTCAATAACTCAGCATTAAGTCAATCTAAACCAGGGGACAGGAACATTGTTTGACCAAAGAGCCTTATATATATATCAACACGATCTCATGACAATGCGTATAAATAGTACGAGTGTGCAATCTCGTAGAATGTATATATGTGGTACGCCGTGGTACATAATTTGCATATGGTACGCCATTTTTGGCGTGCATATGATACGCACTTTATGGCGTGTATATGACACGCTTTTGGTAGGGTGAGGGTGGGCGTGTGGGGGGTTCGTATACATATAATACGCCATAAAGTGCGTATCATATGCACGCCAAAAGCAGCGTACCATATGCACACCAAAATGAGTTTTGGTGTATACATTCTGAGATTGCACACGCTGCACTATTGATTCGCATTTTCGTGAGATTGGGCTCATATATGTATATATATATATATATATATATATATATATATATATATATATATATATATATATATACATACATACATACACACACATTTCAATAATAGTACATTTATTAGGTCCATAGACAACTAAGAAAAAACAAATATGCAATAAACAATAAAAAATAAGTTGCAATATGGAATTAAGGTAACACTTTATTTTAGGGTTCAATTCTCACTGCTAGTGCGTATTACTAGAATATTGGCTGTTGATTAGTACCTACAAAGCACATATTAATGCCTTATTCTGAATGACCTTATTCTACATCTCTTAATCCTACCCAATACCTCAGTGCTACAAAAACGACCTTATACTATTAATAATCAGTAAATTAGGAGATTATTGAGGCAAAAGTCGTAGTTAATAGTGATTATGTGTTCCCCATACTACAGTGTTACCAGAATTAATTGTGCAGGGCTTTCACTTTGAGGTTGAGTTACCACCTCAGGAGCATAAATCCTCTTTGTGTGTGTGTGTGTGTGTGTGTGTGTGTGTGTGTGTGTGTGTGTGTGTGTGTGTGTGTGTGTGTGTGTGTGTGTGTGTGTGTGTGTGTGTGTGTGTGTTTCTGTTTTTCTATCCCGGTGCAACCTGAATGCACGTGTCACCGTGGGGACCTAAATTGAGGTCCTCCATGAGGAAAGAAGCTTATAAATCATACAGAATGAGGTTTTTTTTTGAAAATGTAATTTGAAAATGTTTTGTGTAAAGGGTAGGTTTATGGGTAGGGTTATTGTAAGGGGATAGAATATACAGTTTGTACAGTATAAAAAACATTAAGTCTATGGAGAGTCCCCACAAAGATAGTGAACCAGACGTGTGAGTGTGAGTGAGAAAGTGAGTGAGTGAGTGAGTGAGTGAGTGAGTGAGTGAGTGAGTGAGTGAGTGAGTGAGTGTGAGTGAGTGTGAGTGAGTGAGTGAGTGAGGAGTGAGTGAGTGAGTGAGTGGTGAGTGAGTGAGTGAGTGAGTGAGGAGGAGTGAGTGAGTGAGTGGTGAGTGAGTGAGTGAGTGAGTGAGTGAGTGAGTGGAGTGAGTGAGTGAGTGAGTGAGTGAGGAGTGAGTGAGTGAGTGAGTGAGTGTGAGTGAGTGAGTGAGTGAGGAGGTGAGTGAGTGGTGAGTGAGTGAGTGAGTGAGTGAGGAGTGAGTGAGTGTGAGTGAGTGAGTGAGTGAGTGAGTGAGTGAGTGAGTGAGTGAGTGAGTGAGTGAGTGTGAGTGAGTGAGGTTTTAATTGTTCTCATTCATCCATCTCATTCATTTGTTTTATATATATATTTATATATATGTATATATATATATTTATAATTTTATGCTATATCTGTGCAGATTATCATAAACACGAAACATGTATAGTACATAAAAATTCTCTGTGGCAAAAGCGAAAGTACTAGGTGAAATGTTGTAAAATGTCTCTTGGCACAGCAGAGCACCAGTTTCAATAAAATGATTTCAGTCCAGTCCAGCCTATACTTTGACATTTTCGATGCTGTTCTAAAAATTGTTTTTCGCCATTACCACAAACAAGCTATGCAGCTGCTTGAATCTGAGTGCAGGAGCTCTAGGATTGGGGTCATGACACTCGACTTTTGACACTAAAATTTTGACACTGAACTTTTCTTTAACTTCGGTAAGGTACAACAAAGGAATTGTAATTGGCTGCTTTTCTGCAGAAATCCTATCTCTATTGATGCGTCTCATTTTTTATAGATAATTTATTGGTAATGGGTGTTGGACCTGCCGTGGCTCGCGAGCCATAGGTTCCCAACCGCTGATCTAAACCATCTACTGTAAGTAGAATATCCAGTTTTCTATTGAATTGAGCACAGTTAGGAAATGTGAATGGGGAACTCAATGAACTTCTACCTCAAACCAGATGAATTCTCAGTCATATAAAGTAGGCTTGAATCTAACTATAGCATGACGCACTGACACAGATGATTACGGCAGTGTTCACCTACTGTGCAATTTCCTTTTTCATTCTTGAAGAAAGTATGCGATTTCTGAGGGGATAAAGGAAACTGAATGTGGCTTTAATGATGTAAGTGTTCATGATGGCAGCATAATGTGTTCTTTGTGTTGGTGAAACCGCATGTATTAATGCATGTACAGAAAGGATACAGGGAGGTTTGTTTAATGTAAGTAGAAAAATGTCCTTGTTAAATTATCTGAGTGTCAAATATGATTATCAGAGAGGGTTGGCATTAGCAAAGGCGATAAAAGGATTTTGTTGATGTTGATTCTGAGGTGTGGTTTTGGAGTGGCCTGGAGCTTTAACCTTGATGAAATGTGCTCAGCTGCAGATCTGTAATCTGCTCATCACAAAGAAATAAATTAGCTTGCTTTGATGCGCTGTAAAAACATTTGCTGGGTGAGCAGACAACTGCGAGTTATTGATATGGCCATTCCATTTAAAGAACCTATTAAACAGAAAGTAGTCTTCACAAAAGACTAGTGTATTATAGTCTCACATGTGGCATTCAGTATGGTTTTATATTAAATGCTAGCCATTGGTATGGGTGCCATGCTGAAAAACCCACAAAAGTCAGAATTCTATCATTTGATTATCCAACACACAAACAACAAGGCAGGATTATATAATTTCAGTCAGCAATTGAAACAAACTGAAAATCCTATTAATCATTAAAAAAATTCTCAAAAATGACTCCTTATTTGTCTAGAGATATAGTCTCTCCTGGAAATAACAGTGAAAGCATCATATGCGCAATTGACCTCTATTATTTTATTTATTATAATTTTTCATAATTTATCAATTTACATCTTTTTTAATTATCTGTTTAAAGCTCGCTGTTTTCATTAAACAGCATAATTAAAATGTTCAGCTTGCCACTTTAACTAACTTCCGTCTTACGGAAAAGCATGCGTGTCGTATAATGACCGTTTCACTAAAATACAAGTTATAACATATTTCAACTGAGATCAAGCTCTGCATAATGACTTCATAATTGATGGCGATATTAATCAAGTACGTGTTCATATGGGACATATGGTCCTACTGTACTTCTGACCCTCAAGCATACTGACATTTACAATAGACAAAATGAGTATTACTTAATAATTCATTACAAAGGATTTAAGTACAGGACGGAAACAGCAGAAGCAGCATTTGGTTTGCTTAAGGACACAGTGTTTGATATTGTGTTGTGATTGATATTTCATTGACTTCAAACAGTCCCACATGTCTTCTTTCACACAGCCTTTCAAAACCAATAGTCTCAAAGGATTGCCTTCGAAACCTCTCACTTCATTTAACACTTTTTACAGTGTTTCTTTTTTTTTTATGCACACGCACACAATCTGAGTTAAACCCTTAAAAACAATATGCAAATTGCAATATCTATTATAATTATGTGAATCGTAGAACGAATGCTTAACAAAAATGTTCTAAAACTTGTTACAAAACGAATTACTGATAACATCCAAGAAGCAACTTATGTAAACGGCTTTGTTCCTCTCTTGATTTTTTCCCCTACTGATAGCATATTGAAGCATGCAGCCCAGACCAAGAATGCTGATTCGGTGATGTTTCTGACTAGTGTGGGACAATGCGTTGTTGCAGATGTAACAACTTAACCTCTATGACCTCAGCTGTCCTCTCAGTACAAATAAAACAACAACATCCTGTCTTGCAGCGCAGCACTCCAGTCTCAATCCGACAGCTCAGCTTCCTCCTTACAAACGCTCCTAACAACAAGTCAACAGATGCAATAATCTGAGCATAAAAAGTATGTTACAGTACATGCATTTCCCTTTAAATTGGAGTCATATAGAGAGCATCTCTTTCGGGGCACTTACAGAAAATCTCTGAAAAGCAATAATCATAAATTTCCCAGTAACATTGATTGCAGATTCACACCATGCAAACCTCATTGGTCCGTTTAAATGACAAACGACTGCAACAGTAGATCAATAATCACACATCTTTACCTACTGTACTTAGTAGACATTTTAAAGACCCTGAATTACTCTAATAGAACAAGTCATTCGATTCTGTTAAACTGTTATATTTGAAAAGAGAATATGAATTTATTAGCATACAGCAGATTTAAATTGTCTCCATCCCTATATTTCTTTCATAAAACTTTCAGACATACAGAATATACGCATTTCAAACACAATTAGGATTCACTCTCTGAAAAAAAGAGACATTTAAAATAAAATGTATAGATATTAGGCTATATGCAGTAGGCTATGTAAAATAACAGGTGAACTCCAGTTGTGACAATTCATGATGTTATCAATAAAAAAGAGTGAGAATTTTTGACTTACACAAAGGCATGGTAAATGAATGCCCAGGCTCGCGGTCGCTCCAGGACATTGTAGAGGTAGTTCTGGAGCTTCCTGTAGCGCGCGTTTCTCCGGCCGCTTTGCGCGCTGTAGACGAGCGGTTTCCCCAGCAGGCTCAGTCGGGCGCCCTGCTTTCTCCTCTGGTTCTCCAAGCCTCCTGCACCTGTTGTGCCCGGCGTCGGCAGCAAACTGTCGACTGTCTTGGTCGCGTTGTTCATCGTCCCACGACCGGTTTCAACATCTTTCACGACATAGTGCTGCGAGGTCTTCATCCAGAGACCAGTACCGCCCTCATCGCCACTGTGGTTGCGGGGCATCGCATCACCAGCGCTGGCTGGAAACGCGCGTCTGGCACCAGCGGTGCGCACATATAAAGAGTCTGAGCGTTACAGCCTCCTGTGTAAAAACATTGAGTATTTTATTGTTATTCTCCTTCTCTCCTCTTTAATGTGATATAAAACAGGATCATCTACTGACACGTGCAGGCACCCAGCCCATTTGCAGATAAGCTATGAAAGATTTGGTAAAGTTATAAACCTTCAGATGGCTCAAGCAATCTGCGCTCGTCGCCGTGAGCCTGGAGTTTTGAAGGAGCGTCACCACAGATCAGTGGAGGAGATTTGGCGAGGGGAGGGCATCACCCGATATTAAACGCTCTCTCTCTCTCTCTCTCTCTCTCTCTCTCTCTCTCTCTCTCTCTCTCTCTCTCTCTCTCTCTCTCTCTCTCTCTCTCTCTCTCTCTGTATACTTCAAACCACTGGCTACTCTTTTCCAGTTCAAATGTGCTGACACGATCTACCCCAATATAGATAAATTATCAGCTTTATGAAGCTTTTGCGTTAGCGTCAGTGTGGTCGTCTTTTTAAAGACTATTAATCAATAAAAATGTTTAAATGCCTATCGAATAACCTTTTGACTTATGACTTCTCTTCACGAGCCTCAAGTGTGCTGACTTAGGCTATTTGCTGTAGCCTAACTTTTGTGGTTACTGAAATGTTTTTTTTTTTAAAACGGTCAAAACAGCTACTGTATAACTCATATAGGCTACTGTTGATGTTTTATATAAATATATATATATATATATATATATATATATATATATATATATATATATATATATATTTATTTATTTATTTATATTTATATATGTATTTAGGCTATGTATAAAGTCAAATACACGCCCCTTTATTTTGTTGGGGTGGGGGTTCAAGCCTTTATTAAGATAAAAACCCGCAGAATTCGCAGCCTGCATGGCTCGCTTTTTATTTGTATTCCTCCAAAGTTTATGTATGTCCGAAATAGATGTAAAAAAATGAAATTGTCTGCAAAAAAATAATTCATTTCATAATCAATATTATTAATTCTCGATTATGATCAATAAAGATGCATTCCCAAGTGCTCTGGCATCGCCATTCGCTCCCTCTGCAAATGCCCATTTATGTCGAGCTGAGAGAGAACTGCGCGTTCATTCTCCGCCGAGCGGGTCAGATCAAACAACACATTTACGCGTAAAATATCTGTTTCCGAAGACTCAGCTGACAATATCCTACAAAAATAAACTGAGAACAAAGTTAATCACACTTGGGGTAACTCTGCATTATTGATACAAACATGTAACAGCCCTGTGCCCACATCATCTCGAATCGACTTACAAAAGTGTATGAACAGTTTTTACTCACTGTGGTGGCAGAACAGATTCTTCTCAATAGACAGTTTATATGAACACCAACCAACAAGACTTAA
The DNA here is from genome assembly GCA_023029165.1 of Gobiocypris rarus. Lineage (NCBI taxonomy): Eukaryota > Metazoa > Chordata > Actinopteri > Cypriniformes > Gobionidae > Gobiocypris > Gobiocypris rarus. The sequence continues at coordinate 23,159,823 of CM040927.1, read as the reverse complement.
GCTCATAACTGAGTCTTTCTGGGTTCCTGAACGGGGCTCAATTGAAATCGCTTCGGTCTGATCCAGTAATCACGGAGCCCGCAGATCTTGCGGAGCCGCTGCCAGACAAACCACGTGATCCGAAAATAAATAAGCCGGTAAGCGGTATACAGTTGAATTAGCAAGTAAACTTCATATCTCAATGATGTATAGAATACGCATTCTGCATATTTGTATATAACTATCTATTTTATATTCTACCTGGTATTCTTAATGATGGTGTCTTCTTCACTGATCATTCAACAGAAAGAAGCTGATGCACTTCCATTTGTCTCTCTATCTCAAGTTGTATTATTTTAATGTTATCAATTTTATGATTAATGTGTGTGTGCGTGCGTGCATGCGTGCGTGCGTGTGCGTGTGCGTGTGTGTGTGTGTGTGTGTGTGTGTAATGTGTGTGTAATGTGTGTGTGTGTGTGTGTGTGTGTGTGTGTGTGTGTGTGTGTGTCAATATCCGAAAGCCTTATCCTTGTGGGGACATTGTTTGGTCCCCATGAGGAAAACATCTTATAAATCATACTAAGTGAAGTTTTTTGAAGAAATTGTAAAAATGCAGAATGTTTCCTGTGATGGGTAGGTTTAGGGCAGGGGCAGTGTATAGGGGGATAGCATGTACAGTTTGTACTGTATCAAATCCATTACGCCTATGGAATTTCCCCATAAAACATGAAAACACAACATGAGTGAGTGAGTGAGTGAGTGAGTGAGTGAGTGAGTGAGTGAGTGAGTGAGTGAGTGAGTGAGTGAGTGAGTGAGTGAGTGAGTGAGTGAGTGAGTGAGTGAGTGAGTGGTGAGTGAGTGAGGAGTGTGGTGAGTGAGTGAGTGAGTGAGTGAGTGAGTGAGTGAGTGAGTGAGTGAGTGAGTGAGTGAGTGAGTGAGTGAGTGAGTGAGTGAGGGCATGTTTTTGTGAAATATCAGGACACAAATGTGTATAATGACATGGGTATTACATAGGTATTACAAAAGAGGGTGAAATATGAGGACGTTCCCACGTCCTCACTTTTCAAAATGCTTATAAATCACACAGGATGAGGTTTTTCACAGAAAGTAAACTGCAGTCTCCTGTAATGGGTAGGTTTAGGGGCAGGGGCAGTGTAGGGGATAGAAAATATGGTTTGTACAGTATAAAAATTCCTATGGAATGTCCCACATTTCACAAAAACAAACGTGTGTGTTTGTGTGTGTGTGTGTGTGTGCGTGTCCTTGTTGTATATTACACATTGTGGGACCAAATGTCCCCATAAGGATAGTAAAACCTGAGATCACCTACGGGACCAGCCAGCGGTCCCCACTTTTCAAAAATTATAAATCACACAGGATGTTTTTTTGTTTGTTGAGAAAGTAAAAATGCAGAATGTTTCCTGTGATGGGTAGGTTTAGGGCAGGGGCAGTGTAGGGGATAGAATGTACAGTTTGTATGGGATAAAAACCATTACGTCTATGGAGAGTCCCCACAAAGATAGTGAACCAGATACTATGTGTGTGTGTGTGTGAGAGAGAGAGAGAGAGAGAGAGAGAGAGAGAGAGAGAGAGAGAGAGAAAGAGAGAGAGATGCCAAATGCAGCTGTTCAGCTCACTGACTGTCTATGTAATTCAGGAAAATCTTCCAGGATAACATTATCATTGGAACCTTATATTGCAGTATCATCATCGAAAGCTGTCACTACTCATTGTGAGCAAATCTCTTACTCTTACTCCATGGTCACAACATCTAAAGAAATAATTTATAATAAATCAGCATACCAAGTATGATTACAGAATTATTCTAAGGGTCGTATCAGGCTTTGACATACAGCAATGTATCTATTTTTCTCGAGTTCTATGCTTTTCGAAAAATAAAAAAAAGTTTGCATAATAGTTAGGCATGTCTTTTTTTCTTTAAAGTAATTGTCACAAGTCAGATTTTGTGCACAATGTGCAAATAGAGGATAAAAAATTACTACTCAAAATAAGAATACATTTATATAATGCATAATTATGCCATATGGGCTTTTCTTACAGCTGTGCAAATCCGTTCAAGCTTTCATTAACGAAACTGCCAAGGGAGTAGCAGAAAGGCAAATAAATAAGCCAAATGAACAAGAACACCTTGTGTTTACAATACAAATATATATATATATATATATATATATATATATATATATATATATATATATATATATATATATATATATATATATATATATATTTTTTTTTTTTTTTTTAATGTTTATTTAGCAATCATGGTAGTGCAGACCTGAGCTTTTTGTAAGTCAACGTAATTTAGAATCACACTTTATTATAAAACAATTTATTTTAATGTATTGTATGCAAATCTCAAATTTCTTGCTCTACTTAAATGGTAAAAACGTCTGTAAATTGACTTTAAGCATCAGTTGTTATGTACAGGACATTACATATTATGTACAGGACTTAATGTAATCATTGTGCTGATGAGGATGGGCTTTCTGGAATTACCTTTTGACATTCACACATTATGGTGACCATAAATGTATTTTTCTAATGACAACTCATTTATCCAGGAATGTATCTAGGAAGATGTCGTGCACAGCTAACAACAACACCCTCTAGTGGTGTGAGTCTGTTAATACAGAAAAATAAAAAAATTAATAATAGCCTACTCATTTACAAAATCAGGAAATTGTAAGTATACCGTACTTTAAGCTTAACATCATAAAATAAAATAAAAAATAAAATAAATAAACTACTACTGTTGCTCCCTAAAAACTTAAAAATGAGATATGGGAAAGTAGGGTCTAGCTCTCGTCAGTGATGCAGTCACATCATGTTATATAATATCCTATAATAATCACAATCAAATCAGTTTCGCTGATTTAGAGGTTAGATTGCACTAAACACCAAGCCTGGGTTTAGCCATAATTAAGTTGTGAATCAACAGACAGTTTACTAAAGACCCTAAATGTTAAGGCCTCCTTCACAAAATCCATGAAAGTATAGACTAACCTAACATGGCACGGTGATGAAAACCCAGACAAGCGCTCCAATAACCCCTGTCATAAAAAAGGTATGAGTATTATATGGCCATCATGATCAAGGCAAAGAGAAATGAGTAACGAGTCTTAAAATATTAGCAAAAGATTCATTTGAAGAATGGAGCGCAAGATATGCTTTTTACATATTTGCAAGACTGGCAATAAATCAAACCCTGTTTAAAAAATGTTTGAAATCTTTCACGGCACGGGTTTCATTTCCCACAGGCAGTCTGAAACCAGACAAGAACAGACCATTAACAGCTGCTGGCAATGCAACAGCACTGAGTTTATGAATGTAGATACTTTACCTGTTTCGCTGTGTCTGCCGCGGACTTTCACCAGCCCACACGAGAGAACGCGAACCATTACAGCATATGTTAAGAAGACTAGGCCTACTCATTTAATTTTGGGCTATTGCTCAAATCCTTCAACTTCAATTCGAAACGGATATCACTAAACGAACTAGCAGTTCCGCCACTGAGTCAGATGACGATTCAGTAACTTCTCTGACTGATTTATTGAGTGAATCAGTGTCTGCGTCCGAAACCTGGAAAATGCTGCCTTCTGATGACACATTTCAATGTACACTTCCGAATCTAATATTAGCTTCACTTCCTGTCTCCTGAGAGACCTTCATCTGATCGATTTTTGAAGGCAACATCCTTCGCTACCTTTGATATCCAACAATCCTGTGCGTGCCATTCTGTGACAGTTGAGCTAGAGTAAAAAAGATGGCGTCCGATAGTTGCGTTTGCTGGTCAGTTTGTGTGTAACGATTCAGCTGCCTAGGTTTTCGGACACAGTCAGTGTGAGTCTTTTCGAACGATTCATTAAAGGATCTGCTCATAAGAGTCATTTGCTTTCCGTGCTGCGTGTTTGGAACTCACAAAGACAATTCAATAGAAAAAACAGTTAGCCTAGAAATCTAGACGCACCCTAGCGGCAGTAAATCTAATTAGCCGCGAGTGTCCTAGCAACTCTCGGTAGACCTGCAAGATGGTAAAACCAAACTCTAGTCAGGCCAATCACATCGTGTATATAGAGTCGGTGGGCGGGCTTAACGTAATGACGGCAGAGTTGCGACGGTTCCTGCTGCTTGAAAACAAAGGAGATAGCTGCTGGAGATAATAATAACTACTGCATGCAGATATTTCTGTCATTTTAGAGTAGCAGGATATTACAACAAATTACAATAGACCATGCTGTTTAAATTTTCTGTGATTAAAGCAAAATTGCGCTGACAGCATAAATGTTTAATAGCTATCTGAAACTGCATTACAACTTCCTGCCCTGATTTCTTCACAGCTTTCCCTACACCTACATTTATCCATATAAAATAATCTTGTAATTTACTGTTTTGTTATTTCTTTTGCGTTGGAGCATTCAGATTAAATTACTCACACATTGTGGTATATTTTGTGTTGTCCAGCACTCTTACAGTTGAATTTTCGGCATCAGGTGGGCCGTCTGCAGTAGATGGTGGACAAAAATAGTTTTGGTCTCGAAAAACACACCTGGGTTCCAGCTGCTGACATTCTTGACCCTTTTCGTTCACTCAAAAAAAAAAAACATCAAGGGCATTGAGAGTGCCCTGTTCCTGGTATGTTCTCCTTGATAATCAAGGTGTGCATTCCTTTATTAGAGTTTGTTGTACTTATCATTGAAATAAAAAATAATTAGAGTTGCATAACAAAAAATGACAAACGCACATCAAAATTACTACAATTCTAAACTAAATTCTAATGAAAACTGAAATTAAAGCTATTTAAATATATTAATAGTATAATAGTATACTCACTGGCCACTTGTACACCTGTTTAACGGCATGTTAACACAAATATCTAATCAGCCACATGACAGCAATTCAATGCATTTAGGCATGTAGACATGGTCACGATGATCTGCTGAAGTTCCAACTGAGCATTAGAATGGGGAAGAAAGGTGATTTAAGTGACTTTGAACGTGGCATGGTTGTTGGTGCCAGATGGGCTGGTCTGATCTACTGAGATTTTCATGCACAACCATCTCTAGGGTTTACAGAGAATGGTCAGAAAATGAGAAAATATCCAGTGAGCAGCAGTTCTGTGGGCAAAAATACCTTGTTGATGCCAGAGGTCAGATGAGGATGGCCAGACTGGTTTGAGCTGATAAAAAGGCAACAGTAACTCAAATAAGCACTCGTTACAACCGAGGTCTGCATGAAGAGCATCTCTGAAGAGATTCAGATGGGCTACAGCAGCAGAAGAACACACCAGGTGCCACTCCTGTATAGGAACAGGAAACTGAGGCTACAATTTGTATGAGCTCACTAAAATTGAACAAAAGATTGTAAAAACATTGCCTGGTCTGCGACATTCAGATGTTAGGGTCAGAATTTGACGCAAACAACATGAAAACGTGGATCCATCCTGCCTTGTATCAGGGGATATTTTCTTGCCACCCTTTGGCCCCACAATTAACCTAGCCCACCGGAGTATTGTTGCTGACCATGTCCATCCCTTGACCACTTCCGATGGCTCCTTCCAGCAGGATAAACACCATGTCATAAAGCTCAAATCATCTCAGGTTTCTTGGTTTCTTGAACATGCCAATGAGTTCACTACACTCTAATGGCCTCCAATCACCATATCTCAATTCAATAGAGCTCCTTTGGGATGTGGTGGAACAGGAGATTTGCCGACAAATATGCATATGCTATCATTTTAATGTGGACCAAAATCTCTTGAGGAATGTTCCCAGCACCTTGTTGAATCTATGTCATGAAGGATTTAGGCAGTTGGGGTCCAACCCAAATACTAGCAAGGTGTACCTAATGGTGGTCGGTGACTATAGCACTAAATATGCTCAAATATGCTAAATATTTGGGTAACACTTTACATTAAGGTTCCCTAAAAGGTTCATAAAGGTGTTTGTTAATGACTAATAAGTAATTTACAAATGCATTATAAATCATTGATAAGCAGTTATAACTGCATGAATAACGCAATACCTGCCAAATAGTGAGCCATTTTTAACTTGCATGTTATAAATGCTTAATATTTGTTCACACTTATTTAACTCAAAACCAGATTCCTGATTTATTTCCGGATGTAGCAAAAACTCAGACATTTTTAAATGGTTCACTTTACATTAAGTTTCACTTTTACAGATTATTAATGTTTGTATGACATGAAAATATTATTCACAGGTGTTCACCTTACATCAATGTTCACAGGTAACTAATAACAGAATCTTTTTTATTGTTATTATTATTAATATCTCATCAATTTATGGCTGTGCTTGTTATTTCAAAAAAATAAAGTTTGAATAATTGATAAACAAGAATATATCAGTTTTATATATTTCTGTGGATAGGTATCGTGACCTTTTTGCAGAGTATCATGGATAAGGCTGCGTAACTTCTGGTAAGCAACATAGTAACAAAATTAATGAGATATTATTAATGAGAAAACCACAAATGTAACACCATTCAGTTTCTCAATGAAAGTCAACTTTTGTTATATCAGGAAATAAATCAGAAATCTGGTTTTGAGTGAAATAAGTGTGAATAAATACATTTATTAAGCATTTAATACATGCAAGTTAAAATGGCTCACTATGTGGCAGTATTGCGTTAAAGTGTGGCTTTTTATTCATGCAGTTATAACTGCTTATCAATGATTTATAATGCATTTGTAAATGACTTATTAGTCATTAACAAACACCTTTATAAACCCTTTACCTTAATGTAAAGTGTTCCCAATATTTGAACTGGTGTAACACTGGTGTAGATAACCAAAGACAGCCTATGTATTTTTTTTTTAGTTTATAAGTCTTCTTTCAGTAAATATTTACACCAAATTCCCCTAAATTCTAAAAAAAAAGGTTTTAAAACCTTTAATGCTTACACTTTTATCTTTATTTTTCTCTTTCTCTTTGTAATGTAGCACTTTAAATAACCTTTTTGTGAAATGTGCTACATAAACCTGCCTTGCCTCATACTCTGTTTAACATCATGGGCTGTTTTTGATTTCAGTTTAAAGTTGTGATTCAGTTTATGGAAAAAACAGCAATATTTTGTTACAATCCAACTAACTGTGCAATGACGTCATGATTTCCAGCCATGCCGCTGTTCGATTAGATTTTCAATGGTGAAGCATCTGTGTAATATTATGCCTTAATAACAAATTCTTGTTCTGTGTTGCAAACCGGTGCCCCATCATTGCTATAGCAGCAGTGAGTGAATGTTGAAGGAACACCAAATCTGTCACTAATAATATTAAAAACATAACATCATCCACGTAATTTAGTGCAAGGCTAAGCATATCTAGAAAAACAGCTGCTTTATCTTTAATGTTTCACTAGACTACAAAGTGGATACTTTTATAGCTCACCTAAACAGACACACTGACATTAAATTACAATTAGCTGGATAACTGAATTATGCATTAGACTCTGAACAGCTGCTCACTGGTTACATAAACACACAACGCAGTCTATTGTCGCATTTCCAGAGATCTGAAGCACAGACAAAAGAGCTCTTTTTTAGCAATTGTCAAGCAGTGACCTTGCACAACTATTGAAAAATGAAACAAATGCAAGTAAACCATAAACAAAAGGAAGGAGCTGTGTAGTTCTATTTCCCTCCACGTGGTGGAGGGATTGGATTACCATTAACTACAGTATGACGTATTAATGGACATTACTGGACGGACTTCTATTTGGTTTGAGGGCTTTCATTATCAAAATGACATTTCAAATGTTTAATTTAATTTAACAAAAATGAATTAAATAAAACGAGCACACAACATTTCTTCCACACAGTCTTTTATTTGTAAATAATAAAAATGAACTCTTGAATATAAAACATACACATTATTTGAGCCACGTCTGCTGTACAAACAAGAAATGTTGCAGTGAATACTTTCAATTTTGTTTCAGTGGATCACATGAACTGTAAACAATCAGTATCCTTGAATAATACTGACAAAGTAAATAAGTCTGCCAAAACCAGGCATATAAAGTAAAGTTCTCATTGAAACGAGGATTCATGAGCATTTATGATAAAGCAACAGGGTGGTAGAGGTCCAAATTTCTCTCGTCAGATTGGGCATCACTAAAATAAAACTTTGGAGGCATCCCTTTTTCCGCTCAGCAGAACCAAGAGACAGAGCACTGATCCATTAACTTGAATGGGGCCGCTTTGTAAATATAAGTAAACTTCTCTGCAGACTCATATTTACAATATATGCATGTACGTAAGTGATGTTTAATTGATACACTCTGTTCAATATCGATATATCTCTAAGTCATTGTGATTTTCATAATTATATTCCATATACATATAGCTCTAGTTTTTATACAAGTTTTCTACTTTAGTTTTAGCCCCACAGTAGTACAGACTACAGTGAACACCAACATCTTCAATAAAATAGGGCCTTGAGTTTGCTGAGTACTACAGTACAGCACTTATTTATCCATCCAGGGTAAAGGAAAAAAATAAAACGGGGGGGCAGGGAAATAAAACAATTGAAAAATTCTTATAGACATTCAGCCCCAAAATAAGGCCTGTGTGTATGGCTGAACCCGGCCAAATGCCCACACATGGAATGAATGGCTTAGTTTTATTTGATAATCTATTTATATCAAGTACAAGCAAACTGTACAAGTACATGCAACATACAAGCTGGCCTACAGTTTGTGGAACTAACACACACTTATTGTAGTCTCTTTTTTTCTCATCTGTCTTGTTTTACAAAATGTGCATGCAACTTGGAACAGTTCCAGTTTCATGCTGTTCCCCGTGTTGGTGGCGAGCAGTCTTCTTCAGAGACCACGTCTCACTGTCACATTCAAAATGCTCAGGGGGGATCTGTGAGATTTGTTTTATAATAAACTAAACCGAAAACTGATGACAAACAGCTAAAAATAGGAAGCTTACGATTTTGGCCTCTTCAGATTTTTTTCATCAATCCCCCAAAGCTTAAACTTTTCTCTTTTTCTGTTCAAAAATCAAGCAATTGTGCTTGCATTAAAATAATGTAAACTCTAGTCGGGTAGAAATTCTAATATCGGTATGTACAGGTCCTTTACCAAACGGAATAGAATTAAAAATGCTCTGAAATGCCAGTACAATGTGTTCTGTGATCGCAAGAACTGTTAGTGAGCAAATGCATGTAGTTTCCTGTTAGGGTTGAAGAAACCTAAATGATAGTGGCAGCTTCTTACAGTCCCAGTGAATCAAATACAATTGGTTTTGTGTCTTCCGTGAAGCTCGTGTGACACAAATGTCAGAAAACATGAAGCATGTTTTCACATTCTACAAAGTGTGCCTATTTACCAAATCAACAGTAACGTGAAAAGGCAAAGCAGTCGGTGGCGACTGCTGTAAACAGACTTAAAAGGTTCTCAGGCGTCCCTGCCTTATTAGACGCAAACAGACGCACGCTCACACACACTCACACACACACTGCAGTCACACAATCTGAGTCTGAGTTCGTGCCAGACCGGCACACGGCGGGGCCTCAGATGCAGCATCCGTGATGCAGAGAGGAAACTCTCTGAGAAGACTAAATCTTGACCTTTAACCCTTGACCTCTGGTCTATCACCAGAGGGACTTCTTGTAAGTGCAATATAGAGGAGGGGCAGTGCTGTCCTCTCACTCCCGCCAACTCTGAAACACACACACACGTGTAAGAAAACAAATACGCTGACTGACCAGATCGATCTAGGCTACCGGAACCACTGTGGGCTCTGCTTCCTGTCAAATGAAGCGGGGTCGCGTTTCGGGTGCCTTTCCCTTCCCTCTCTTTTTATTCGGGTTGAAATGTCATCTCAGCAACAAAACATGCAGTAAAGGAGCAGAGTGGATCAAAAGAAATCTCTACAACCCAAAGATCAAAAGTAAAAGAGAGAAGTGATTGTCAGGCTTCAGCAAAGCTTTGATCATGATTCTGTCCATCTGTCTCTTTATCTGCCGCTCCGGTTCTGATTGTTTCCTCAGGTCCTTGGTCCACTGGCTCATGTGTTTTGTTTTGCATCTCGCTCCTGTCCATTCACTAGGACCTGATGATGCCTGGCGGCCCTGAAGAGTCCAGCGATGACTGGGAAGCGCGACGAGTGAGAGGAGCTAAGGTCGGGTCGACCAATGATGAGGGGGGAAACAGTTTGTACCAACCGATCACTGTGCTAGAAAGATCCAGCTCCTCTAAAAGAATCTGGGCGACTCCCATGAAACATTTGTGGTCCATGCGGCCGTAATCTCCCCAAACTATTACCTGAAGACACATTCAGTGGTCAGTACTCACTAATGGTGCACTATGGAGGTATACCGAAAACAAACTAATGAAACTCAGTTCCTACCTGGAGAACTTTACCCTGCGGACTTTCCTCAAACAACAGCGATTGCTGATACAGAGGATCAAGCGTCTTTCTTGCAATCTTGGTTTTCTTTTTGGCTTTGCACGCTCCATTTTCCAACAAATAGACCTTGACATAGGGAGCTGTGAAGAGCAGACATAGTTAAAAAAGGCACGGGTATAGTGTCTGGCTGCGGCACGTCATATTTACAACTAGTACAACATATTAATCTTCAAATTTTCTTGCTGTAATCATTCCATTAAGCACATTTATGTTAGTCCAAAGTACATGTGCTAAATGACTACAAATTGAACTACTGTACAAATTAAAGTAACTACAAATACACTACTGTTCAAAAGTTTGGGGTTGCTAAGATTTTTTTGAAAGAAGTCTCTTATGCTCACCAATGCTTTCATTTGTGTGATCAAAAACACAGTAAAATAGTACTGTATTGTTTCCGCATAAAATTATGTTTTTTTAAAGAAATACATCTGAAAACAAAACGGGTTTGTCTTATATTCAGAGGCTAGACTTTTATGTCAATAATACACCCGCGACAATAGGTGGCGCTAAATACGGGTAAAACAAGTGTGCCAAGAAGTAATGTGTGTCAAAGTGTAATATTAGAAGATCGCGAGCGCAAAAAGACAGTCCTAAAAACGTTAACAGAAAGCTTACCGCCTAACAGCTGGGTGACTGTCATGTTTGTGTGCCTCGCTGATAGGGCCACATGTACGTGTGTGGCGAGGTAGACGAGCCCTTCTCTCGCTCCTCCCACGTCTCTCGCTCGTCTACCTCGCCACAACGTGATTTTAAAACGTAAGACATTACCCAGATTTCACTTCTACTATTTTAAATGATTATACATTTTGGTAGGCTACATGGTTTTCACTATGAGATGGACAACCTAATTGTTGTATGATTCAGATGGGCTACAGGTTATTTTTCATGGTATGCCAAAAAGTGTTTATTTTTTTAAATGTGGTCGTTTGCACATGTTACCAGTATTTACCATACTTTCAATACAAAAAAAATTTAACTGAAAATAATTTTCATATTGCATATTTTTCAAAATAAAAGTATTTTCTTCATAAAAATTTTCTTTATAAAATTTCGTATTTGAAAAGCCTTTTCCCAAAAGGTGCATCTTGAAAAAGGGGAGTCGCCTTATAATCAGGGTTGTCTTATTTTCGGAACAATATGGTAATATTGTGAAATATTACAATTTTAAATAACTTTTATGTCAGCATATTTTATAATGATTCTTCACACGATTCTTCAAAAATCATTTAATTTTCTGTTTTGGTGTTCAAGAATTTCCTATTATCATCAATGTAGAAAAGATTATTTTCAGGATTATTTGATGAATTAAAAAAGTTCAAAAGAACAACATTTATTTGAAATAATAATCTTTTGTAACATTGTAAATGTCTTTACCGTCACTTTCGATACATTTAATTAATGCATCCTTGCTGAATAAAAGTACTAATTTCTTTTTTCTTTAAATCGAATAACCCCAAACCTTTGAATGGTACCTAATTCAATGTGCTTAAAAAAGTTTACACGATGAGCAGGATACACATAATGAATCACTGACCCATATTCACTACTATCTAACTACAAATGAAAACTAGTTGTGAGGGCACACTCTCACCCGGCAGCGATTTGGAACCTGGTTTAGGTGTAAGACCACGGGCCCTGATAACCTCCACCTCCAGCTGCCCTTTCTTATCCATCAGTCCAATCTGAACATCTCCTACAAAACAAAACGAAACAAAAAACACGTTTCAAGAAATTACAAGTTTTTCATTGAAGCAAATCTAACAATCTTAGACTTTAGTTTGTATATATACAAACATATTTACATATTCACTTACCCATAGCTGGCGTTGCAAGTGTTTGTCTACCCACCAACTGAGCGGGGCCAAGACCATCTAGGAAATCACTGAACTGGCTGTCAGCCCCTAACCTCATCCCTGAGAAGATCAGACTGAGACACACAGATGTGACACGCACAGGTTATCAGATGGATGGATGGATGGATGAAAGGCAGCCATTTAAATACAACTTTAGTACATTTCTTGTTATCTTTCGTATATACTTTGTTGTCATAAATCAATAAAAATGTATCTTCTGAATACTTAGTACAGATACTCCAACATATGAAAACAAACTTCAAACAATAACATATACAACACTTAGTTTATATGGATGAAATCTACTTTTGTAGAATGAGCCTACTGCCATCATATAGAGTTCAAAAGCTGCTGAAATGCAGTCTTGCACTGAGTATGGTATGTAAACCCTGTCCTGTGTTAAGGCCCCTCTTAATACACTCAATATTTCCTTTGAGACCAGCGCAATTTCCATGACCTAACTCCTGCAGGAATGTCTGAGGGACGTGCCAGCCCATGTCGTGCTACCATATCAACTGCTTTATGTGATTTCAGACTATTTCAAACACATTCACATGAAATAAGCCTTAAATCATGGAGTTGCTGCTCATTTTGCTGTGTCATACTCTGTTTGTCATGACGGACAGGCCAACCGACTGAACGACCGCCGATTTGAAGCCGCAAAGGGATGTGTGGCTGCCGTTCTCTGCGCAGCTCCTGCCAAGGCCCCTCTCCGCAGATGATGGATATTTTAATTATTATAGGGGAGTACTGCTTGCCATCTGGCTCTAAAAATGGAGCTTAGACAATAGTGGACACAGCATTAGCTTTGTAAATCAGACTGTTCTCTATTAGCTTATCCTTATGGTTTTTCCAAATAAATCTAGACGAGAAGCTCATGTGTAGATGTCGAGAGTCCATTTATGTATGAGTGATTGGTTTGAAACGAATGCATTAAAAAACCAGAGATAGGACATTTTAAGGAAGTTTGAGCTGGGGAGGAGGTCAACTTTGGGTAAAATAGCACGAATTATGGTTACAGTATACATTTTACTGTAAGAATCTTTTATGCTCACCAAGACTGCTTTTATTTGATCAATTACATTGTAAAACATTTAGATATTGACTGTTTTCTACCATTATAATATGTTGATTTGGTGCTCAATAATAATTTCTTATTATTATCAATATTGAAAACAGTTGTGCTGTTTAATCATTTTGTGGAAACCGTGATACACATTTTTTTTTAGGATAGTTTGTGAGTAATTCTGACTTTTTATCTCAGAATTCTGACTTTTTTTCTCACAATTGCGAGTTCTAAAGTCAGAATTCTGAGATATAAACTCGCAATTGTTTGATATAAATTCAATTCTTTATTGAGAAAAAAAAAACTTGATGATGACCTTAGATTGAACTGTAGGAAATAAAATAAATGGACAGACAGACTACTTGTTATAGAAACATATGAAAAATACCTGTGATAGAACAATATATGGTTTATAATGGCAATATTTTGTGTATTCAAAGAAGGAGTCACACTGCACTGGATACTAACTTGCCCTCAGAGCTATAGCTGTTCATGCTGCCGTCAGTGGACTCTCGGCTGGCTTGGCGGGCCATGGCGTTACGAGGATACTCCACCGCCATTCCCGTCTCCTGACTGCGCTGGATCTGACTGGATCCCTTTGATTTCTTGTTGGCTGCTTCTGTGGATGGGGGAAAAAAATTGTATCATGAATTATTGCAGGACTGATAAACACTCATTTGAAAAGATGTAGTAGACATATTTGCTTTGATTCTTCAAGGTTTTTTATTTGCGCGTGTGTGTGCGCCAAGGTGTTTCAGTTGGTGTGCTATTCTTATAGCTGTCAATCAGGAGAAAATATTGCAGTTTAAAACAAAGCTCTTCGCCCCTGGTGAGAGTAGCATCTCCTGCTGGACGTCATGGGGCAACATCCTTACTATTTATGGCCTTTTGATGGATTACAGATCCTTTGAAAAAGTCAACCACTGAGGTGGCTCACAGAGCCGCTGTCATGCCAGTTGTTTGAGTTAAAAATGTAGCGGAGAGATTTATCTCTTCACTCATCGTGTTGCCTTTCATCAAAACACAATCAAGGGCTTATTCTCACAAGACTAACAGAAGAAAGGTCCAGGGATTCTTATCAGCAGATCTCTGCATGACTGATATTATTTGGGAAAATGGAAAAATACAGTCAGAACAGAAATTATTTTAAGATGCCAATTCTAAATTGCAGCAATAATCTATAGAATAAAGTACATTTAAAGCGAGTGTTGAGGTTCTTTTACTCTTTTGGACTTAAAAAAAAGCATCTTAAAGCAAGAGTGTCTTAACTTAATGCTCTGTGGCAGCCCTGAATTTGAATTTGGCCCACTTTTGTGAAATAAATTAAATTCATAATATAAACACTGGGTGTCACTATCACATGCAGTCTATGTCACTGGCATCATTAGTCATTCTCCAATTTAAAAGATAAATCATCATTGGCCAATTTGATATTGAAAAAACAGTGTCGCTTTAAAAAAATATTGATTTGCTAATGGTTTGAAACAGTTTATAATGGTTTGAAACTGTTAATAATATCTCTATATCTGTAATAGATTATGGTGACCTTGTTTATATGCATGCGTCTTCCTCTTTACTGGTCTAAACTGGATTCGGTTTATCATGCAGCGTTACGCTTTGTTAGTGGTGCAGATTTACGCACTCATAATTGCTTACTATGATTCATTGACATCTTTATACCATAGGAGGAATTTGCATATGTACATGTTCATTGCTAAGGCAATCCTAGGTAAATTGCCCTCTTATATTTAAAAACTTCTAACGTTTTATAGTTACTGTACAAGATCCCTAACGTACATTCGATTAAAAGTTCCAAAGGTATACTCTGAATTTGGAAAACATGCTTGGAATGATATGTAAAATACAGTATAGTTAAATTAGAGATACTGCCGCCTCTGAGTACTTTTACACAGTGCTTTTCTTGACTGTATGTTTATTAAATGTTTTGTCTGATTATGATTTTTGTGGATATGTATGAAACTCTATGTGCTGCCAACTTGACCAGGTCTCCCTGGAAGAAGAGATTAACATCTCAATGGGATTTCCTGGTTAAATAAAGGATAAATAAAATAAATAAGTATCCTTTATAAAAAGGTACAAATTATATTAACATCAGTAAATGCATTAGGTATCATAAACTAACAACGGCATTTTCTACAGTGTATATTAATCCAGATTAATGACGAAAAAATCTATTTTAAATAAATGCTGATCCTTTGGATTCCTAAAAGAATGTATCTCAGTTTCACCAAAAATATAAGGCAGCACAACCGGTTTTAACAAGCAATATATTAGAATGATTTCTGAAGGATCGTGTGACGCTGAAGACTTTGATATCACAGGAATAAATTACATTTTAAAATATATTTAAATTGTAGTAATATTTCACAACTTTGATCAGTACACTAAGTTTACTGCTACATTGTTCATTAATGTTTATTTAATACATAAACTAAAGTTAATAAATAATATAATTGTTTGCTGTTATTTCATAATACCTAATGCATTAACTCATGTTAACAGATTTAGAAAGTGTTACCGTAATCTTATTTTTAGTTTTGGCTATGGTTGTGAATGGATGAGGCTGGTGCAGTGGGCAGAGCGTGGAACAGCTGTTACAGAGCAGCGGAGCTCTTTAAAATGCTGATTTATCGCATCTTTGCAACTCTTTATGATTTATCATCTGATGGGCCTTTTAAGATATTATCCAGGCGTTTGGCAGAGAGCGGTGCCAAAAAAACTTCTTTTGCCATCCTTTTTGTATTTGTTTCTTTTTTCAGCAGTCCATTTATTAAACTATAAACAGACAGTGCTTAAAATATGGGATTTTAGAGGATATCAGATCCAACTTCAAAGGTATTTATCTACATTACATCTGATAGGAATCCAGGGTTGATCTGCACCTGGCAGAGTGAACTCTTGCCAATGCAAACATGCTGCCATTCATATTTCCAGCCCGAGGCTTCAGCTCCCACACTTTTAAAGAGACTGAAGACGCATTCTACTTAAGAGGTGAAACAGGGTAGAGTGAGACCTGATACGTAGATCCACCAGACAAGGATGACCCAGAGAAAGAGGAGAGACAGATAAGAGATAGCCATCTAAGAAGGAAGACTGAGGAAAAGACATCTGAGGTAAATGGATTTAAACGACGGAAAGAAATTGTTTCTTATAATATGCCAGTCTTCATTTTGGTAACAATCCAAACTGCTTTTTGGTCCTGATGACACTAATGTCATTCTACTGCATATCTCCTCACTGTTACTCAAGATATAAAGCCATAATAAAAGCTGTTTTTAGCTTTTACACCAGTAGAGGGCACCTCAGGCTACACTAACCGACCATATGAAATGTATCTCTGTCCTGTATCTCTTCTCTAGTGTTTAAAAGAGGTGACTTTACTAGACTGATATCCAAATAATGAGTTTTATTGGGGAAAAAGGCCCTACTGTATATGGTAAATGAAGCAGCGTGTCTTAGATTTAAATACTTGAGAGTTTATTAGGAGCAATACCGGATCTATGTGGCCATCCAAGAAATCTGCCATTGTTGCATAGAAAGTATATGATTGGCTGGTAGTGTCTCACCTGTCTGACTGAGCTGAGAGGTGCTTCTGCTGCGGCGTGAGGGAATGCCCACGATGGCGACTACACGGGCGCTAAGGCTGGATCTGCGCTTTTTCCCTCCTCCTCCCAGTGTTCCCAGAGCGGTGTCTGACTGGCTGCCATCCGTACGCTCCAGAGTGTAGATTTCCCCACTAACACTCGTACTCTTCAACATGCTGTGGCTGGATGGATGAATATGACGGCTGGTGTAGGGAGAAAACATAGAAAAAGTCTCTCAGTAACCCAAATGACAAATGGAAAATCACTGAAGTCAATGTGACCCTCTGTGTTTGATTATTGTGTCCGTTCTTTCTGCACCTCCCTCAACATGAGTTTACCGAAAATCATAAAAATCTGTGAATGACACGTTCATGGAAAAGACTGCTGTAAGGAAAACAGGATTTTTTTTTAATGCCATGTTGATGTAAAAGAGTTTGATTTACAATGAACACTACAATTCAAAAGTTTAGGGTCGATTTCTTTTCTCTTTTTTTATGTTTTTGCAATTTTCTTATTACCATGGCTGCATGTATTTGATTAAAATACATTAAAACAGTAATATTGTAAAATGGTATTATTAACATTTTAACTGTTTTCTATTTTAACATTTTAAAATGTTTATTCCTGTGATGTCATTGTCAGCATCATTGCCCCAGTCGTCAGTGTCACATGATCCTTCAGAAATCAGTCTAATATTCTGATTTGGAGCTCAAGTAAAATTTCTTATTATTATCAATTATTATTATAAGCTGTGCTGCTTTATATCTTTGGAAACCGTTTTTTGATGAATAGAAAGCTAAAAAGAACAGCATTTTCTTGAAAAAGAAATCTTGTGGAACATCATAAATGTCTTTGCTGTCACTTCTGATCAATTTAATGCATTCTTAACCCCAAACTTTTAAACAAAACTGTAGATATACTCAACAATTACAACGCAAATGTATGGAAACCAAACAGGTTAACCATTGTAACATGTACATTAACTATTGACTGCTACACAAACATTTATTCAGTGCTCAACTTAAAGCTACAGGAGCAAAAATGACAGATTTGAAGTGACAGGTAGAAGATTGTGACTTTTTTGTGCAAGAAAACCATTTACAAATTGATCTCTAACCAGAGGTGGACAAAGTACACAACTTCATTACTTGAGTAAAAGTAAAAGTACTACTGGTCAAATATTAATCCTTTACAAGTCAAAGTTGTGAAAACAGAAGTATTTGTTTTTAAAAGTACTTAAGTATCGAAAGTAAATTTCCTTTTTTAAGTCAACGCATTATTTTATTATTGTTCCATTGTTGTATAAATGCACACTATGCCATCATGGTGGTTTAAACCAGATAGTGATGCTCCATCTGACTTACTAGTATACGACTAACTTAAACTAATTTAAATACTTGTATAAAAACTACAAAGCCCTTTACAAAGCTGCTGTCACATTAAGGACGAATGCACGGATCCTACACATTGATACACATCTGATATTCTCCCAACTGCTTACGTTCACATAAGACATAATAAACTTCGTTTATTTGAATACTCGCCAAAATGAACATTTTGACATCCATCTTCTTCCATTTTGCTATAAACTGATCAGTGTTCAAAAACTGCTGGAAAATCATTGAATATCAAGTGAACCTACAAGAGTGATTCCCGATAGGCTTTCTGCAAAAACCCAAACACCTTTTAAAGAAGAAAAAATCATCCACTGACTTTCAAAACAACTTTTCACAGAAACAACTTTTGACTTTGAGAACCTTGATAGAAATGTAGTGGAGTAAAAAGTACGATATTTGTCTTTCAAATGTAGTGAAGTTAAAGGGTTACTTCAGCGATTAGCATTAAGCTTTGTATCAGTAGAAACCCAGGAGTATATTCAAATGATCGTACTTTCCCCCCTCATATGACCCTGAGACGAGAGAATTATGTATTTTATTTCTGGAAAAAATCCTCATTATGCGTCATCGGAGGATTTTTTGGCCAGAGGCTAAAGAGTACAGCCAGCAGTGGGCGTTATTTCCGCATGTTTTCAACATCGCACTCACAGCACTCGGCTCGGGGAGCTGCGGAGATTCATGTAAACGGAGCGGTGGAGAGCAAAGTGAGTGTTTCAACTTTGCAAATGAATTCCTATGAAAGCTTCCAAAGACATGACCTGAAAATGCGCCAGACTGAGCACGTGCTGTGATGTTATGCCACGGCCGCGATTACCTCAGCTCATGTGATGAATGTAATCCGATCCTGCTGTGTTTGTGCCGTGACACTCAATCGGCTCACTCACATTATATTGAACAGACACGTGTAGTTTTTAATTGTAGTGTCTCTAACTGAACTGATTATATGAGAATGAACGCGTGGGCAAGTGATCCAGTAATCCAGTAGCCATGCAGAGTGGTCTCGTACGGCAGCGAAGTGCATTTTGGGAGTTGTTGTCTTTCATCCCCATGAGACAAAAATACATTTTCTGTCTTTTCTCAGTCTAGAAGGCACCAAATTCAGAAATAATTTCACATTTCTAATACATAAATGACCCAGTTTAAATACAGATTCATCTTCCCAGCGCTGAAGTACCCCTTTAAAGTTATAAGTTTCCAGAAAAAAATAATACTCAAGTAAAGTACAGACACTCGAAAAGTGTACTGAAGTACAGTACTCAAGTAAATTTACATAGTTAATGTCCACCTCTGTCTCTAACACTATCTGACATCACTAATGAGGTGTCAAAATAGTACAAAAATAGTCAGACCTGATGCAACAGTCCCGTGTGATTTGAACTACCCCATGCATCTCACCTAATGCGACCCCTGGGTCGTTCTGATTGAATGGACATGTAGCTGGTGCTACTGATCCGCGAGGCACTGCTGGCGCGAGAGATGGCTGACACGTCACTGACATCACTGTCTGAGGACTTATGGGACACATTGTCAGAGCTTCGTCGCTGCTCCTTATAAAGCTAGTAGAATGAAATGCACAAAGGAATGAAAGTGCATACTGTATAAATTCTGAACATTCTAGATTTTTCACAGTTTGAAAGAGTTGGAATGAGATTATACACTACCGTTCAAAAGTTTGGGGTCAGTATAATTTATTTTTTCATACTTTTATAGAGCAAGAATGCATTAATCACATTTGACAGTAAAGACATTTATAATGTTACAAAAGATTTCAAATTCAAGCTCTTTTGAACAGCTAAGACTGTTTGAAGGTTTAAAAGCAGGAAAAACATTGATGATAAGAAATAAATCAGCAGTACTAATCAGTACTAAATCAGCATAATAATAGATTTCTGAAAGATCATGTGACACTGAAGATTGTAGTAATGGCTATTCTGGAGTAATCCTATTTTAATTAGAAATTCAGCCCCAAACTTTTTAACAGTAGTGTATATGAAGATGAAGTCCAATCCCAAGAGGGCAGAACGGCGCTCACCTCTCGTTTATTCTTGAGCGCTCTCTCCAGATCCTGGCTGGTACTGGAGGGAGCTGGTGTTCGGAAGGTCCGTACTTTCATTTGCCGTGTTCGCTCCTCTGAGGCAAGAGCTAATACATACATGATAAACGATATGATTCTCTTGTTTTCATATATTGCACATTTATTTAAAAAACATTTGGAACATTTGTCAGTGGACAATGACTGTACCTTGCTCTACACAGCTGCTTTTAGCGGGAACCTGGGGAAGCTGTCTGACCTTTCGTGTCGAGTCCACTGTTGATGAGGAGAATGTGGGGCGGGAGTGTGGTTGCACCCTGATGAAGGAGAAAGAGAGAGAGAAAGAGAGAGAGAAAGGGGGAGAGAGAGAGAGAGAGAGAGAGAGAGAGAGAGAGAGAGAGAGAGAGAGAGAGAGAGAGAGAGAGAGAGAGAGAGAGAGAGAGAGAGAGAGAAGGGAGACAGAAACTTTTGCTTATGATTTTATCAAGTACAAAGGCCATATCGTCAACCAGTGTGGACCAAAATGTAAGTCTGATAAACGCACAGCATCAAGAAGAACACTTTCACGAACAGACTGTCATTTCCTTACCGGACCAAAGTCTGCATGATAGGGTTACAGTATTATAGCAAAGAGCCATAAGGAAAGCAAAACAAGTACAAGAGTGGAGGGAGTGAAACTGATGAAAAAAAATAGCGGTAAACTGTGAAATACGATATTGTTGTTATGATGCACATGGCAACAGACAGAAAGCCGTGGGTAGGTGATGAGGACAGGTGGATATTCAATATAAAAAGCAGCAACCACACAAACATTTGAGAGAAAAGAGCAAAAGCAGCAGAGGTTATAGCAAAGACAAGGCTTTTTGTGTGAATGTAGGGTGGGTTGAGCACAGCAGGGCTTCTCAGCCCAGATCAGGGTCAGCACCTTTCCATTTGGGGTGAGCCTGTGGTCACCTTACCCAATGGAGGCAGCGATACCCTCTTCCTGCGTGAACCCTTAAGAATGGAGGTTGGCCTAATGCTGCCAGCGAGAATAGCAACATACAAGACAGAATAATAAAGGAGAAATAAAATCAATGTGACAAATCATAGAAGAAAAAAAAAAAAACCCAAATGGAGATAAAGCCAACAAATTATTTGCAAAACAGAGAGAAATAAAGTGTGAATGTGTGAAAAAAACAAACATGTTTGTGGATGAAACCAGTGCAGCACTTCCCTGTCAAAGTTCAACAACCCATATAACAACTAAAAATGATACACAATATAATAATCTGAATAATAAAAGGGCCGAAATTTAACATTGGTGGGTGATTTGAGAAAATTTACTAGCTATGATAAAAATATATTTATTCTCTTTGTATATTGTATATTTTTCTACAGGTATTTTTGTCTTTTGAAATGAATTCATGGATTCAATGAACATTGTTTTTAACAGGAAGACAGATTATCTATAATTTGATTCACTCACATAAATTTTATGTCATTTATATTATTGGTGTGAATATTATTGCTTTTACCATTTCAATTTAAACATATTTTATTCACTAACAATATATCGTGTCACAAAATATTGCAATACAAAAACGCAACAATATGTATTGTAGATAGTAACAATCTTGTAGTAAAAGTCAGTACTACATTAAACTACTATTAATAATGTTGAATATAATGTATAATAATGCAATGGGGAATATTTGTGGGTCCTGATAATGCCACATGTCTTATGTTATTGGTAAAAAAGTGGCCTGAATTATTTTAAATATATCTAGTCAGTGTCATATTCGTCTAAAATAATTCTGTAACTTCAGAATCATGAATATTTTCGTTAGTCCAAGCATAGTTATTTCCATCCCAATGTAATACCAAATTTTGCATTTTAATCAACAGTAAATTTTTTGTTCAGCTTTTACCATAAATCTTACAGTATTGCAGTAATATCGTATCATGAGTTCAGTATAGTGATATGTATCGATTCCTGACATAAGGGGTATCATTACACCCCTATTATTCACACATTGTGAGAGAACTGGTGAGTAACTCTTATTAACCTTTTTATTTACTCACCAAAGTAAATTTTTACTCACAGCTTTAGCAATATTTGAATTTTAGTGCCTGATATAAAATATAGAAATGATTGCAAAAACATGTTTGTAGCAAAAATAAATCACCATTTAATAAAAACCACAGTACAAGTCCAATCTAGAAGCTTTATCCAGTGTGAAATAAATAAGTGTGATTTGTGACCGTACTAAACAGGTCCTGTACAGACATACAGAACTTACTATACAATGAACAGGCAATGCAAATGTGAAGTGATGTGACATGGTTTGATAAGTCTTACCGCTCGCTGTCAGATATTTTCTTGACAAGTTTCTGACAGCTAGGCTTGTCCAGAGTTCTCGACTGCCTGCAACATGGAAATGATCGAGGCGGGACAGAAAACAAAAGAATGAGGAGTGGATTTACTCAGGACTGGACGGACAGTAAATGAAACTGTTGTCTAGTAAAATGCCACGATGGAGATGGACATGTTATTGGTATATGTGCTCTAGAGCTCTTCCTGTGGGTGTGTACCTCTGTGCGTCTGGCTTTGCACTGAGGTGGTGTACTGTCTCCTGTGCGGGGAACATAGCCTCCAAAACCCAGCTGATTCATAAGATCAGGTCAAACACATGTGAGTGGCATGGACACAGACACACAGACACACAATGACACAGTATGGACTGATGTTAATAATAAAAAAAAATTTCATTAGGGCTAAATCATGTCACTGGTTTAGTGGCTATGCACAAAAGGAAATGATACAATAACATGTACAGTAACTGAAACATATAGACAAGGCACACTGTGTATGATATGGAGCACAGACAGTTGACTGTTATGTGTCAGGGGTCACATATGACCTATGTAACATTTTATACTCAAAAAGTTAAGGCGAAACCTCTGAATTTGCAATTTCAGATGAATCCAGAGAAAAGTGAAGACACATGCAGTGCTCCCAAAACTAATTTGGACACTTAAAATTTCGGAATATCACAGTGCTAGGTGTTAAATACATACCCCAAAATTACTCTTTTATAATCTGAAAACTACACTGTGAAAAACTAATTCTTATTTAGTATTTTTTCTTGTTTTCTAGGGGGGAAACAAGACTCTAAATGACGCAAGTTTTTGCTTAAAACGAGCAAAATTATCTGCCAATTTTCCCAGAAAACGTTGAGATATTTGGACTGGAAACTAGACAAAAATACTAAATAAGAAAAGCATTTTTTGCAGTGTAACCATCTTATTCGAGTGAAATGTTTTGCCTGAGAAGTGTGCTTTTGTTATCTTTGGTTTAAAACAAATCTCACATGGTTTATATTTTGTTGTCATTTTTAGCATTTTATATGTCAACATACTTTTCAGGGCCACTTGTATATAATGTATCTAAATGCATCAATAACTGTTTACAAATTCAGTATAAAAACTGTAGAAGATAACAAGGGAATACAGGTCCTTCTCAAAAAATTAGCATGTTGTGATAAAAGTTCATTATTTTCCATAATGTAATGATAAAATTAAAATTTTATATATTTTAGATTCATTGCACACCAACTGAAATATTTCAGGTCTTTTATTGTTTTAATACTGATGATTTTGGCATACAGCTCATGAAAACCAGCTGCTGGTGTTGGTCCACTGTGTTTTATCAAGGGCAGGGTCAATGCAGCTAGCTATCAGGAGATTTTGGAGCACTTCATGCTTCCATCTGCTGAAAAGCTTTATGGAGATGAAGATTTCGTTTTTCAGCACAACCTGGCACCTGCTCACAGTGCCAAAACCACTGGTAAATGGTTTACTGACCATGGTATTACTGTGCTCAATTGGCCGGCCAACTCTCCTGACCTGAACCCCATAGAGAATCTGAGGGATATTGTGAAGAGAAAGTTGAGAGATGCAAGACCCAACACTCTGGATGAGCTTAAGGCCGCTATCGAAGCATCCTGGGCCTCCATAACACCTCAGCAGTGCCACAGGCTGATTGCCTCCATGCCACGCCGCATTGAAGCAGTCATTTCTGCAAAAGGATTCCCGACCAAGTATTGAGTGCATAACTGAACATAATTATTTGAAGGTTGACTTTTTTTGTATTAAAAACACTTTTCTTTTATTGGTCGGATGAAATATGCTAATTTTTTGAGATAGGAATTTGGGGTTTTCATGAGCTGTATGCCAAAATCAGTATTAAAACAATAAAAGACCCGAAATATTTCAGTTGGTGTGCAATGAATCTAAAATATATGAAAGTTAAATTTTTATCATTACATTATGGAAAATAATTAACATTTATCACAATATGCTATTTTTTTTAGAAGGACCTGTAAATTATAGTCTGAGGAAAGAGTTTGGATAAAAAGGATTAAAATACAACCTCATGAAATCCAGAGTCAGCGCAACACACTGCACATCACATCACAAAAGCCACATTTTTAAAGCTACCGAGCAGCTGAAAAACTACAAAACACACTGACGATCACATTAAAGAGCACTAAAATCACGGGGCTGGGTAACAACAAGCTATAGGTCAGAAGCTACAGGAGGCTGGAAGGTTAGCTATACAGTACATCCACTAGTCCCATGGCAGAGAGGGGAGGGACAGGTTAGAAGAGCAGAGAGGTTTAGCAATAGGACTGGAGGACAGGAGGGATACCTGTCGTCTTCTGGGGAGGCATGCTGAATTAGGATCCTGGGGCTCGTGGGTCTGGTACGGGGCAGAGACTGGGTGCTCCTGCATGAGTGTGTGCGTGTGTGATCCACGAACACCCAAAGAGTTCAAAGTGGAGATGGAAGAAACACGGGAGGTCAATATAGAGACTGTGACAACGGTCATCTCAAACATACAAGAAGATGTACAGATTCAGGGGACTCATTTTTGACACTTCTCCAGCTAAAGTGGTTACATAAATGCTCCCTATCCAAGACGCAAAACAGAGCCGTCTGGCCATTAGAGTCACTGGACACTATCAGAGCAGTGCATAGTGGGTGACCCAACAGTGGTATGTTACTTTGACATTAACATAGACATACTGGGTCTTATTCACTAACAATCACACATAAGTGTTCTTATTTTACAGTGTGTGCACAGAAAAGCTCTCAAGCTCTCAAAAATAAATAATTCTGAAGCTAATTAATATCGATTAACCTAAATGAGTGAGTGTATGCTAGCCGTTAGTAATTAGTATACTTAGCCTCAGCTTTCTACACAATCTCACTCCAACATTGATAAGAAATGTATCTAGAGCAGCAAATCAGCATAGAAAGATTTCTGAAGGATCGTGTGACACTGAAGCCTGGAATAATGGCTGCTGAAAATTCAGCTTTGGCATCATAGGAATAAATTACATTCTGTCAAAGAGAGTTTAAATTATAATAACATTTCAGTCTTTACTGTATTTTTAATCAAACAAATGCATCCTTGGTGAGTACATGAGACTTCTTACAAAAATATTAAACAATCTAACCGATCACAAAGTTTATATTTATAACCATTTAACCTAATAAATCTCATGTTTCTAATGCAACGAGGATTTGTAGGTGTGGTTTAAGTTAATAAAAAATGTTATCCTAATTGGAAAAAAAATGTGCACGCAATTTTTATGTAAAACTATGTTTGCAAATTAGTGAATGAGACCCAGTGATTGTTGTGTTCAATGGGCATCGCAAAGGAAGATTATAAGAGTGTCCTTTAATGTCTGTGAATGATATTAATGACAAATTCAACAAAACTAGAATAATCCAATTCAAAATAAAGAGTGTACCTGTCTCGTTCAGGTGAATTGGAATTAGAACCTGGTCTCAGACAGTTGGTACTAGCACTTCTAACTCTGTCAAGAGAGGGCTGTAGATCACTAGGGTCACAACATGCCATCCAATGGAGAAAGGAGAAGGGGAAAAAGAGGATAGGGAGATGACAAAGAACAAAAACATTAGGTCCAAAATAAAATGAAAAGCAAACCTGTAAGGGGAGGAATTCAAGAGAGCTGCTATAATGCGTTGTGTGAGATAATGGTTGAATTTTCTGATAATGTTTTGAATGAGGAGCTGCTGGCTCTTGGGGAGCTGTTGGATGTTTGATGTTGTTGTTTTTTTTATCTAGTGGGGTTGAACGCCGACATTTTCGACCCCTTACCTAATGGTGATCTTGTCTGTGAACCTAAGAACTCGGCGTTGAGTGGCAGTGACTACAAACAGCCGTGACTTTGACTTAAGGCATGCAGG
Source organism: Gobiocypris rarus (assembly GCA_023029165.1). Lineage (NCBI taxonomy): Eukaryota > Metazoa > Chordata > Actinopteri > Cypriniformes > Gobionidae > Gobiocypris > Gobiocypris rarus. Next base: position 23,133,175 of record CM040927.1, on the reverse strand, counting down.
AAGTGTTGAGCTGAACACAAACGAAAGTCAAACAAGTGCAAACAAAAGCAGTTACAGAAAAAAAAACATAGTAAAGAACAAAACAAAACATTATAAAATAACATAACCAACTTTTCTGTGGATTACAGCAGCAAAGAATCGCATTCAGTTTAACACATTGGGCCCTATTTTAACGATCTGAGCGCATGGTCTGAAGAGCATGGTGCAGGTTGCGCTTAGGGGATGTCCGAATCCAATTTTGCTAGTTTTAACGACAGAAGAAATGGTCAGTGCGCCAGGCGCATGGTCCAAAAGGGTTGTACCTAGTCTCTGTACCTAGTCTCTTAATGATTCATGGTGGTGTTTTGGGCATAACGTGCAATAATTATAGGCCTATAGGCGCATATTAGTAACGCACCCTTTAAATAACACAAAAAATACTGCGCAATTGACTTTAGAGCATGTTTTTCTTGGTCAATGACGCATTCATTTTCAGTTGCCTCAAAATAGCAATGCGCCTGAACACACCTCGTTTTCAGAACAGCACGCCAATTGGGCAAACAGATGGGCGCAAGCACATGTAATGAGTGGACATGAAAATGATATCTACGTCGGGCTGAAACTAGCAAAAAACACTTGCGTCGTAACTGTCGTTGCATTGCGCCACATGTATGATAGGGCCCTGGTTCTTTCTCCAGGAATTATGAGCGAGGAGTGGAGCGGGGAGCAGGAAATGGTGAACCCGGAGCGGAGCTGGAGCGGAGTGATTATTGAATGCTTAGAGCGTGGAGGGGAAATTGCTGCCGCTCACATACTCTGGTTTGGACAGACAAATTGCTTGTTGCTGGAAACATGTCCCATCGCGCTGGGTTAGGAGACAGCATAAGATGTTTACAGCTAACAGTGATTTACTGTCTAGCTCTTCAAATAAATTGTATATTTTAAAATGAACAATAAACATCCACAGAAATCAGAACACCACAGAAGCACTCACATTTACCTACCATCTAAACACTTAACAGTGGCATATTCCCATTGGATTGCCCGTATTTCAATCTACAATTAAATGACTACAAAATCTGTCTATGTGTTTGCAAATGCTGAAGATATTGAAAATACAATTATGTTGTTTTTAAGGACCCTTGTGAAAAAAGTACACTTTACAATATTTGTTTTTAAAAGTCGTCTCTTTTGCTCACCAAGGCTGCATTTATTTGATCTTATATGCAGCAAATATATAATGTAATATTGTGAAATATTTTTAGAATTTAAAATAACATTTTTCTATTTGAAATATATAAATTTCAAACATATATTAAAATAGAAAACAGTTATTTTAAATTGTAAAAATATTTTACAACATTTTTTCTGGATTTGGGATCAAATAAATGCAGATTTGGTGAGGAGACGAGACTTACTTTAAAACATTTAAAAATCTTACCCATCTAAACTTTTGAACGGTAGAGTAATATAGTTTAAATTTATATCAAATGCAATTAGCTGAACTTTAGAGTAAATCTTTTTATGTAATTTCATAGTTACTTCTATCGTTTTTGAAATGTGGTTAAAGTGTGCCGCCGAATGTCTTGACAAGCATTTATGGTAAAATAAAATAAACTTTAAAGTCATTCCTACTGAAACTTGTGTCATGTATTTAAATATGTAATTTGTAATTTATTTTAATTTAGCTTGTATTTAAATTTGTAATTTAATATAACATATATATATTTTTTAAATTAAAAGTGTACTTAAGTGTGTTAAGAAACAGTCATGAACATGTACTCCATTTAAGTATAGTGGCATTTTAATTCATAAAAAAATTACTTGCAGATCATGTAATATTAAAGTATAAGATTTGAAGAACAGTATAAATGCACATTTAAGACAAATAAGTGCACTTTTTCACAAGAGCCAACAATATTACTTATCTACAACATTGTCATAAACATCCAGTTTAGTGGTTTTGTTGAATGATAAAATACGGTGTCAAACTTTGACAACAATCAAAAAAGATATGCACCAGCATACTGCATATTGCATTAGCTAATCCACAATAAGTAATAAGTGCTCCGGAGTTTGAAGTTCACAGATGCTATAAAATACTCATTAGTCAAAAAGGATGGCTCAAGAGTTCATTTTTGGCTGCCTTACCTGTAAATATCCTTATGAATTCCATTGACTAATAAAGGCATCTTAGGAGGCAGAGTGCTACTGTACTTAGATGAACTCCTGGCAACATTACATTAACATGCAAGCATGCAAAAGGGAAACAAAAATGCATCAACATCACAGCTGTGGTTAGTCCGCTCAAATAGCAAAAGAATGTCAAAAGTCACTCAAGCAAACATGCAAAGATCACTCCAGAGGCAACTCCCTCATTCTAGATCATCTTTTTTTACCCGCGCTTATAATTGAATCAAGGTCAGTGACAAGCGGAATAAAAATAAACGTGTCTAAATAACACTTGACCAGAATGAGATTGTTATTTTGAGAAAGCAAACGGTTGTCGTGACGAGGTATTCATCTTTTAGGCTGTATGCCAAAAGCAAGTGGAAAGTTCCGCTTGTAATGTTTCTTGTCAACTAGCTGCTCTGAATTATTAGAGTTGAGAGGCGAAGAGCTTGACAAGAAGCGTTCGAGGGAGAGAAACTGGCATCAACACTCAGTATTGTTTTAATTAAATGGAATAAACTTCAGGTTAGGCGAACGAAACAGATATGAGGAGTCTTAACATGATATTACGAGTGCTTATGACACCAAGATAGTAATATTGATTTACACAGTAATTTGAATACAACAATAATTTATTCACAGATTGGTGGTTCAATTCTGGACTTTTCTTTACCTTTGGGTGTGCAGACACTCTGCGCTTCTACCCCGCATTGATCTGTGTATCAAGATGACCTCACTGCAATTAGCATGGAGATGGATGACACATAGGAAAATAAACAAAACAGACCAATAAAAAAGCAAACATAAAAAGAAAAAATGGCCACCAGTAAGTGAGTTAGAAGAGGACGGGACAGAACAATACACAAAGGTTAGAAAAGATGTGTCTTTCTGTATGATCGTCTCTGTCCATTCAAACCCTTCAACGGTGCTGAATCTTTTCAAAACCAAACCTTCCGTGAGTCATTCAGTCACGTGTTTTGGCTCTAACCCACCTTCTGAAAATGGTGCAAGACCTTAGCAAGTCTCAAAAACATAATTTCTCTCCCCAAAAACTCATTTTAATGGCATTCCAGAAACAGCATATTTTGGAAGAAAACGAAGGCACATGGAAGTGATTTTTTTTTTTTAACACACACTATGGCACACTTATAAACGCTTGCTCGGACGCAATCATTTCTATTTACCTGCCGTCTGCGTAATCTCTCTCCTGCACACGGGCACGGTCATGGTAGCGTGTTGGGGAACGGGATCGCCGGGTGTGCTGAACTTCATCCAGACTCCTTAGAGAGATGTGCCCGTTTTAAAGCAGGTTGCAACTATTTGCTACATGATAAATCCTAAATAGGTAGGGACATACCTCTGTGCGGGGACATTGGGAGGACGGGACCGCCCCCTGCTTTCTTTGTCTCTGTGTGGAGACACGGACCGTGAACGATACTGAGTTGGCCTCTGCTGATCCGGAACCTCTAAAGTTGTTGCTCGGTCTCTGTCTCGGTCCCTTTCTCTTTCTCTGGATCGGTTTTCTGTAGCTGTGATCATACACACACGGACAAAAGTTTAATTTTGGAAAGCCTGTCTGGAAAATTCAGATGCATTGCTTATGCAGTGGTTGGCCTTTACAAACCACATTCCCCATGTTAGAACATATCCAAAAGTAAAAGCATTGGCATAATATGTTAGATCATATCTTTTTTTTAAGATTTACACTTTTTATTAATAGTAAAATTCCATCAAATTGAATTGAATAATCCTTACATGTTTTAACTGAATAATTGACAAATCCTTACAATATGTAAGGATTATTAAATTCAATTTGATGGAATTTTACTATTAATTGTGTAAATTAAAAAAAAAAAAATGTTGAGTGTAACAAAACATGCCAGACAATTAAAATACCTTGTTCATTCTCCTTTTTCTTGACCAATGTGTGCTTTTGACAGTTTCAATTGATTTATTTTCTATTTTTGGTTATTTAAAAATGCGTGTTTACAAAAAGTTAGCAATTCTGGATTAGTGACAAAACATTCATAAATTATTTTAAATGTGCCTTTTTTTATTATTTAGCAAAGCAATTAACACTGAAAGCTGAATATATTATTGTATTATTATTATTATTATTATTTATATTATTTATTTATTTTTATTACAATTTAATATAACTAGTATATTATTTTAGTTTTTCCTAATTTTTAAGTCACTACAAAAATATGAATAACTAAAAAATGTAAATGCAACTTTAAAAAATGTAATCTAAAGGTGAGCATGACAACAACAAAAAAAATAAGAAAAAAGGATAACTACTGCCCTAAGACAACATCCACTATTCTCACAATTACAAAGAAAAATGCCTAATGGTTTGGAGAATGAAGTCAAGGTATCTCACAAAGGCAGTGTCCCACTAAACTGTGTCATTTTCTACCATGCAGAGGAAAAATAAAAGGTTGAGCACCAGCGAGAGGAAGCAGTCCTCCCATTCCCAAATCCTTCCCCACTGTGATCATGCATGTGTTATAGTGTGCGTTATGCTGCAGGTCTACACTACTATACTACAGAGAAAAGCACTGGAGACAGAACACTCCGGACAGTCAAGGCCTATAAATGCAGTCTCCCGATATAGAAGAAGCACCACTTTTATGTTTTAAGCAATTTATAGTAACAACATTTTTATTTTAATATTATTGAATGAATGAAACATGCCAGATGTCTAATGACGGTGATTAGAGCCTTGTCTCCAGCACAAAAGCGGTGACTTCCAAAGGAAGGGAAGACCTGCTATTGAATGCTTCTCTCTTCTGGGGTACTCTAATATACAAAGCACAGAGAAGTGCCAAGGTTGCCATTGCCTTGGCCCCTCCCACCCACCTGTGTTAACTACACCAATAGCATCATCATAATCAGTTTCTGTAATACGCTGCGAGCCTGCACAGACAGATACAGATATACACACAGGGATAGATGTACAGACAGACACGAGATAAAGACGTAAACGGATGCACACAAAGCATTGTAGAAACAAGCCATAGATAGGAAAGCAAAGGTATACAGAAATAACCTAGCATACTAAAATATATCCTGTGGACATACTGTACTCATGGGCTACACACTAACTCACAGGCAGCACGGTTCAAAAACATGAACATACAGACAAAATAGACATGGAAAATTGCAAGACAATGCCAAACATATTAATGAGCCTGGATGAACTCCAGAACCTTGAGCTTAAAGACATGTTGATGTTTAACTAATGTTTGATGGTTTTCCTTCACCTACTTATAGTATATATCGTTTGTAATTGTGAAATTATGATAATTTATCTGGTTTGACATCATATCTTGGAAAGTAAAGGCAAACTTGATCCATTTTAATCGAACTGCCCACATCCTCTTCAGCTTTCAGTAATTCTGTGAAACACTGAGGGGGCGAATTCACTGAACGATTGTGCCACACAACTGAGCAGTATTTTATTATTTTAGTATATACCACTCAATTATTATACACACAATTCGGCAGAATGTACACTACTGTTCAAAAGTATTGATAATAATAATAAATGCTTCTTGAGCTGCAAATCAGCATATTAGAATGATTTTGAAGGATCATGTGACACTTAAGATGGGAGTAATGTCTGCTGAAAATTCAGCTTTGCCATTACAAGAATAAATTACATTTTAAAATATAATAAAAAAAAGAAAATAATTAATTTAAAGAGTAACATTTCACATATTTTTACTGTATTCAAATAAATGAGAGACTTTTTTCCAAAACATAAAAAATCTCATTGACACCAAACCTTGAATAATACTGTATACATGCTGATGTAGCGCTGCACCATGCATATTTAAAAAGTCAGTGTCATTTGTTTTTGGGCAAACACGCCTGCTTTCTGTGCAAATGATGCTAATTACAGGGTCCAGTCACCGTTGAACTATTACCAACCACAGAAAACTTGCGGTACAACTGTTTATGCTCACTTCCTATCAAATTTATGATCACATGATGGAGAAGTGCATTATAATTGGGCACATATCCAGTTATCAGGTCCTAAAACAGAGCAGACAGCGCTGGAAAATAAACAGTGGCATGGTTGCAATTGAAATTATTCTTAGCAAATTCCACCCTGTGAGAGAATAAGCATTTAAACACAAAGTGATGTTCCATGTTCATCACATCCCCACCAGCGTAGCCTTCTACTTACGCTGCAGCTTTTTGGTGGGTGTTTCTGTGTGGCCGTGTCTGCGGGGCAGGTATGGGGACGGGTGCGGCAGTGGGATGGAAGAGACGTCATGTGTCTGCAGCTTGTACCAGTGAGGCTTGTCATCCAGCAGGGCAGTCTCCAGCTCGATCAGGATCTAGGTTCAGGACAGTCAGGTGAAATACTGTGTACAAATGTTTTTAGAGAGCAATTCATGTTGTGAATATATGCTTTGTACCTCTCCCAGAAAGTCACTCGCCTCCTCTTGTATTCTGGGTTGGTCCCACACAGTAATCTCCAGCATGTGCTCCCTGAAATCCCGGCGATGGACGTGTGAGTACACAAACGTCTGGTTCCACTTGGGTTCCAGACTTTTCTTCACTGTTTTCGTCCTTCTCTTGCTCTTATCACTTCAATAAAACAAATATACACATAAAACAATATAATGAGAACATTAAAACTAAATTACAACTGCATATATGAGCACTAATCAAAAACGTATTTAGTGAAAATTTGAAACAATGATACTAGATGAATAGAAAGTTCAAAAGAACAGAATAAATAAAATCTTTATACTGTACATCAATACAAAGTTCTGTCATGAAACTCTAGATAGCGCAGGCTGATAGGTCCTTAGCTCAATCTGCCTGCAATCACATCATTCTCTATAGGGCACAGCTGATTGGTTCCTGCTGTATCAGTAGTCAATGAGCTTGCGTGCTCAACATTCAAATACTTGGTTATCATTTGCCATAGCAGTGCAGTGCGCTTTCAGAAACCCCCCACCTTCCCCAGCTCCACCTGTAAAGATCTTCTACCGGTAATTCATGTAAACTATATTGTCCAGTAGCAGCATGTCTTACTTGCTCACAGCAGTGTGTCGTGTATGTATTGGCAGTGCCGAGTCCTGTACTCTGCAGCAGAACCAACAGGAATAAAAGCAGCAGCAGCATTGTAGCAGATCTATTCCACCAACACTGTCATACCCATCACCATGCCAAACACTCAGAGAGTTGTCATGGCAGAATTATAAATGTCTGTCCATTTTAATTAGGTTGATGCATCCTTGCTTAATAAAAGTATTTTTACAAATCTTACTGACCACAAACTTTTGGAAAAAAAAACTCTGTAGTCAATACAATAACACATTTTTTAATACCAAAATTGACACCGGAAGAAAAATCTAATATGCTAATAAACAACTATCAAATTAATACCTCCTATCGGGCAGGAAATACATTTTGACATAGGGGTTTCTGGGTCGTCCATCCGATCTGGGCGGCAGGTCTATTGCCTGCAATACGTTCACTATCAGCTGATGACCGACCTTATCATACCACATTTTCACCTGCAAGACAAATACATACATAGCAAATAAACAAAAACTCTAGGCAAAACGTGGTGAATTGCCCTTATTTTCTTCAGTATTCACTGACCGACAGCTGTCCAGGCAGTAACTGAGGGGCATCTCTAAGACCACTTGGGCTAGATGGGGACAGGACAGATATAGAGGGTCTTTCCATCTTCTGTGATTCAAAAGAACTTGAACCTGCTGCAGGGGAACAAGGAAAAAACATATGACATGTTGATAACATATGAAGATGTTGTATATATCAATATTTAAGAGTTCACATTTGATCAGATTCTTGATTCATTTGATTCAGTACGTACTAGATTCTAATGGAGGATGTGATGTTTCTGGTATTCGTGGTATATCACTGAAAGAAAGAGAATCGCATATCCATACATTAGTTTCAACATTAAAACAAGGCATACTGCCATTTAAAAGTTTGGGTCAGTAAGATTGTTTTACCAAGGCTGCATTTATTTGCATATTATATATTTTTTCTACTTGAATATATTTTAAAATGTAAATGATTTCCTTGAAGGCAAAGCTGAATTCAGCAGTCATTACTCCAGTCTTCAATGTCACGTGATTTGGTGCTCAAGAAACTTTTTTATTATGTTGAAAACAATAGAGCTGCTTCATAATTTATGTGAAAACTGTTATAATTTTATTTATGATGAATTTGAAAGTTCATCATTTGTAACATTTTAAATTTACTTAACGTCACTTGATCAATTTAATGTATCCTTGCTACTGTAAATAAAAGTATATTTTTTTTCAAAAAAAGAATCTTTCTGACCCTAAACTGTGGCATTTATTTCAAAGCAATATAGTACAAACACACATTTAAGGTTTGTCGTTTCAAATGACAAAACATTAGATAAACTACTCAAAATATGTTTAGCATCATTTGTTTAGCAGGCCATTTTAAAGGGATAGTTCACCCAAAAATTATGTCATCATTTACTCACCCTCAAGTTGTTTCAAACTTGCGGAACTAAACAGTTGATAGACCCCATTGGCTTCCATAGTAGGGAAAATAAATACTATGGAAGTGAATGGGGTCCATCAACTGTTTGGTTACTGTCATTCTTCAAAATATATTGTAAATGATTAAAGAATTGTAATTTTAGGGTGAACTATTCTATTAAGTGTGACATAATTGTCCAAATACTCTGTATACAGTGACATCCGGATTCTAGTCAAACATCATCAACTAGAGGTTATGTGCAGAGGACAGAAGGGAGGTGTGTATATCACAAGTTCATTCTTCGAGCTTTAAAAAAAGAGCTGAGCTGAAAGATGAGCTCCTAAAATCACCTCTTAGACTTGTTTTACTTGCTTAGATTTATACACCGAATGCAAGAGTTTGGAGAGAAATCAATGAATATATCTTTTTAAAGAGGTAGGAGGACAGAGCAGAGGAGAATATAATGGTTCATAGTGAAAACTAAACACAATACAGACTATTCAAACACTCTTATTTAGTGATTTGTTTTTGTCTGGACTAGAATAAAATTGGGTGCTTTGCCCTTAGTTACCCAAGAATCAGATATCCAGTAAGATGATGAAGTGGTTGACGACTTACCCAATTGGCCTTGATACTATTAATTCAACTTTTGGTTCTGTTTGAGAATTCAAGATGATATTGTAAACTTCTTTCTTGGTCAATCCTGGTAATGATTTACCATTCCACTGAAGCACTTCATCACCTACAAACAGTCAAAATGTTGTCACATTAAATTCCTGTATACATCTGAGAAACTAGCTACATTCTTAAAATAGACTTTATTGATTAAACACTATTGCTTTCATTATTGTTATTTTACCACACGCTCCCTGACCTGAGTCCTGCACGTGTCCTGTTTGGTAAACCTGCCCCGCAAAACTTAAGAGCATACCTGGCCCGTTATCCGACAGCAGCACTAATTTAATTCTGTACCCGACCCAAACTGCACCCGCATTAAATCTACATCAGGTAGACAATAATTATTTATTTTCTCATGTAACACAAGCATTTAAACCAACATCAGGCATTCTGAGTTGATGCATTTAAGAAAAATAGACATGCAGCCCAATATGGTGCTAATTAACAGAAAAAAATATTAGAACGTGCATCCGTCGTTTAAACAATACAAAACGTTTGCCTACATTATGTGAAAAAACTTGCCCATACAGGCTATTTTGAACAAATGTACATAAATAGGCTATACTGACGCTTAGAGGTTTATTAAAAAACATATAGCCAAATATGAGCCTTCATTGTAATATTATATAGGGGATAATTTAACAGATTCACTCTGCATTTAAATGCGGTTGTCTCTCCTGATACAGTGTATATGTGGCAGATGGTCCTCTTAACAGCATGAAAAATAAAACTTTTATTCAAATTGTATAGATCACATACAGAAAAGGAGCAAAGAGCGCTCCCTTAGTGCCTGAAGCTGTCATTCACTTCAGTTGTAATTAGAAATATTTGATGGTCTTTAGACTACGAAGCACAAACACAAATAAGCACGGGACCGCTTGAAAGCAGAGGCCAATCAGTGGGAACCGAATTGAGTTGAAAAATGTTGGGCTATTGGACCCGCAGTCTGCCCAGACATAAAAAATTAGCGGTTCACCCGTCTTATACCCACCTGCATGTAGAACTCTGCCCTGACCTGCTGGTACAATAAATTAAACCAGACATTTTCCAACCATCAATTTTAGCTTGCAATATAACTTAATTTTTTGAGAAAAGAATGCAGACAAAATGCAAATAATATACTGACTTTCACACTTGTTGTCCGTTTACTCGTCTACAACAATAATTCATTGTCTAATGACTTTTTTTTTGTTGCAAATACTGATATATGCCAGTGGTTCTCAACTCCAAGGGCCCGTCTTGTACATAACCATATTCAAAAACCCCAAGCCTTAGTTTAGTTTTAAAATCTTTTTTTTTTTTTTTATCTATGGGAACCCCTAAATTCTGTACATAAAGTAACTAAAATAATTATAATTCAAATGAAAAGTTACATTTCAGAATTCTAGAAGTTTTAGGAGCTGAATGTTGCCAATGCACTTACATAACTCTTCCAGGCATTTGTAAAAAAAATAATTACATTTATTTTATATATTCAATATTTGGCATAATTTAGAGCTTGGCATGTTTTATCATAATTGAAATTCTGTCAGGACCACTATCATCAAACATGATTGACAATTAGCATACAGTTTAGATTGGCGGTATGATTCTGTTCTGGGCAAGAACTCCCTAAGCATCCATGCAGCCTAGCATGGATAAGAGCAGGGAGAGCAGCAATAACCCCCCTTAGGGTAAACCGAACAGAACCAACATAATGTATTTCAGATATCATTAATGTCAAAATAATTCTAAATTTAGTCTGATTCAAGGGGAATCAGAATACCAAATCCTTTCTGGACGAGAGGAGGAGCTGGGGATGGAGGAGGGTAAATGAGCTCTGGAGAATCGCGATAGCTGCTCATAGTACTGAAGGAGCTTATATATGTATGCTGTGATGGACGTCGTATTCCTATAGGTAGATGTGATCAGCTGACAGTCAGCTGATGCGACCTTGACTAACGTGACCTGCCAGAGCTGACGCTATGCTTGATTAATTTTAATATCTTATTTTAAATAATTTTAATCTTGAGGCTTTGAAGTTTGCTGAGTTTTGAGAACCACAGACATACACATTGGTGTGATTTATATGCTTAATGTTTTAATCAGTGTATGATGTGATTAATTTCATTGCACTGTTTAATCATCTGACAGCTTTAGTTATTTGAGCTTCAAACTGAGTGAAGAGCTGGACTCACCGGCCCGTAGATGACCAACCACATCAGCTAGACTTCCTTTCTTGACTTTGGTGATGAAGGCCCCAAGTCTCCCAGTTTCTGTAATCTTCCCCCCGACAACCTGTACCAATACAAATCAATTAAAGATGGGTAAAGTCTACAGAGAATTCATAAGTGCCACAACATGTATTGCAGGCATCCTGTATTTTGTACATGGTTCATGATATGGTGTAGCTGTTGACTTCAGTTCAGTGAGGAGAGGAACACTTGTGTTTTTACAGTATGTTTAGCTCTCCCCTCACCTTTAGCCCTAGCAGAGCCCCAGCCTCTTTTGGCATGGCTGTTCGCTTGCTCAAAGTGATTCGGCCAATTAAATGATCACCTTCCTTGGAGGGCTGCCATGTAACCGGATGCTAAAGAGAACAAGGCAGAGATTAATCCCATCAGAGAAAGAACCATCCCATTACATCTAACCCTTACCTCACCTTCACACTCAGTCACATTCACACAAAGACACAACCAGGGTTATTATAGTTAACTAAAACTATAACCATACAAAACATTATCATTACTTTAAATTAAATAAAAATACATTTTTAATTACATAATTAACCTTTCTCACTTTAATTTAGTTTCACTTCATGTAAAATTAATAAAACTTTATAGATGTTAAAATAAATGACAAGAACACACAACAAAATTACTAAAACTTTACCTAAAATTAAAAAGAAATGGTGGAAAAAATGTATACAGTATATGCATTTAACAAAATATAAAAGAATCTCAATAACAATATTCAAAATGACCTAATTTACTTTTTTTAATGCACCTTCCTGATCTTTTTGTAAATGACTGCAAAATAAAATGTTATTCTAAATGTTTATTCAGAACAGAATTTTTCCTGCTTATATCTCTTAAGACCGCACTGGCTCAATCATTTTACCCAATAGCTAAATATGTATTTAGATAATGGTCTAGAAAAGTTGCATTTGGTATTGCTCAAATCTGGTGTATGTTGCATTTAAATTTATGCATTTAGCAGATGCTTTTACCCAAAGCAACTATAAGTTAAGGCATTTAGGAATCAAACCCATAACTTTAGTATTGCTATAGCGCAATGCTTTCATTTTTGAGCTACAGTAACAAAAACCATCCAATTATTTTGCAATGGATACAAATCAAGTCCTGCCTTACATTTTCTTCATGATAAATATCACATTCTGGAGGCAAAATGATCTGTGAACATCAATTCATGTTGACTTTAAATATACTGATTATAGCACAAGGTGGAAAAAAAACGTACATGCCATGCGGTGGGGTCCAGTGGACAGCACTCCCAGTCCCCTAAAACACACACACACAAAAGTTCATCGAGTTTATACACATGTTGACTATGTGAGCTGCCACCTTACACTAGCCAGAGTCCATCTCTAAACCTGCTCTGTTTACGCTTATTGAATATTTGAGCCCCAGAGGGGCACTTGCAGCCAAGATCTCAAGCTAAAATATGTTTTGCTTTGACCCACCAGCAGAGAAAAACTGAGAACTGGGATTAAAGTGGCCGCTGTGTTCGTGAATGTGTGTTTAAGAGCTACATTTAGTCCCCAGACAGAGGAAGCAATGATGACATGTAAAGCTGAATACACACTGCCACACGGACACACACAAACAAAAACACAGGCACCAAGGGACAGTCTCAGCGCTTTCCGTGATGTTGGCCTTCTATTTACTGTTGGCATGTTATATGGAAGAGTGCCATGTGCATACGGGTTTCTGGGCTGTTTTCCGGTTATTTTTTAGCACCTGGGGCGTCTTGAACATGACGCACAGAGAGGGTGAGGAGTGCTAAAATTTTCTTCCGAAAAACTAAAATAGATTGTGCAAACTTGTAATTACGTTTAGTCTGCTGTAAAAAACATTTTTATATATATGTTTTAAATGTTTAAAATATCTTAAAATGTAGTTTTAAATCAAATAAAAGTGTAATGCACTCCAGGTGGCTAATTGCTTTTATATAAACCAATAATCAATAAATAATACATGGTATTTGCTAAAGGAAGCATCTCTTTTTACAAAATTGAAAATTTTGGGGATTTTGAACAAACTTTGAATTAAATGAAGTATTAATCTTTGGCACATAACTAAACTCAATGGACATGACTGATGCCTCAAAACACCTTAGCAACACACACACACACACACATTTATATGGATTTACATGTATACAGATATTGGTTATTTTACAACTACTTTGAACATGGTTAATCCGATCAGATCAAAACTATTCATTCTATAAAATAGCTTCAGCTGATGTATCTAATAAAAACAAAGGTTCAGGGGTTCGAAATTTAAAACAAGTATGTCAGGGAATCTTCATAGGTTACTTTTTTAAGGAGGGCTGCTTCTTCACTGTTTAACCCAGTTCTGTGCAGGGTTGTCCTATAAAAGTTACTCTAAATAAAAATGTTAAACTCTGGAAAGCAGCAAAATTGAAATATTACTCTTGAAAGTTTTAGAAACTAAAAAACAACAACAACACACACATTTCCAGCACAAAACAATGAACAACTTACAAAAGCAACATGTATAAATCACAGGTCTGCATGCAGTAATATTAGGTAGCTGTCTCAGGGTATAAATGTTTAATATATTGCTTGTTGTAAGGTGGATTGGTCCCTTGTGTGGGCTTTTATCTAAGCCTCGTACTGAAGTGTCTCCACTTCTCATTACTTCTCATTCACATGACCTACTTAGCAAATAAATATTTAATAAGTAAATACTTCCACATGAAACATACTGTATGTATTGTTACACAACTGAGCTCCTCCACCAAATAAATAGTGATATATGGGTGTTTCCTCAAATATAGGCACTTTTTCATGTATTTTATTGAATTTGTCCACTAACAATGCCCAACAGTAGATACACATACAATCACAGAGAATTTAAATTCTGAAAATCATGAACATTTATTCCACAGTGTCATACATCTAAAATGATGTATTTTTTAATAGCATTATGTGATGATGATTATGAAAACCATCTTAAATTGGCCCCCTGCTTTACCTTTAGCATTTGATAGCTAGCATTTATGTTGCCGAAATACGCATAAATAATATTTTTTGCATAATTCGACACAATTGTAACTTGATTGGATCTTTATTAAACACAATTCATTATATATATATTAGGGCTGAAAGTAGATCTGGCACAAGTGTAAAAGATAACATATATAGATGAAATACATATCAAAAGTGATGAAGGCTTGGGGGAAAATACACTTGCCAAGACAACGACAAGGAAATGTTACCTGTTAGTTGTAATAAAAACCAACCTCTGGTACACAAAAGTGCCTATAGTTGGATAATCACCCAGTTTTGAAACTGAAAGATACATTTAAATTTAAAGTTGAAATTATAAATCCATTCCTTGGCCTTTAACAACCAATATATCAGCTTTAAATAAAGTTCAACATAACAAAAGTATGAGGTGTCAACTTGAATTGTTCTATTCCTATTCTTTAGGAAAAAGAGTCGATTCTCTTACCTGTTGTTTTTGTGAGATTGTTGAACCCGATGAAGTGTTGTTCCACTGATAAGAGCGAGCTTATGTTCTTCTCAACCTCCACTCAATCTCCTGTTCTCATATTTTTAGTCTCTCATTCCTTCTCCCATAGTCTGTCTTTCATATTCACCCCACAATGTTTACATTTCACCCCTGACTTGTGTTAATACACTGACCTTTTAAGTCTGTGTTCAGTCAGTTTGCCAGACTAACAACACCGTGCCATGTGAAACTTCAAACTTTACATCTACACTGTAAATATACTGTAAAATACTTGGATATGTAATTAATTAGTACATAAATTAGGTTTTGAACAGTTTACATGCACCCCAAAATAAAAATTAAAAAGAAATAGAAAAAAAATAAAAATTATTTATGATATATAATATTTTAATAATTTATTTTATAATACACTACCATTCCAAAGTTTGGGGTCTGTCATTAATATTTTATTTAATATTTAATTTACTCATTAAGTTGCTCAAAGTGATCGCAAAGACAATTATAATAATTGCAATCTTTAGAAAAAAGAAGAAAAAAAAATTGTTAATAGTTTTCCAGAAAACTATTAAGTGGCACTGTTTTCAACAATTATAATAATAAGAAATGTTTCTTGTCCACCAAAAAAGCATATTTAAATGATTTTTTGAAGAATTTTAAAAAATCTTACCAGCCCCAAACTTGTTTTAACAGTAGTGTATATATTTAATGTCAAATTAAATAAAATAAAAAATGTGTGTGAGCTATAAAGAATACATTCTCAACAGACCTCCAGCAGTATCTTTGCGTTTAATAATGGGTCAACAGACCCCTGTTTGAAAACCCTGGCATTCAAAATAAGTTATACAACCACTCGATAGTCATCATCGCTTATCCATATACTTTCATTGATTGGATTGTGCTTATGCAAACACATAAAATATATAAAATTATACAAAAGGAGGTATCCATCTGACCCACCTCTTTCGCTGACGCTCTCAATCTCCACATCTTCGCAGCTGGTGTACTCCGGTGTCGAACCGGCCTCTTCCTCTGAGCTGCTGACGGACATCTGTCTCTTGTTGCCGCCCCGTTTGCTCTTATACGGGCGGGGCGGGGGCGGTCGTAGAGACTCCGATTGGTCAGAGCTGAGCGAATCATTGCGCAGCATGCTCTCAGCTTTTTGTCGTTTTGATTTACGCAGTAGTGCAGACGAGCCAGGGTCCAGGTGGCTCGGCTGCAACTTCCTGTCCCATTCCTGAGGCTCCCTAAGTTCAGGGGGGCCTGCGGGCATGGCAGGACCCACCCTGAACCCCGGAGCTGGCGGCTGTGGGGTGTGGTTCGTTTTAGCGGGAGGACCCTGCACAGCCGGTGCACCCTGCAAACCTGTGCCCCCCGCGGTCCTCTCTGGCACATAGGCCTGTTTCTGGCCATCCAGCGAGGTCTGCCGCCCATCTGCCCATCGTCGTGCACCTCTGTTGTCCTGCATAATCTCCCCTGCTTCCCTCACTTTAGGATGCATACGTCCATCAGGCTCTGCTGGCCGGAGTTTGGCCGGTTGAGGTGGAGCATTTGGGTCAGTTCTGCACTGTTCCCTGGGTGGTTTCTGCTCCCCTTCAGTCCTCCTAGTTTCAGGACTGTCATGCTCCTGAGAGCGAGTCTTCATCAGTCTTCGACTTTCTCTCCGATTTTCTCCGAACTCTCGCTCTTCAGAACCCTGGGATTGGATTTTGGATAGCCCTCGCCGCCTCTCTCCTCTTGGCCCTGGCTTGCCATTCTGATCAGAGGCTGCTGGTGGCTTTTTTCTAGAGGTTAAATAATCACACAGCATCAGAGATTCAGACAGTTGCACACCTTATTTTAAACAGGCACAGTATGATAAGTGTCAAGTAGTATGTCTGGCCACATTAAAAATAACAAGATGCTGTTTTAATGAGAATTCACCATGGTTGAAGGCATCACATCGCAATGCATCAAAAATAGAAACCAAATGAGTGACACAATGTCCTGATGCTCCTCGCTTGACATAAAAAGAGTCTGCAGGCCTGAGCTGGTTTAATCTGGTATCCAAGCCTTGCCAAACTGGTCTCAATTGGTCTAACTGGGGTGCCAACCTGTGTAAGCTGGTGTTTATCTTCCAACCTAACCAGTTAAAAAGTGCCCAAAATCCTTCTGAAATTAGCCAATAGATATGCCTAACCACTAGTACCAGGCTAAGAGATCAGAAAACCGGTTTAGGCTGTTTTAAATTGGAAATGAAGCAGCCAGTCAAGTTAACATTATTTAGTAAACCGATTTCTATTCGAATCAAAAAGAAAGGCTGTTTTGTTATAGCTTTTCTAGCAAGGCTGCCAACATCTTGCAGTACAACAACCTGTGACATCAGGGGATTGGTTGTCTTTCCTGAGTTCAACAAATACAGCAGTAGAGAGAGAGACAGTTAAAGACAGACAGTGAAGGACATATAGTGAAAGATAAAGAGAGAGACAGTGAAAGATGGAAACTGGAAAGCCACAAGGTATCAGAAGACAAAAGGGAGGCCACTATTGCATTGCTTCTGGATGTAAAAATGAGTTTTACAGTGTTAAAGCAAAGGACAAAACAGTCCCTTTTCATAAACTGAGAACAATACTGCTTAGCTATCCGATACACATTCAAATGCAAGTCCCACTACCTCAAGATTTCCATACTTGGCTATAAATATGTTGTCAAAATGACTGTCAGAAATTAAAATGAATCACCACCATTATAAACACCCGTTTGTCATTTCACAACATATAGAGACCTGATGCAAGTACATTTGATAAACGTTATCCCTAATCGCATCATCTTCCTTGCATTGCATTTTTTAAAATCCTTTTGCATTCTGTGCAATAAAGTTTTTAACCAACTTTTTTTTCAATGCTGGAGTCCTGAATTATTTCTGTTCACCACAGCAATTAAAACTATAACAATCAAAACTATAACAATCTTCATTAATCCAAGTCAACCAACCCTGTGATTTCACATGTTGTAGTACTACAAGATATCTTTTTTATTTTAAATGGTTACATTTATGATCTATCACACGTGCCGAAATGTTGGGCGACCCGTTTAACCCTTAGCGCTGAATACTAAGGGGCGGAGTGGGGCGGCATATATTTTTTGGCTCATATTTTCAGCCTATAATTTTTGGCGGCCACCATTTCTGTGCAGTCCTAACATTAACAAAAAAAATGATAATGTGCATGGATTATATGGAAAAAAAAGTTAACTTAATATTCTAAACGTTGTATTGAGAGAGAGAGGTTGAAGTGTACCTATCTTGTGGAGGCTCACTGCGTGAGCGCGATGACGGCGTGTCGGCTGACCCTGTGGAGGGGCCTTTTCTGGGGTCGGTTGGGGCAGGTGACTGGGTGTCATGGGCAGTAGAAACAGAGGAGTCGAGAGGGTTCTGAGACCTAGAGCGCATCTTCTTCTCTCCAACAGGGTCTCCACACATGGCTGGTTCACTCACTGCTGACCCCAGCTCTCCAGGCTTGGACCCATGGCTGGGAAACCATTCTCCTGATTTAGTGAGTATATCCTGTTGCCTTCGGCACTGGTTACATACCCACATTACCTGGGGTAGAAGAAATATCATATTTCAAACTCTTGTCAGCGTTGCTGTGCAGCGTTGCTGAGGGTGGCCGGCAAAAAATATATTAACTAGTGGCTTATTTTTTAAGCAATTCATTTATTGAGATGAGAAAATGGTTTCACATGGCAAAAACTTTACCGGTGTGTAAAATATAATACTAGGGGGGAAAAGACAGACAAAATGAGGATGGCACATTCATGCTGTTCATGATTCCGGGTCAATGACATCAGTTGTGTCCATGATAAAGAAAAGGACAAATCTCATGTTGGCTTTAAACAAAACGTGGTGTAAAACGTAATAACACACTTTCCTTGCATCTTGAATACATGTCATCATTATTTCCCAGAAATATGCCTTTTAAGGAATAAGTCATAAATAATAATATTTATTATAATGATAATTAGCATTATTATTATTATATAATTTATTAAAAAAAAATACAAATGTGCATTTTAAACTGCATTTTACATTTTTTGGTAACACTTTACAATAAGGTCTCATTAGATAGCATTGGTTAATGCATTAACTAACATTAACTACAATAAGCAATACATTTGATACAGTATTTATTAATCTTTGTTAACAGTTAATAAAATACAACTGTCCATTTATTGTTCATGTTAGCCACGGTTCATTATATAATATAAACAGATAAAACTTTTGATATTAGTAAATGCTGTAATGAATATTAACTAAGATTAATGAATGCTTTAGAAGTCAGTTTAATTGTTAGCTCATGTAAACCTTGCTGTATAGAAAAACTGAACTGTAACAAATAATGCACTGCTGTGAAGGAGAGGCCATAAAAGCCTCTTATGTAGTTAACTAAGGTTGACAAATGGAACCCCATGTGATTTTTAATAAACTAAAATCGGACCATAAGTTCATATAAAACTTGTCTTCATTAACATAGGGTCTACAAAGCTACAGATGAAAGCCTGTACGTTGCCAGTTAAACTGTTCTCCATCATGTAGTGACCAAAAATAAGAGCTGAGGCGTTAAAAAATAGCTAATCTGGCAGATACTGAAACCCTGCGATACATGACTCAGGTCTGACAGACAAAACGGCAGCCCGCTATAATGGATAATGTAGGCAGGAGGAGGTGTGAACTGAAAAAATGAGACAGAAAGGAAACTGTTGTGCCAGCAGGGATAAATGTAAAGACAAACAATGCATATAAGGTAGTGATGTTAGCTGACAGAAGGTGGGTGTTGTTGAAACAAGAGGTTGAAACTTGAAATTGCGAGGACCGTGGGATGTAATCACATGCCCACAGAGCAAAGGCATTGACCGTGGTCACTGTGGGAAGATTCGCAGGAACTGTGGGGAAAAGCATGGAAGGTCGGGCCATGCTACACTCAAACATTAGCAACGCTATCCATCACCCTCCTCCACACACACAGAAAGCCTGCCTGCTGATTCCTTTAGCAGGAGGATCAGGAGCGAGGAACACAAAAGATCTTGGCACATTCCAAATTTTTCTCCTTTTTTTCCACTTCCCTCCTCCAGATTGCTTTTGATTAAAAGCTTGGGAGGTTGAGCGAGAGAGTAAGCGATGGAGAGGGAGAGACACGCATCAACACATCTATATTTATCCAGGCTGCCGCCCAGCACCATTGGGGATATGTTAAAAAATTCCCCAGCTCACTGCATAACTTTACTCAGTGAAGACTACCATTGATACTGCGGATGCAAGGCCAAACAAGTGATCTTAAACAGCGCAAACACACACGTACACACACAGACTCAAACATATACACACGTAAGCTTACGCACACACGCTGCCTTCTGCTGTTGATGTCCTTGCCAGACAAACACGCTCTGTGGTTATAGTTGGAAAACGAAATGTTCAAATGTGCCACCTGCTACCAGAACTCCTGTCCTAGTTTCCATTTCTTTTTCCTTCTTCTTTTACTTTCTGTCACTCAACTAACTTATTTAATAAATCCGAGCTCAAAATCAAAATGCACATGATATGGCTATACTGGAACCATAAAATCAACAAAATCAACACAATTTTCTTACATTTTAATATCACACAAAGAATTTTAAAAGTAACATCCACACACAAGCAGACACCATCTCCACATCTATGACAGGATGTTGGAAATAAAACCCTCATCCCTTGGGATTCACACACTCAATCATCTTTATCGAGACCTATCATCACTCTGTATCAGTCTCAGACATTAACCTTTTCATTAAAAAGGGCAATATTTGTCCCATGGAATTGATTTTCCAGTCCAGTTTTACCTTCGAGCATGTTTTCCCCTTACCCATAAAAAGTGTCCCATTAATACCGCATACTTCAAAATAATCAATCAATCAATTAAATAAAATAGAAATTATAGCTGTGTTACTACAGTGTAAAACTGAATCAGCATCAAACGCAAAAGTAGCTGTAGTAATGATATGATTGGATATCATGTATCATAAACACCCTGTTAGAGTACATATTAAATTATTGAACCTTCCTCAGTCCTGTGGTTCATCATCACGGCACCTTTTGGTTTTGATTGTTTTCAAAGATAAATTTTATTTTTTTCCTATTGAAACACTTCAGACACATTCAAAAATCTATAAACAGTGTTAATTAATTTAATATTATGTATATATTATTACAGTATTTATAAATATTTTGAATTTAATTTAATTTAGCTTTTATATTTTCTGTTTAGTTCAAGTTTGGTTAATTTAGGTATTTTTTCCTATTTCTGTTTCATTTATTTTTATTTTCGTTTTAGATAGTCATTTTGTACGTCAAAGTATTTATTTTGGTTAGCTAAGGCAACATTCATATATTAAGTTAAAGTTTTTAAAGTAAAAAATGTTCATCTAATATTCATATTTTATTACAGCTTTATTTATTTAATTATATTAGTTTTAGCTTACAATGTCAATGCTGCCTCTAAAATACAAATACAAATATTCTGTCTATATCAAACATATACAGAAAACCAATGAATTTGCAGCAGGGCATTTTTACCCCACATTTGCACTTTAAAAATAATTTTTGAAGCCATTTTGACCCAGAGCCCTGGTTAGTCTACCCTATACACCTGGCTAATTAAACAAAGGTTTAATTGGAAAGCAAACAAACAAACAAAAACGCACACGAATGGCATAATGTAGGCATGGTGGGATTGGTGTGGATAAAGCGATGGCGTGGTGTGTACGGGGCAGAGAGGGGCAAGAGGGGCAGCACTCTTACAATGAAAAAGCATTATGCTGTGATTGAACAGTGCTGGCTGAGCTCCAAACTAATCTAAAGTAAATCAGCAGCAGAATCCCCAGCTGTCAGGCACAGACTCCGACCCTCCCCGCACGGATTACAACACACAAATACCAGCCGCCTCTCCTCCAACAACCCACAACACTGTACAGAGTGTGAGAGAGGGACACTTGCTCTCGGATCACAAATCACTTACAGACAACAAGACAGGAGGAGGCAGCTGTTTTATTCAAGACAAACTGCTTTCAGATTATTTGTTCATGTTTACAAACAAGTGTAATACTGGATTAATAATGCACATTTTACTATAGAATGTTTCAATTCAGCAATTGCTTAGTAATTCAACAAACTGAGTTTTGACATTTTCCTTGCGAGAACTGTAAAAGCACAAGACAGTTGTGATTGGCAGAAGATTCAGGATCTGTGCTAAGCACTACGGTGGTAGATCCATAAAACAAGAAATGCAAAAAAGTTCTGCAGGGGGTGTCAAATACATATCCCGGTGCTCTTTGGGTGTAGGGACAATCCAACTCACAAAAGATATCAAGCCAAGGCACTCAGGTGTATGAAAAATATATAATAATGCCTAAGCCATGACGAAATTAAGGCTTTTTATATTTTACATAAACCCAAGTGCCATGACTTTCTATATTTTGCAATACAGTGGTAGGTTCAATCCCTGGGAATTTAAGTTTAAGACTATAGGGTTTTCAAAAGTACTGGTATTTCGGTACCAAGTCTATATATCTTTTACTTCTGTCTGTATTTGTGTGAGCGCTCTGTGAAGAGCATCAAAGGTTTCTATTTGCGTGTTTTTGTAGAGATGAGCATTGAAGCCAAATCACAGACATGTTTGACGAGTGTGTGAATGCAAAGGCCAATCAGAGGCGTTTAATTTAGTCAGAATCTGCTCAGTACGGCAGATTTTGTTCAGTGTGAGCTCTGCATACTAGCAAGTCATTTCTTTGCAACCAACAAAGCATAAAGACGATGTAAATTAGAGATTCAAGTATAGACAGAATTATTTTCATTATAAGGGGAGTTTTTGCTGTCAGTGAGCTTGCGCTGCGGCTGAACTTAAGTGATATTAGCTTCACTGATTATAAAGACAGTGCTCTTTGATCGCTTTCTGATATATCCCATTCATAATTTGAATAAAAGTGCTTTTTATTTTTATGCTGCTAAGTAACCACTGAAATGTTTTGGGAGTGACAATTTTTACATTAAAACTAGCATTAAAATTGACTCATTTAATTTATTTAAAGCCAAAATATGTCATTTTTTACCACTAGAGACAAAACAAAGGTCTAGCTTTACGACGCCTTGTTTTTGCTGTTTTACCATATATTTAAATGTGTTGAAAGTTATACTGCTACTCTGAGCGTTCGCTCTGCGACTACTATTGTTGCACACTGCAGTAAGCAAGAGTGATATTAGGCATGGTAAAACACGGTATTCGCAGTAAATCAAGAAAACAAGATTTAAACAATAAGACTAACTGTGTTGAGCTATAAAACAATAATTTGTTTTCGGTCAAAGAATGTGTCCAAACTGTTGCTCACCTGTCTAATAAAACATAATATAATAAAGCGTCTGTGGTGTTTCCATGGTTTCTACAAAATAAAACCAGAAATCGAAGGTAACGGTGTCATTGATAGGCAATACATGGACACGGTCCAATGTTTAAGTTGTCCAGATTAAATTAGCTTATTTGGTATAATGCAAGTACACAAGTCAACAAAATATGCAACATTGTTCTAGTGGTCTTTGGACTGTAATTATTATTAAATCTTAAATGTTGTCTTTTAAATACTTAAATATTTTGATACTGTTAAATTTAAAGAAAAAAATTAACCAAACAGTTACAAAAGTTTTTGCTATGGTTCCAAAATTGGTATCAAGAACCTTGAAATTTGTAATATTGACGAACGCTATTCACGTGAGCACCACTTGTTGAATGTGATGCTGATGCAGGAGCTAGCCAATACAGAATCATTTTTTATATCATATTTTATTATATGATATGATTAATATCATATTTTTAAATATGATGGTTTCATTATAAATATTGTAATTATCTCTAAGGTGGACACCCAACTTATATATATGATATTTACCATCGGAATCTAACCATGTCATGTGAACAAATGGAAAAGTCAGTTAACAACTTATTATCATGTTAATTATTAGCACAGAATCAACTCTGCATTGCTGCCCATGATGACAAGGATCAGCCAAATTTCAAAAGCGCCAAGATGAATTTTTATGCTATCTATTGGCTTAAAATAGCCTGATATCGTCATACTCGATTCTAGTCAGAATATGAGTCTGATACTTCTCCATTGGGCTGTGATTATGGGGCGTGTTTCAACCGAACCAGGGAAGACTTTTCTAAACAGACAGAAGATGTGGAAATGCCTTTCCAGTTTGTGGAAAGAAAAGTTTTTAGCATTAAGACTACAAAGGAAACAAGACACATACCATTAGAGATTTCAAACACTAGAATGAAATTTTGTGAGAATGTTTGATACCAAATAGAAAAAAATCTGGTTCCAGCTTTGATTTCATAAAACAAGAACAATGGCTATAAGCTCAATATTATTACAAACAATCCCAGGGGTCTGTGAGAGAAAATAGATGGTGTAAAGGAGCAGAGAAGACCGAAGACCGAAATCATGAGAGGGTCTCAGCCTTGCAGAATATTCGTCAAACTCCTGCAGGTGATTATCAAGCTAATTAACATCTGCTAATTATCAGTAAAGGCCCTGGTACCTGTGAGGCACTCTGTCCAGAATCCCTCTTCACTGAGAGGAAGACAGATTCAGGACAGAGTGTGTGTGTGTGTGTTTTGGACAGAGCAGAATCTCACATGCCAACCTTCACATGAACAAATCTCATTAGACCAAAATAAATTAAAACTACAGATATCCTGTTAAAATCAACTTCAGATTAATCACCTGTTAAAAAAAAATAAAATAAAAGCATAATCAAGCAGGATGGGTGAAAATGCAGTTTAAACGGGAAAATCTGCTAAAGAATTCTCTTTCTCACCACCTCCCTTTTTCATTCTCCAAGGATCAGTGTGAAAACAGCAGAGAAACACGTTTTTTTTCCAAGGTGTTAAAGCTCCGTGTTGCTGTTTGAGTGGGACAGTGGATTTGAAATATCCATGCTTTTAAGTGAAGCAAATTCTGTCTATTTGTAAACAGGGATGGAACGGTCATAGGAATAGGGGGACCAGATGTCCTGTTTTTCCCAGGACAGTCGCATATTTCAGCTCTATTTTTAGTGTCCCGACTTATTAAGAAAAAAAATAGTTTTGTCCGTATTTCATCTTTCTAAAAATGTCTTTATTGCAAAGTGATAGAGCGAGTCTTCTATCACTTGAGAATAGCCTAATCAAAGGTAGCCAATCACATCATAGTATATTTTGAAGGACAAAATTACCATCCAATCACAATTCTCTATCGATAGTGTCAGTGATAGAGAGAGGAATTACACTATATTCCCATAAGTATTGGGACACCCCCGCCAAATCATTCGATTCAGGTGTTCCAAACACTTCCATAGCCACGGGTGTATGAAAGCAAGCACCTAGGTATGCAGACTGCCTCTACAAACATTTGTGAAAGAACATGTCACTCTCAGGAGCTCAGTAAATTTAGGCGTAGTACCGTGATAGGTTGCCACCAGTGCAATACGTCCATTCGTGAAATTTCCTCACTACTAAATATTCCACGGTCAACTGTTAGTGGTATTATAACAAAGTGGAAGCAATTGGGAACAACAGCAACTCACCACGAAGTGATAGTACACGTAAAATCACATTGCGGGGTCAGCGCATGCCGAGGGTCGCACAGTGCGCAGAAGTCGGCAAATTTCTGCAGTGTCAATAGCTACAGACCTCCAAACTTCATGTGAAATTTTGTCTTTAGATTAGCTCAAGAACAGTGGGTAAAGAGCTTCATGGCATGGGTTTCATGGCAGAGCAGCTGCATCCAAGCCTTACATCACCAAGTGCAATGCAAAGCCTTGGATGCAGTGGTGTAAAGCACACCGCCACTGGACTCTAGAGCAGTGGAGACGTGTTCTCTAGAGTGACGAATCACGCTTCTCTGTCTGGAAGTCAAATGGAGGGGGGATTATGGTGTGGGGTTGTTTTTCAGGAGTTGGGCATGGCCCCTTAATTCTAGTGAAAGGAACTCTTAATGCTTCAGCATACCAAGACATTTTGGACAATTTCATGCTCCCAACAGTTTTGGAATGGCCCCTTCCTGTTCCAACATGAATGACTTGAAGCTGTTATAGCTGCAAAGCGTGGGCCAACTCCATATTAAACCCTACAGATTAAGAATGGGATGTCATTAAAGTTCATGTGTATGCAAAGGCAGGTGTTCTAAAACTTTAGGCAATATAGTGTATATAAAGAGGACCTTCAAAAAAAGTTTAAATTATTAAAAAGGGAGTCACTGTTAGAGCCAAATAAAATAAGATGTGACATTCGTGGAGCTTGCTTTTCTGTTGGTCACGGAGGCAGCGCCAACATTATGCTGCAAATCCACACAGAAAAGCATGTGGATGCTGCACCAAGTGTCAGAAATGTACAAATCTGATAAAGTGCATGCAAGTGAAAGACTTTTTTTATATATATAGGTGAGGGTTGGGATGAGGGTGCCTGTCCCATATTCTACTTTGAGAAATCTGGTCACCCCATAGGGAGCACTGAGACCTTTGACTGGTTGACTTGACTTAAACCTATTTTTAAATGCAATATATATATATATATATATATATATATATATATATATATATATATATATACATACTCACCTAAAGGATTATGAGGAACACCTGTTCAATTTCTAATCAACCAATCATATGGCAGTTGCTTCAATGCATTTAGGGGTGTGGTCCTGGTCAAGGAGTTCAATCTCCTGAACACCAAACTGAATGTCAGAATGAGAAAGAAAGGTGATTTAAGCAATTTTGAGCGTGGCATGGTTGTTGGTGCCAGACAGGAGTATTTCACAGTTACTGGGATTTTCACGCACAACCTTTTTAGGGTTTACAAAGAATGGTGTGAAAAGGGAAAAACATCCAGTTTGCCGCAGTCCTGTGGCCGAAAATGCCTTGTTAATGCTAGAGGTCAGAGGAGAATGGGCCGACTGATAGAAGAGAAACTTTGACTGAAATAACCACTCGTTATTTGGTGGTGGTGTAATGGTGTGGGGGATGTTTTCTTGGCACACTTTAGGCCCCTTAGTGCCAGTTGGGCATCGTTTAAATGCCACAGCCTACCTGAGCATTGTTTCTGACCATGTCCATCCCTTTATGACCACCATGTACCCATCCTCTGATGGCTACTTCCAGCAGGATAATGCACCATGTCACAAAGCTCAAATCATTTCAAATTGGTTTCGTGAACATGACAATGAGTTCACTGTACTAAAATGGCCCCCACAGTCACCAGATCTCAACCCAATAGAGCATCTTTGGGATGTGGTGGAACGGGAGCTTCTTGCCCTGGATGTGCATCCCACAAATCTCCATCAACTGCAAGATGCTATCCTATCAATATGGGCCAACATTTCTAAAGAATGCTTTCAGCACCTTGTTGAATCAATGCCACGTAGAATTAAGGCAGTTCTGATGGTGAAAGGGGGTCAAACACAGTATTAGTATGGTGTTCCTAATAATCCTTGTGAGTGTATATATATATATTTCCACAATTTCTGATCAAATATCCAATGCAAGCGTGTCCTGGATTACACTAAAGCACTCGTCCCTCTCCACCCTTTCAATGCAAGATTAAGTAGATGTAATAGACAGTGTTTTTCAGTCATCACCTCAAAATATGGTATATTTTTGTTTGTATAAAACTGAAGTCTGTCCATGCTTTTGTGATGCAAGAAAAATGTGTCACTTCTTGTGGACGCGTTGCATGAACAGTACTTGAGTGTGCAGGCAAAAGATGTTTGATGTGAGGATCCAAAACCTCTTGTTAAAAGGAGATTACCAAAAGCATTCATGCTGAAATTGACTAATCAATTGATCATTGACATATCATGAATATCTCCAGTAGCATTGTGCCCCAATGTGCCCACCACAGCTCACTGAAACAAACCCCTGAACTCCAGGTTTGCAAAAGCTCTGATGATACATTCCTCTCAGTAAAAAATACGATGCAACACTTGTTTGTATGGTTTCTCTGTCTAAACCACAAACCACTGAGCACACTCAACAGCTGTCGTTCACATCTGGCAGGTCTGTTCTGTTGGAGTCAAGGTAAAAACTGAGCTAAAAGTAAGTAATAAAATGCTAGCAACTATATAATATAATGCAGTTAGGATAGCAAAATAAATAAATTTTTAAAAGGTAGGAGAAAATGTACACTACAGTACAAAGGTTTGGGGTCAGTAAGATTTTTTTTTTTTAAATAAATATTTGTATTCAGCAAGGATCCATTAAATGAATCAAAAGTATTAAAGACTTTTACATTCTTACCAAAAAAAAAATTTTTTCAGCACCAAATTAGCATATTAGGATGATTTCTAAAGGAACATGTTTCACTGAAGAAAAATTCAAATTTGCATCACAGGAATACATTTTATTTCAAATATATTTAATAGAATAGAATATAATTAATATAATATATTTTAAGTTTAATAATATTTCACAATATTGCTGCTATATTTTTGATCAAATAAATGGCAGCCATGGTGTATATAAAACACTTCTTTAAAAAACTAATCCTGAATGGTTTTTACTGTTAACATCAGGTCATCAATAGAGATCAAAATAAAAATCAATAATTTTAACATCATTTTTTCAGCATTTTGGTACTGTGCTGGCCGGGAACTGAGAAGATTGAATTTCCTTTACATCATGTAAACACTAAACAACTGCTGAACATCTTAACAATTTTCCACCGAGCTGTCATCTCACTCAGACTGGCTGTGTTTGACTAGCAACTGAAAGCCTGCCATTCATCACCAGACTCCGCCTCTTCCTCCATCTTGTTAATATAATTTAATTTCCATCACTCAACGAGATGCGGGTAGGCAGGGTCATCCGTTGGTGTCAGGTCCACGCAAACGGGGTGAATAAATGGAATGCTTGAGTTCTGTGAGTGGAGGAAAAGAGAGAACGTGGTTCACGCTTCCACCTCCGACAGCTTGATGAATTGGGGCGGCAACAGGCAGAGCTAGACCCATAATTCAGCATGTTATAAATCCCGTATAAGGATGAAAGACTGCCACAAAAGACATTACTGTCCATTCCATCTAATGAGCCAGTACATCAGCGCCTGGAGACGCTCACCCACCGGCCCTCTTGCAAAACACTTCTTCACCCGTCCCTCGTACAAAGACCATTCTGATTGTTAAATACCGGATCAATAGTGTAAATAATCTATTTCATCTCCCTGCTGATGTTACAAAACCAACTTTCACTCTTTTGTCACATACATCTCGCGCTTGACAAGCCATCTGCGGATCGATGCAGTGATAAGTTTAGCTATACTTCCTTTCCAAACATCGGACCTTCTCTGAATTAAGCAGATTGATGACGTCTAACACAACGCCTCCCATAGTACCGCCAGCCATTTGTGTGTATGTGCATTTCATTGTCACATTACTCGTCCCTGTAGACCACAAACCCATATCCAAACTAGCTGAGTCTCATATTTTCACTAAATAAAGTCCTGCTGGAGGCCTGACAAAAGGCTGTTTAAAAAGACAGTTGTCCTCACAAGAATTATTGTAGTTGACTGAAACTACAACTACATCCATTCAAAAATTCTTTAATTGAAATGAAGTTTTCACTATTATTTACCAAAGTTTAATGAGTAGCATGTAATTTATTTAATACACGAAATAAACTTAATTCCATAAAATAAGTATAATGAACTAAGCAAAAAGCATTTGAACATCTCCAGTGTCAGTTTACTCCTCACGCACATTATCACTTCTGCCAAAAACTTAGGATGGCTGTCGGTTGGAATATTATAACATATTAGAAATATTGACACACTCATGGCCAATCACTTCACTGCAATCCATCTTTTTCATTTTCAAATCCACAATATTTGAATATTACGAAATCGATGTCCGTCAAAAAAATAACGTGCACTGTAGTATTTACGAGAAGCAGAGGTCCAGCAAGTGCTACCAGACGTTTTGACTACTGCATCGCTTTCTGAAAAGAGGAAGAAAATGGCGGCCTGAGCAGCTTCAATATGCTGTCTGTCAAAGATGATAATGTAAGTATAAATTTGCTCTTCACATGCTGAAATTAAATAGGAATGACCAGGAAACAGAGCTAAATACTTCACACTACATGCAAAAGAGAATAAACAAATCCAAATGAAACATGCCGGGTTACCAATTAAAAATCGTTTAACATGTTGGTTTTGACGGATAATTTTTATGCGCAAACTACTCACTGATATTCCTGTATATTTTCAATACTTGACTGATCTTTCCCTTTAGTTGTCCAATTTGACTTGTATGCTGATGTAATATAAACTTCATAAAATGTAGTTTGAATACTATCTTCTCAGTTGTTTAAAGTCTCAGTCCAATTTCCCATAACATTAAAAAACAATTCTCAACAAAGTAACGTAAAAACATATGTACAAAAAAATTACAAAACTACACATCAAACTAACTAAAACTTTAACTAAAATTAAAATAAAAACTAAATATAAAAAACTATAATATATAATATATAATAGTATCTCAGTATATATTAAAAGAGCAGTGGTTCTCACTGAAAGACATGTGTCAAATGTCCCTGTCAATGAGGCGTCCACAAACCAGATGCAAAGGAAGAGCAAAAAGATCAATCATTTCATGGTGTCGCTTTGAGGAGGTGGGCAGTGGAATGACACATTGCTGGTGTTTTCCAGTAGCACTGAAGTTGTGGTGTTAAAAAAAACACAGTGCCAAAGCCCAGCCTAGCTGACCATAGTCTAAAATGGATCCTTGGAAAAGAAAGAAAGAATGAGAGAACAAGAGACAGAGAGGCGAGTGTACCGCCTAGGGAAAATAATCTGACTTCAAAAACTGCAGCACTCAGAAAGAAACGCTTGGCTAAAGAAGAAAAAACAGATATTACCAAGAGGCCTGATAATCATTGGGATAATGAGCTCTGGATTGAATTTGCAGGGATCTTTTTGCAACACTGAAGTGTATGGCACTGTTCTGATTAACAAATGCAGCTCTATGGGAGAAGGCACAGTGCATGGACAATTTAGTACAGCAGGCCAAGCAACCACACTCTCGGGCCCTGAGATCACAAATAAAGGGTGCTAGTTTGCGTGTGAAATGTAACAAACTGCATGTGCTTAATAGGTGTATTAAGGTGTGTTAGACATGTCCATATTTAAAGGGAGCTTCTGCATGTGGTAATTGATAGCCAATTTTAGCCATGAAGCTTTCACTAGATACCAGGGGAATTCAAGTATGACATATATTCATTTGCTCCATATGATAGCTATAAAATATGGCGGCCTATATGACAAAAAAATATATACTATTAAATAATTAATATACACTAGAGTTTTTGATCAGTAAGATTTTTATTGTTTTTGAAAGACGTCACCAAGCTCACTAAGGCTGCATTATTTGAATCAAAAATTGTTGGAATATTATTTGTTATATATATACATTATAAATGTCTTTAGATTAATTTAATTTGTCCTTGCTGAATAAAAGTATTAAATTCTGACTGACCCTAAACATTATTAAAAAAATAATAATAATGAAGTAATTAAAAAAAATTTAATCATATTGTTAAATACAGAAAGTTACACACACATTGGATTTTTATACTGCACAAACTGTATATTATACCCCCATAACCCTTAACCACTCATGCTATTTCTAAAATGACTTTCAGGTTTGATAAATCGATTGCTAAAAATTTGCAGTGACATCACCCTGTATTTTGGGTGTTTACAGATGCATCACCCAAATTACGTAATTATTTAAGCAAACTCATAAAATCTGACAAAACACACAATCCTCATGGGAATACTAAAATCAGATTAATTCCAGCATTTTTTGACCAATATCAAGTTTGTACATGCTTCCACACACATAAAACTTTTGCAAATCTGGGTGTTATGCAGGTAGCACATGAAAACAAGTCATAACGAAGTTCTCATATCAAGTTCACATCACCAAAGGCTGATAAACATAACAGTGCAATAAATGAATACAGTAAAACTCAAAAGACCATAGAAGATGCACCGAGGAGCTTGTGTGTGACTAAGGGGAGTGAAGGAAAGAAAAGATCAGTGTTCATACTGCACAGTGACAGAGAGAGAATTGAAAATGCTAACCACTTTATCCTCCTTCTTCTCCAGCATCACAGGGGCATCACAGTGAGAGAGAAACAGGATGGTCGGTTGGGGAAAAGAACAAGAGAGAAAAGTATGAAATGACAATCAGATATGAAAATAAAAAAATAAAAAAACATTTAGATGCATAGTGGAATAGGCAAACAACCGACCTACATTGGCATTAGCAGCAAATTAGCAAAATACCACTTGTAATCCAGCTACAAAACAAAAATGTCTTGGAATGTTTTACATTACATTTTTTGGATTTATTCACTTTTTCCTTACTAATCTTTCAGAGATCATGCAAGTGTGCACTTTATGGCGGTGCAAATTTGCAGGTATGTTGCCACCCACAGGGCAAACCTTAGAGGTGCAGCGTTTTGCACTGATATTTACTCAAAGTTTCCCCATGAATAATTCCCAATGGGAATAAAGGTAGTTCATGGGTCACTGAAAACGAGAACATGACATGCTGCTAAGTAGGTCTTACTGCTCCAGAGCCGCCATACTAAGGATACTCACAGACACAAAAATGCTACTACTGTAAAACTATAGCCTAATACACCTGTAAACTGATAAATGCACATAAAGGCAAGTGTTCACACTGTATGATTTTTTTCATTCCTTTACAGAATTTGTAGATTACTTATTGTTCAGAATGAACAAAACGTTGTTGTGTACAGGGAAGAAAGCTGTTGGCGTTTTTACCATAATGCTGTTTAAAGACTAGACATATTATGATATAATTTTCACTGATAACCTACCCTTACAATAACTGTTCAGTTAATAACTCTCTGTTGATCCCACAGTCCATGAGTGGGGATACAAAAATGCAAAACTAAAATCTGTCAAAAGTCCGCCGGATGACGCATTTTGCTGACAAATAAACAATTTCTCCAGGTAGCACAGAGAACGAGTAAGCATTGTTCATTTAAATACCGATACTGTAACAATACAAAGCGGGTTGAAAGACAGCAAAGTTACACTTTAAGGTGCAATTAACTTTTTCAAGTCTGTTTACTCTGGACCAACTAAGGCTATACTCATAGCAATAGAATTATTAAGTGTACTTCATCGCTTTTAGCTACTCTTTTCAGTCCACCAGATTGAGTAGGTGTAGCTCTCCATGTTTAACCTACAGGCATCTAGCGACTCCATTATCAAGCCTGCCACTCTCATTAATAGCACACGCCAAAGGGATCCGAGAAACAACATGTGCTCATTTCAGCGAAACTAACCTCAGGGCAGCACCCATCCAATACCAATGGAGACTTCACTTTCATTGCATCACATATATGTGATTTCCGCTTACTTCTCAGACACAGACAAAGACAATAGCACAAAGACAACAACTTTCTACAATCAACACTAGCCCTATTTGACCACTCATATCGACAGGGCTCAAACCTAAATGACAGGGTTAAAAAATGTATTTCATCAAGTGCCATATAAAAATTGTCCTTGGCAAGTATACTTTAAGAATTGCAATGTAATGATACAGGGGTTACATCTCAATACAAGACCGACAATCAGACCGTAGCCATCAAATCATTTTTTCAGTGGGAAATGTACTTAAAAATAGAAATGATATTCAAATTTGGCTGATTTCAATGAGTACATAATATTTAATTCAATAACCAGTAAAAGTCAAATACATAATAATTCCATACTGTATTGTCTATTTAAATAAAAAATAAAACACTAAAAACTAAAATGACATTTTATTGTTCCAACTGATTTATGACAACATTATGTGCAATTAAAAATGGACATTCATTTTGAGATTTGCCAAAGATTATATTTAATAGTGTTCTGTAATTATTAGCTTTTTTTTTTTAAATAATTAAAGTGAGTGTTTGGATGACGGCAAAGGTGATTTAAATGTAAAAATAGGGGAAATGAGCAGGTACAACTAAATATTCAGCTTTAAATGACTCATGGCAAAAATACAGATAATTCATTTTTCATAGGCACAAAAACAAAAACTTCTCAATAAATTATACAAAATATATATATATATATCTACAAAAAAATGGGTGTGGCAAAAAGTTACCTTTGGAAAAAAATTCCAGCAGAAATAGCCTGGCTTCATTGCGATTACACAAATGCTCACGTGGATACAACCATAACTAAATCAGTGTGTTATTAATAATCACATTTCCCCATCTCCACCTCACTGACCTCACTCCCTACTCTCCTTCTGTTGACTCCCTACAATACATTTGTTATGAGTGAACACTAATTGGCACTCTGGACTCGGTGGAAAGAATATAAAGCGAAGGTAAATATCACACTCCAGGAGGTGGGCCACCATTTCAGGTGCTTCCCTTTGCGTGGTACGGCTGCCCCTGTGGAGACTCAGCGTGGGTGTGCGGCGACCCCCCAGTGACCAGCAGCATCATTTCCTCTCACTAATGCCCAATTAACCTTTCTATCATCAACCAAGCGCTCTTCTCTCCATGTCTCTGCTTAACGTTTGCAGATGCAGGTCGAAGAAGCACGAAAAACAGTTTGGCCAGTCACACAATGTAGGAGTTACTCACGTTATTGGAACGCAGAGAGACCCTTCCCCCGCACCGGGCACAGAACTTAGTCTGGCAGTAGGAGCACAGGTTTCCGCAGCCATCAGCAAACTTGGTCTTGTGGCAGATGCCACAGGTGGGGGCGTCATCCTTGTGTTGGCCCTGCTGCCTCTGTTGGGGGGGCTCCGGCCCAATCCGCCTCACCTGCTCCTTGTAGTTGGCAACTTGCTGGTGCAAACTGGGAGGGGAGAGGAGATGGAGAAAATGAAGGAGGACATGATCAACTGTGAGCATAATTTAGGTTCAAAATCAATAGTAGCCAATTTAAACACTTTTACCAAATAGTTTCCTAATTCTACCAGCAAAGTTAACATTTTAACTCAATAATCCCTTTTTTTTCAGTTTTATCATTTTTACATACTGCCCCTCAAATTTTAACATTGTAACATTTTTGCCGATAATAACTCCCCAAACACCACCCCAGCGGTATTTTACCAGATAATTGCATTTTTTTATTTAATAACCCCCCACTTTTAACATTTTACCAGATTTAACATGTATACCTCTTAAGTCATAGCCCTGAAAATGTATATTTTGACTAACCACCTTCCCGTTTTTACATTTTACCAGCAAAAGTAACATTTTTATCTAATTAACCCAATTTTTTAAATTTCACCTTGAAAAAAAAATCTAATTTTATAACATAATTAAAAAAATCCAATATTATTTATTCAGATTAATGGTCGGTATGAGTTTTTTCAATGATTTATTCTTAAACTTTTCTATTTGTCCCACAAGGCAACATTTGTTTGTTGGTTATGTTAAAAGCAGATCTGACAGCAAGTTCAACATTTGATCTACTTATTCATCTCACAGGACAGAACCAAATAAACACACTGTATAGCTCTGACGAAATCCCAAATCCAAATTTAAGGTTGCTAGTAGGCAGTTTTTTCTGAAGCTAATGAAGTGTTTGAAAACTTCACCACTAAACCTCACATTTCCTACACACTCCGGCTCTCTCAATCTTTCTTTCAGTCTAATGTTCTTTCCACCATGTAGGGTCATCTCAAGCTTTCACTCACAGAATGATTGCAGTCTACATGAACGCCTTCCAAAAGAGACAATCCAAACAAATCAGTGAGTAATAAACAAAATTAAGACCTTTCTTCAGCGACATGAGACATTCAACACGTATCTAGCAATTCCCCCTGTCTAAACAGCACAAAGGTCTCAAGCATGAATCTATCCAGAGCTTTACTTACGCTAAAGGGGTCTTCCTCACAGACTCCTCCGCCATGATGATATCATATGACGTCTATTAAAATAAGCAACCTACATAGAGAGTTAAAAGAATATGCTACCTATGGAAGGCGATGAATGCGCGACCAGCCATGCAGAACGTGCCCCAGAGAAAGATGAGATGATTTCAACACCTGCCCCCAGCCCTAACCTCGGTCTCCCTCCCCCTGTGCACCCCTACTGCTCTCCAGTTCCTGAACACCGGCACCAGCGAACACGTCCTGTGGGTCAAAGATAAACGCAAAGGACAAGCTCCAACACAGAAGCAACAAGGTGACTGCAAGATGTTCCAATTAGAAAATCAGTTGATGTTTCTTTGCAAGTGTCTCACAGGTTGCTCTTTCACAGCCAATGAGACTTAATAGACTTCAATACAATACTATACATTACTTTATTAAAGAAGGGATCTAATGCTATTTCATGCATCCTGACTTATTCACACTGTTAAAGAGTTGGATTATCATGCTAAACATGGCCAAAAATTCAAATAATGAGTTGGACATATGACAGAGTATTTCTGTGCCAAATACACTCCTTCAGGATTCGAACAAGTTTCGGAAAGTTTTTTTTCAGAGTACGGCCCTTTATAACGCCATAAAGGGAGGAATTCCTTGTATGGGCACTTCTCCTTTGTTTTATTGGCAATCGACGCGCAAGTGCATATAACGAAAACAACACAAATGTATAGTGAATCGAAAGTTATCCAGGGAGTGAGTGTGTGTGTGTGTGTGTGTGTGCGCAATATTCTTTAGCTCCACCCATTTCACGCTTCACAAGTTCGGCTATTTTCGGAAAGAATCTGTACAGCGTATCTGTCTTTTATAAATATGATAAAACTAAAGACTCTTCAGAGATTTGAAGGATGCAATACTCTATAGGTACTCTATATCTATCTATCTATTTATCTATAGTTTAATCATCCTTTATCCATCCATCCATCCATCCATCCATCCATCTTTAAGAGATAATCTATCTGTCATTCAATCATCCTCCATCCATCTATCTGCCATTCAATCATCCTCCATTCATCCATCATCTATATATCTGTCTGTCGTTCAATCATCCTCTATAAATCCAATCCATCTCTCTGTCTGTCGTTCAAACATCCTCTATCCATCCATCTGTCGTACAATCATCTTCTATCCATCTATCCATCTGTCTGTCATTCAAACATCCTCTATCCATCCATCTATCTATCATTCAATCATCTATACATATATCTATCATCTATATATCTATCCTCTATTCATCCATCCAATCCATCCATCCATCCATCTGTCTGTCGTTCAAACATCCTCTATCCATCCATCTATCTGTCATTCAATCATCCTCTATCCATCCATCCATCTCTGTCTATCATTCAAACATCATCTATCCATCCTTCTATCTATCATTCAATCATCTATACATGTATACATCTATCCATCCATCGTTCAATCATCCTCCATCAATTAATCTATCTATCTATACACAGATTATATCTATCTACAGTATGTATATATCTATCGCCATTGGTTTAATGGCATGATTAAGGTATATTAAAACAAAAAGATACAAATAGGCATCAATATTACAATAAAAAAGTTTATAAGATTTTTTACATTTGAATAAAAAAAACTACATTTCTTCCTGGTGAAACCTTTTTTAGATTAAATAAAGAGAGACAAAAAATGAGACAACATTGACATCTACAAGTATAGATTTATAAAGTAAAGTTTGTGAATTTGACGAGAAATGTTTGAATTCATTTTGAAACTTCAGATTTCAAAGCACTCTTCTCTGTTCAATATTAAGATGTAACATTCACCTTTCAAACTTCCAGACCACAATGACCTTTAGTTACAGTAGCTCCGATAAACAATGCAGCACAAAGTCAACGCTAAGAAGAAATTGAGCAGCACTATTAAAAAAATAAATAAAATCTTTCAGCACTTTATGGAAAACACGAGAAACAGACAAACATTGAGATTGGCACTGTAAAAGAACATATGAAAGTGCTTTGTACTCTGAACAGGAAATGATATTCAGGAAAGCAGCCCAGGCTTGCCATAATTGAGACAGCACATAAAACAAAGACCCATAAGTGAAGCACAAGGTTATACGAAAGTGAACCACAGCTTTACTTTACTAGCACAAACCCCTCTTCCCCATCACAAATCATTTGCTTCTTTCTCTCTCCGTCTCATCCAGGAATAGAAGTAAACCTTTTGTGAAATGCAAATCAGGCAGAGAGTCTGCAAGAAACGGCAAGCAATTCACACAGGACTCCGACATTAGCATAGAACTTGGTGTAATTAAGGTATGAGGAAGCTCTAATTAATGTGGTAAAGTGTGGGGACACGGAGGAGAGCTGGCTTGGAGATCCGGGAGGTGGGGCTCGTTTTTGCAGCGTTCTCCCCTTCTTCATGACAGCTGGTCTCAGTGGCTGCTGATGTCGTCGGACGAGCACATGGAAACGTCCGTGATTAAACAGCTGTCAGCAGTCTCTCGTACTAACGCACAGCATGACAGGAGCCACAACGGTAACTCATTGGCTGTGCGCAACGTTCCTGCGGAGGCTTTGGTCGGGCCTACACGTTGGCCCATTTATCATGTCCGCTAGGCCCCACGGCTCCCTACATGGGCATAAATCCACCCTATCTGTGCCAGGACGTTGTATGAAAGGAAAGACGAGGGACAGAGATGTAGTGAAAGTACTGCTGAGGTTGAGTCAGTGTAAATTCAACATCATTCACAGCGAACACAGGGACAAACGTGCATTTATTAGGGAACAGCGCACGTTGGCAGGCTGTGATGGAGCCATAAATGCAGCTTACAAGCACTAGCAGCTCCATTCATGTTTCTGAAAGGTCTCTTGTGCTCGCCAAGGCTGAATTTATTTGAGTAAACATACAGTAAAAAGAGTTATATTGTAAAAATTACTTCTGTCTTTACTTTTTTTATTGCATCCTTGCTGAAAAAAGTATCAAATATAACGTAATTTTTGCCTGACAATAAACATGTACACATGCAATACTGTATAGCGTACATGTATATGTTTGTATATAAATATTTTGAGAACATAAGCCAGGTTTCAATCCAAGGATTTGTTTGCGGAAAAAAGGTTTAGCGCATCAAAACCCTGTTTACCGATATACAGTGGGGAAAATAATTATTTGATCCCCTGCTGATTTTATAATCCTGCCGCTGCTGCACACAACGCAGATTTCACACGTGTCTCATTTCCTCACAACTCTTTGCATTCATTTAAGATGTTATTTAACTCATTTAAGGCTGCTCTTATGAGGATACTCGACAAAACTGACATTTTGGCATAATTCTGCATGTTATTGTTCGCTCAAGCGCCAAAGAGAAGTCCATACTGGCGTGTGTCTTTCTGTGCGCCGTATGTGTCACAGACAGTGCATTCTTTTGTCTTGTTGCTCTTGAATGGTTTAAAAGCATGAATGTAACGCTAGCAAAAAGGATGACAGAAAAACGGATGCTGCTCTTAAATATTTACCATATGAGTCCTCTCCTCCCATTTCTACCAGTGATGCTTGATTCAATGTCCTGGGGGGTATTCCAGAAAGCAGGTTGTGTGACATACCCGGGTATGTTTAAGAGTAAGTTAGCGGATAACCTCAACTTTCGGTTCCAAAAACTGAGTTAACTTTCAGGGTATGTAAGTTACCATGGCACCTCACTCTCTGATGTTCCAGGGTTAGTTTGCTTAAGAGGTATTCAGAGGTGTTTTATATAATTAATAGTTGTTAATATAATCAAATTTGTTTCAGTTAAATATTAATTCTAAAGAATTAGAATAAAAAAATAAATTAAAAACAAGTTTAAATGTTAATGCAATTCAAATAAATGTAATTATATTTTATTTTATTCTAATCTCACACATGGATCTGCATTGAATTAATTAGCATCAAACAAACAGTACAATCCTTATTTTCAGTGAATAAAGATTACTTATTAAACTTAGACATTGAAAAAATGACTGCATAATGATGTGCACTAAGTAGGTTATGTTACTCCCCATTAAACAGAAGAAGAAGAAGAAGGAAGTCGAATGGGAGTTCTTTCTTAGCATCTGTTTCCGTGGTGAATCATCGATTTGTCGCTCTGTTGAGAATGTCTTGTGTTAACCGGGAACATACTCTGGGTTGTCTGAATTTACTCCCGGACTCTTTTATGGAACCAGCATACCTTGAGTAAGCAAGGTTTGTGTTAATCAACCGAGAGTTCAAGGTTAATGTGCCGGTAAGTTAACCTTGCTTTCTGGAATACCCCCGCTTAGGCTAACTGTGCAAATATCAACAGCGCAACTGGGTTGTAGGTTTCCAGGTCGAGGTCACAAAAGGGTTTTTCAAATGAAATTTGTATGATGTGTCAATTGTCTGAGTAGGATGCGTTTCATACAAGATCTGGCCACTGGACAACCTTGGAATAATTTATTAATGAGGTTTTTTATTTAACAATGTTTGGGTTATACAAATTCTTGGCAATGTAAAACTGCGGCTTGCCTGCATGTTCAATACATAGATTGTTGCTTTATGACCAAATATTTTAGCTACTGTACCAGTTTTTTTATGGATCCTAAAATTTTGCATACAGGACAAATTAGCTGTCCTGTGTACAAACCCACTGGCTTTTTTGTTTTGTTTTTTTGATAACAAAATAGTGCAGAAAAAGGATGGAACCTTTGCTATAGAAAGCTGTGGACAAATATACATTATTATATATAGCATGAACAAGGAAACCCAATGTAGAAAAACAGCTCTTCCTTTTCTTAACATTTTCTTGAATGACAAACAGGGCAGCACTTTATGCTGCCAGGCATAAGTACCTATCGTAAGAAACGGTCTCATTACTCTTGATAAGAAAGGGCTAAATTTAGCCTCTTAAATGAACGCAGCACTTTCAACTCTATTGGTTCCATGAATTTAAAGGCTTCTTACGATATGGCAGCCGCTCATGTTTTGCATTAAACAGCTGTTTAACTGCATTTTTTAAAAAGGCTTTTGCTTATAAATCCAGCAATGGGTGACTTCCACTTCTCACAAGGGGAACAAAGTCACTGAGGCCAAACTTGAATGATTTATCTAATCACCTGGAGATCAATGTTTGAAAGTGAGCGGAAAATCCATCAAAGTACACTATATGAAAGCATCAGGAACATAGTGAGAAAATCACTCCCTTCCAATTTAGAAATTAAGCCCCCTTTCAGATAGAGGCAGCTCCATGCATGATTGATTTCTGTAGACAGACACCTTAAAATAAATGGGGTTCAAATTAACTGAATTATTTGGGGTTTTGATTTTGCAGTTCTCACTTTGATAAACAGTCACCAAATTGGAAATGCTTTTCTTTGGCCCAGTGAGGGTTTAAAACGGTTTTGTCAAGTTTAGGGATGCACTGGTATTGGAAATTTGGGAGATACAATAAAGCAGTAACCTTTTTTATATAATGGCTGATAAACTATAAATTACCAGTATGTATGATCATATTTATATATAATATAATATCAGTATATAATATTTTGGCTAAAATCCTTAAAAATTAAACACTAAAAAATAAAATCAAGCATTTCAAATGCTACAAGTGAATTATGCATCACAACATTATAAAGTACAGTATGAAAAAAGAATTCATTCTGAGATTTGCTGAAGATTACATTTATATATAATTATATATATATATATATATATATATATATATATATATATATATATATATATATATATATATATATATATATATATATATATATATATATATATATATATATATACATATACAGGTCCTTCTCAAAAATTTGCATATTGTGATAAAAGTTCATTATTTTCCATAATGTAATGATAAAAATTAAACTTTCATATATTTTAGATTCATTGCACACCAACTGAAATATTTCAGGTCTTTTATTGTTTTAATACTGATGATTTTGGCATACAGCTCATAAAAACCCAAAATCTCAAAAAATTAGCATATTTCATCAGACCAATAAAAGAAAATTGTTTTTAATACAAAAAGTCAACCTTCAAATAATTATGTTCAGTTATGCACTCAATAATTGGTCGGGAATCCTTTTGCAGAAATGACTGCTTCAATGCGGCGTGGCATGGAGGCAATCAGCCTGTGGCACTGCTGAGGTGTTATGGAGGCCCAGGATGCTTCGATAGCGGCCTTAAGCTCATCCAGAGTGTTGGGTCTTGCGTCTCTCAACTTTCTCTTCACAATATCCCACAGATTCTCTATAGGGCTCAGGTCAGGAGAGTTGGCAGGCCAATTGAGCACAGTAATACCATGGTCAGTAAACCATTTACCAGTGGTTTTGGCACTGTGAGCAGGTGCCAGCTCGTGCTGAAAAACGAAATCTTTTCAGCAGATGGAAGCATGAAGTGCTCCAAAATCTCCTGATAGCTAGCTGCATTGACCCTGCCCTTGATAAAACACAGTGGATCAACACCAGCAGCTGACATGGCACCCCAGACCATCACTGACTGTGGGTACTTGACACTAGACTTCAGGTATTTTGGCATTTCCTTCTCCCCAGTCTTCCTCCAGACTCTGGCACCTTGATTTCGAATGACATGCAAAATTTGAGCGACAGTCCAGTGCTGCTTCTCTGTAGCCCAGGTCAGGCACTTCTGCCGCTGTTTCTGGTTCAAAAGTGGCTTGACCTGGGGAATGCGGCACCTGTAGCCCATTTCCTGCACACGCCTGTGCACGGTGGCTCTGGATGTTTCTACTCCAGACTCAGTCCACTGCTTCAAGGTCCCCCAAGGTCTGGAATCGGTCCTTCTCCACAATCTTCCTCAGGGTCCGGTCACCTCTTCTCGTTGTGCAGCGTTTTTGCCACACTTTTTCCTTCCCACAGACTTCCCACTGAGGTGCCTTGATACAGCACTCTGGGAACAGCCTATTCGTTCAGAAATGTCTTTCTGTGTCTTACCCTCTCGCTTGAGGTGTCAATGATGGCCTTCTGGACAGCAGTCAGGTCTTACAGTCTTACAGTCCCATGATTGCGGTTTTGAGTAATGAACCAGGCTGGGAGTTTTTAAAAGCCTCAGGAATCTTTTGCAGGTGTTTAGAGTTAATTAGTTGATTCAGATGATTAGGTTAATAGCTCGTTTAGAGAACCTTTTCATGATATGCTAATTTTTTAGATAGGAATTTTGGGTTTCCATGAGCTGTATGCCAAAATCATCAGTATTAAAACAATAAAAGACCTGAAATATTTCAGTTGGTGTGCAATGAATCTAAAATATATGAAAGTTAAATTTTTATCATTACATTATGGAAAATAATGAACTTTTATCACAATATGCTAATTTTTAGAAGGACCTGTGTATATATATATATATATATATATATATATATATATATATATATATATATATATATATATATATATATATGTGCACTGTATAACAGATACTGATAAATAAATAAAAATAATCAGATGAACAAAATTGTCCTTGTACTGTATATCATGTAGGTAAAAGGAATCAAGGAACATTTGCCATGGAGAGTAATAAAAATAACAAAAATCTTTCACCTTATCGATTGTCTTTTGAATATTGCGTTGTTTATATGTACACATTATTAACAACATTTAAAAAAGTCTTTGAATAAACATAAAAATCAAGCTATTTTCTTCAAGCTAAAAAAAATTATTAAGAATTTCTTCAAATCATAAAGTAATCACTCCCTCTTCACAGTTTCCTACCACTCTGTATCATACTGCTTAAATATCCGGTTCTAACAGTTATCCAGATAATGTCTTGGAAGCTGAAGGTCTGGCCTCAAGGTGTCTGTTGACTCCGGCTCTCCAAGTCTGGCTTCAGTACAGTTTGCCATTATTTCTACTCAGTCAGGCACTGAGGCTGAGGATGGGGGTTGCCATCCTCTGAGTGGCACCATATGGTACCATGAGCAGTGCCATGGCTGAGTCCTGCCTCCATCGGAACTTCCCCACTGTGGAGAGTGTTGACAGCGCTGCCCCCTGCTAACCCCACAGACCAGCCATGTGGCAAGGCTACGGTGCCGTTTTCCTTCCACATCCCCCACTTTCTACAGCATTGTGTTTTGTGTCTCATTCTTTTTTCGTTTCATATTCATGTAATGGTGAAAAATGACCCGATTTTAACTAGTTTTTCTCTCCAGCTAAAACACACACAAGTAGTAAGAGCTCTCCTATTCTTGCTCACACTAGGCTTTGAGTACTTGGCTGTGCTGTTCTTGAGATCTTTCATATCTCACTCTTTCATGCTTAGATGTATGTATCATGTTTCTTGTTTTCTCTTAGAGAAAATTATGCAGTCCATTCAACTATGGTGACTTATGAACCAAGGGTTGATTTTTAGTAGGCTAAAACAGGGTGAATAAATCACAAATTAATGAATTATTACATTTACAGGGCTCCAGCCTGCGACAAAAGCAATTGCATTTGTGACCAAAAATATTAATTTGCGCGTGATATTTTTGCTGAGACAATATAAATTTACATGCAA
This sequence comes from Gobiocypris rarus, assembly GCA_023029165.1. Classification (NCBI taxonomy): domain Eukaryota; kingdom Metazoa; phylum Chordata; class Actinopteri; order Cypriniformes; family Gobionidae; genus Gobiocypris; species Gobiocypris rarus. Next base: position 23,088,611 of record CM040927.1, on the reverse strand, counting down.
CTGGCAACCGTATAAATTTACAAGTTACAATTTTAAAAAATGCGTAATAAAATGAGACGACGTGCAGCAAAGTTGCAGTGGAAAGAAAAAAACTCACTTCATTGAGTTTGAGAGCTTGTTTGAGAGTTTGTATTCTTAATCTCAGTCTCTTTTAATCTTTGCTGTTTTCTGTTACTGCCTGAACTTCACATTATTTGTAACACCACAGCCATCCTTAAAATTGTCGGATTTATCATCAAATACAAGCAATAAATGTAATTTTGGTGCTCTTTAGTGTGGCCTGAGCAGATCACTCAATCAGCATTTCGACCTTGGAAAGAGCTTGTGTAAAACAGCTTAAGAACAATCATGTCAAATTTACCTCAGAAAAGATATGCAATGCTCATAAACTCGTTAGTCATCTAGAGAAATAAATATAGAAAGGGGCACCTTACTAAATATATTTACTCACATAATTCTTATACTTTTACTTAACCTGTTGTCTACATACAATAGAAAGAGCTAAAAATGAAATTCAACACTGCCATATAATTGCATGTGAAGTGCTGCATTTCACCAAATTTATCCTCTCACATATTACTAATGAATACAAAAATGAATAGGTGTGTGCAAGACATACAAGTTTAGGATGCATTAGGAGGAGGCCAAACTATACTCAGTGGCCAAGTGATGGAGGAAAATGCAATAATGAAAATGAAAAGGATGGCAGATGTGTCAACACATGACAAAACTAAAACACGATTATTATTTTGTGGCACTTAAAAAAATAATTTGCCTCCTGTTTTTACCCCTATAGGAGCCAATGGCTCCTTAATTAATTTTTTTTTGTCTGGAGCCCTGATTTATGAACTACACTCTAAAAAATGCCGGGTAAAAAACAACCCAAGTTGGGTTGAAAATGGACTAACCCAGAAATTGGGTTATATTAACCCAGCAATTGGGTTGTTTTAACGCTACGTTGGGTTAAATGTTTGCTTAAGACCACCCAATAGCTAGGTTATTCCGGTTTTTTTTGGACCCAGCATTTTTTAGAGAGTATGATCAATATCTATTATTGTTTACATTTTTAACACAAATTATTACTGTTCTTAAAACTAATCAATCAAATTTTATCAAAATCCACTTCTTATCCACTTTCCAAGAACTACAACGAACGGCTCGTTTGAACTACAACACGGCTTTGTGAGGTCACAATGTTACTAATTTAAATAATTGCTGCCCACGGAATACGCAAAAATGCGTGGCCTGGATGAGCTGCATTAGAGAAGAGTGTTGTCGCTATGGTTCTCCGCAACTAATTTGTTTGACCTTTCTAAGGCTGAAAAACTCAGAGTGGTTAAAATATATTTTAAACAATGTTCCTGAACATTTATGGAGCAGTTTCCACTTTTACAATCTGTTGTTTGTCGATCACAATTTGTAAGTATGTCTCATTTGTAGTTGCGTTTTCTATTAACAGTTCCAATTCGTTACAGCAGTTAAACAGTTGTACAAAAAATAACAACAACAACAAAAAACATACCACTCTGAATCCGTGTTTGCATAGTCCGTGCTCTAATTCCGTTTTGCACTTTCCACTTGTTTGTTAACATTGTCAGGGTCTGAATCTGACTTGAATTAGTTTGAAATTGCCATCATCCTTAATATTTACATTACAGCAGAACTCGCAGTTATGGAGGAGCAGAACATCTGAGCACACGATAAGCAGTGCCAATCACAGCACATTGGTCCAGCTAACCAATCACAGCACATTTCATATCTCAGAAAAAGGGGCTTCATCAAAACCGTAACAACGTGTTCGGCTCGGTAAAGACTAGAAGGCAATCAGCTAGGGCCACTGGGCATGCGCATATCATTATTGCTTCACTTAAAGGTGCACTATGTACATTTTCTGTCCACTCGAGGGCACCTATTCAAAATAAAGGCGTAGTTTGATAAGAATCGGGACAGAACTCAGGCAGAAATCATGTTCATGGATGTGATTATTAACGTTACTGTAGTATGAAGCAGAGCAGGACCGAGTGTTGTGGGAGCTGAGCAAGGCCGCTGGAGCGATTGTTACACAACACACAGCTCGCGAGCAGCAGGACTTGACGGGGCACAGTCGCCTGTGCCATTTCCGCTTTTCCGGTCATGAGTCTGAGGTAACGCAGCTCTGTTTATCATTTTAGATACATTTGAGTGTGTTACTCTTTACTCTTTACGTTACTCTGTGCATTCACTCGGCAGCTGCTGTGACACTTGTTGCACACTCCAGTGAGAGTAAAGAATTTCTGCCAAATAAAACTAGAAACCGAGGGTAAAGCAGATATGATGCAATTGACAGGCGACTTCACACATCCCGGTTCCTTGGTTAAAATAGCAATTTTCTCATGATTTACAAATAGTTAGAAACATTTGGGATATTGTAAGTACTCAACTGAACAAAATAAATAACACTGGCCTAGTGGTTTTTGGATATTTTACTGCAAAATTTCTGCATAGTGCACCTTTAATTACTGTTTTTGCATTATTGTAAGGGTAAGGTTTAGGGTTGGGGTAAGTGTAGACGTTAATAAAACAATCTTATTTTGTCAGAGTAAATTTATTTATTGTTATTTTATTGTGAAATTGCCTCACTTCCTGCCGTTGCTGTATCCCTTCAAGACACAACTGTTCATGCCAGACTGGGAAGAGAGGAGCTGTAATAACGTAAAATAAGATAATTTTTTTTTTTTTGAACAATCAAGCATATTCTCGTACACCCCAAAAACTAAATCTAAACTCCGTAAAGGGGCATATTATGGAACCCCTTTAAAAATATGTTAAATGTAATTTCCACCACAATTGAACACAATCAATTGAATAAATCTATTAGTGTTGAACATTAATATAAATTAAATGTATTTATTTAAGCACTATTTAAACATTTTTAAAAATAGTTTTGTCCACGGGTTTAAAGTTTAGTCCACCTGTATATAGAGGTACAAAAATATACATACTGCTGGAAAAATACATTTAAATACATTATGCAAGATTTGCAAATGAAATGAAAAACAAGAGTTTACATTTTTAATCATAGCTAATAAAGCCATGATATGCACCACAAAGACACCTCATTGATATGAAAGCCAAATCACCACCCCTTGAGCATTATGAAATATCAGTGCTCTCAATCACATGCCCAGTGGAGATGCTAGATGGCACAGAACACAGAGGTCACATGACAAAAATGATGAGCACACAGAGGAGAGTTGTGCACGTCACATGACCAGCCGCTGCCTCCCATAGGACAGGTAGAGAGAAGCAAGTGTACAGCGGTGTCCTCATTATGCCAAACTGGAAATGCAGCAGAGCGTTGGGGGAGAGTTGTTACGTCCTCTCTGCGCTCTTAAGGCTACAGTAACACTAAAGTCCAGTAAGCTAGTCACAGCTAACTTCGATGTTCTTCCTTTCACACTCCTGTCTTTTGCCCGTTTATTATTTCACTTCGTTTTTTGTTTCCAAGGAAGTTTACAATCCCCTTCATAGATTCCCTAATGGGGATTCTTTCTAGCCCTTTGTAACTAAGAGCTTTTTGCTGTCAAGAGCCTCTACTGTGAGTGAGTGGAAATTCACAGCTGTTACATGAATCCATCACCGTGATTTACATATTAAAGGGATACGTTCACACTGAAAATTTTGTCATTATTTAATCGTCCTCATGTCATTCCACACACCTCATGAATTCTTTGCACAATAAAAGTGATATTTTGAAGGCCACTCTTTTTCATGCATTTACAATAAATGAAGGCTCCTGAGAGGTTTTGATCTTTAAAAAAAACAAGATACAAAAGCACCATAGTCCATACACTCTGTTACATTATTTTGAGTTCACTCATGTTGTTGTTATTGTTGTTGTAATTAAGTTTATTGCAATATCAGCTTCATAGGCTCATGTCAGATTTGTTCTAACATTTAATAAATGCAATACATAAATACAAACATTTAATAAAATTCAACTTGGAGGTAAAAAAAAAAAACTAAAAAAACACTCTTTAAAGGTTCTTTACACGCAGTATTAGTTCTATTTAGAACCATATCTTGAAATAGTTCTTTGTGTAAGAGTTTAAAGTTCCTTATTCCCGCCTTTTTGTTTTTAAAATATGTAACTGTCAATGCCACCTCATTACTGATTTTCTGGAGCTCAGCTATAAAACTACATAGACTGTTAGAAAACTTATTTATTAAACTCATTTATTTTTCTCTTTTTAGCTAAACGGAATAAGTAAGCGTGAGCAGCTCTGTTCAGGTAAGGATAATCCTCTTCTCCACTAAGCAAGTAATAGAGATATAAAATCTATTATCAATATTGTTAGTTTTTTTAATTATCTTTACTTTATGCATAAAAATACCCAGTCAGAAAAAAAAACATTAAAGCTATCCTCACTTTTTCCTTTTAACATGGTAAAAGGCTCACATACTGTCAATTTTTGCAAATCTTGGCCTTCATAAATAATTATTTTTTTTGCATTAAAAAAAATGAAAAGACACACTGTAACTCTAAAATTATATTACTATACAAATATGTGCAAATATGTGACATCAAGTGCTGCCTAAATAGATCCTATAGCAATTACAAATTACGTTCAATTAAAAATGTCTCATTTTATTTTTAACAGAATAAAGAAATATATTATAGAGGTTTGGAATGGCATGAGGGCAGATAAATGACATCAAAACCTTTATGCATGGACTTCCCAAAAAGCTCACAGTTCAAATTTATCATTTTTCTCTATATCATTTTTGCTAAATAACTTGCTCTTTTTTTCAGGGTGCTTTGTTTCCAAGGACAACAGCGTAACAGGACTGATCAGCAGCAGGCCTTTTATCCACGGCCGAGCCAAGTGGAGGAGTTGTACAGTGCCACCAGGACAATAACACTTCCCAGAATTCCCTGGTGACGGCAGCAACTCTGTGCCGATTAGACAGCATCCCTTTAGTAATGAATGGAGACGAGCATCAAATTAACAAGCAAGAGACATAACACAAGAAAGTGAACTGAAAGGAATAAAAATATGGTCATCTTTTTCCAAGGGTTACAGTAATGCAATAATGAACCTGAACATGAGAGTTTAAACAAAGACAGAAAATAATAAGTGGGAATGGGAGATAGAAACAAATGTGTGAGCTTAGTAGGGTTTACTAAGACATCTTCTCAAGTGGCCACTCTCCTCTGTCAATAATCCAACTCATTATTTTTTCCCTTAAACAGCCTCTGTGACACTCACATTAGCTTTGACTGGCTAGTGTTTTAGTTAACAAACCCCATGAAAACACTTAATAAACCTGTCGGCCTTTAAAGCCCCCTAGCAAAATAGAGACCCGACATTAATTAGGGTGGTACACGATATGATGATGATGTCTATTTTTACCCTGCTGTGAATTACCCATTTACAAACAGATTAGAGTGGGAGGAGAAAGGGAGGTGTGAGATGGAGGGATGCGGGGGAGAGAAGTGGGAAGAAAGAAACAGATGGAGACTATGTGCAGTAGCTGTAGCAGTGGAGTGGTGGATGCTGGGATATCTTGATAAAGGTATCCATATGGCCTAACTGTGCATCTACAGGATCAACACAGCCCAGCAGAGGCTCAGCATTAAACACACACCAGGCTATAACATGATGAAGCTAAACACACACATATACATACACATGCAAACACAAGCTGTGCAAAAACTCAAAAATGCACATGCAGCACCATTTGGCATCATAGGAAACTCAGGCAGCAGAACCCATGCCAACACACACACACACACACACACACACACACACACACACACACACACACACACACACACACACACACACACCTATACAAAACAAGCAATGGCTTATAGCTACTGGTTCATATTTTAACAATTCCACATAAAGCAAGAGCACAAAGATATAGGCCTAGCCTACAACAGTACAATAAACAAAAACTTAAAATAGAGTTACTTACATTTAAACACAATAGCGATGTATATTTTGTTCCTCTGACGAGCATAGTTGCAAATAAGTCAAATAAAAATAACGTTTGCGCCACGTGTACGTACGTCTCTGCGCAACACAGCAGAGGCATTGCTAAATGAATCAATGTTTTAGAACAAATCGGTTGAGTGAATGAATCAATGACTCGCTCATTAAAAAGACACTCGATTCGTTGCTGAATAAATTCGCGCTGTTTTCAACGAATCGTTTGACTGAATGATTCAAATGACTCAAATGACAGTTGCATGTCGCCACCTAATGGCTTAACGATGTAACCTGCAAAAAGAGTCACAAAGTCACCACCATCAATCCACAGACTGTAAAAGAGTTATTATTCAATGCCACAAGAGCAAGATGTAGCCTATTAAATTAATAACAACATTAACTGTCAGACAAAAAAAGATAGCCTACATACATTTAAGTGCTTTTAAAATACTACGTTTTTTGTTTTTAGGTCGTTCTCAAAGGTGTATACAGAATATTGTGGCCCACGTCATCATGTCCGGAGCCATTTATAACATTTAAGCACAAAATGTCATAGTGAATATACATAATGATTAGAAATACTATAGAAATACCAGACCAGTTCAGATTTTTATTTGCCTTTCCACAAATATGATAGGAACATTATACAGTCAATTTGAAATCCTAATTGTTAAGCCCTGTAACCTGTAAACTCCATTCTTCTTCATACTTTGCAAGTGTGCATTTATCGTCTCACTTTGTTTGTTGTTGCGCAATATCGCATTACTCAATGACTGGTAGGCCTACATTGTGTCATTTTCATTTTCCTGTTCTGTCAGGTATTGCAATTGCTTTGCTGACTTCATACCTGGCCAGTCATTTTAATAAATGTCTATGCAGGCTTTGTTAATAAGCTTGGTGATAATGTCAAATCATGTTTTACCACAGTGACATAGGCCTGAAGCTACAATTTCCCTTATGCAAACTCCAAAAAACATAAGAGTGTTTGAGAATGACAAAAGAAACAATAGGGTGCATCTATATAAAGTCTTCAGAGCTTGTGAGCAATCCCTGGGTAATTGACAGACACCATGGTTACAGCCCTTCCTAGTGCCTCCACCCTGAGTCTGGTTGTCACCCAAGCCATCCCATGAGTCTGAGCTCTAACCCTGTGGAGCAGGAAGAGGACATTATGGAGAGAGCGAGTCTGTGAGCAGGCAAGAGGAGCCTCCAGGCCTCGCTAATGACATTTTCTCCTTTCTGCTGAGAGACACATGAAGGAAGAGATGGGAGGGACGCCACCGCTACTCCACTCTGACACTCGAATATGCCTCAAGACACACTAATGTAACAGGTATAAAAACTGCACTGTTAAATGTATGTATTGTTTGGAAGAATTCACACAAAATTGTTTATTTATATAAGTTATGTTGCTGCCTGATTCAAATGAGTGCTTTCCCTTTAATTGTTGTGGTGTCACGAGCCAACATAACTTCCTCCTCTTCCCTTCTGCATTGTAACTGCATGGGAGATGTAGGTTTCTTTTGACTTCTGATAATCTTATTTAATCTTTATTGTAATTATTGCTTTTATATCTATATTTTCACTCCAATTCATGTGTATAATGTTATACTTACCTGTGTGATTATTTTTGTCATTTTACCTTTATTGAGTAATATTTTTTACTTCTGCTAAATATCTGAAAATAAGAGCACATGGTGACCGCTGTATATCACATTGACTTTTTAGAGAGAACAAGGGCAATTCCACTCTAAGAGGCTGCTTATTTGTTTTATATCAGGGAATCAAATATCCAGCGAAACGGCTGCCCGAGTCTGATTGTCCAAAAACTTCACAAAGCTACACAACGCAGAATCAAGTGTTTTATAAACGGTGTTGCGAGCCACTGGTTACACTAGTAAGCATCTAAAGTTGAATTGGAGAAATATTTTGGGTCCTTTTAGTTAGTACAGATCAGCCTTTTATGCAGGGGTTAAATGGGGATTTGTTATGTGGAGGGGCCCATGACCAAGTAAACACTTTTGTTATTTCTCCTCGCAATGTGCTGAATTGTGTGCACAATCATATTTTGCAGGTTTATATTTTTTACGTGCAAGCTTTGTCATTGTGCTCACCTTACTGTAATTCACTTGCGCATTGTGTTTATGTGCTTGTGCTGCTTCATCCATTATTTAATGCCATAAAAGCCGTTTTGAATCATTTCTTGAATTAGTCAGAACAAGAAAGGTTTATAGCCCCGGACGGGATTTTTTTAGGCATTGCCATTGTGTTTGCATATGCAATGCCTTATTTTTTGGGGTGCTAAGGCAGGCATCACTATTACTAATCTTAGCGTTAGAGATTTTAATAAACCTTACATTTCCATGCATTTCTTGCACATTAGTGCTACAGACTTGAATGACACATCAAATTGAATAAAACTTCTCAAAAATGTTGCAACTTTTGAAGAGAAGTGTACTTTTGGTACTTTCCAAATTATTTTACTTTTTTTGTTTTTCCCACTTTCCCCCATTCATAAGCGATATGAGTATATCATATGTAAAGTTTTTGATAATAGGCAGTAACCTACGACCTGACGAGCTAGTAAACTAGTAACTAGTAAAGTATCGCATTACTTTTAAAATTTACAACAAAATATTACTTTTTGTAAAAGTTACTTTTCACATTTATTTGACTGACGGCTCTCTTCTCCCCATGTTGAGAAAAATCAAGAGTAAGTGCAAAGGCGTTCTGTGTGAACAGGTTATTGCAGTTAATAAATGTAAGCATTATTCATCTCACTTGCACAATAAAGATTAAGTACTCCTCAAAATGAATAAAATCATTCAAATGCAAAATCAGATATGCAAACCTCCAATAATTAAATATTAAATTAAACAAATATTTGTATGCATTTAATATACCTTTATTGACCAATGTTTTGCTGCTAACTTTTGATGATCCAGTTAAACCAAAAGCAAAAATTACTTTAGATTTTTTTGTTTTTATTGGTGAAGTAAGAGTGTTTAACTTTTTTCTCCTGCGTCCTTTTCTTCCATTAGCCAGAACGGCAGCACAGCTGAAAAGTTTGTTTGAGCTGCGCCCTCTACTGTACATTCATGAATTTGCAGTTTTACCTGGGCCTGAGGTTTATTATTTAAATTTTGGTGTGAAGAGGTCTTTACATTTGCACAAAAATAGAATGTGAAAAAAAGTAACGCAAAAGTAACATAATGCATTCCTTTTCTTAAAAAGTAACTCAATTAGTTACTTTTTAATAGAGTAACTTAACATTTTCAAAGTAATTTTCCCCAACACTGCTGTCGAGTGATGTGTGAAAGGTAGAATGGACACTCTTCAATAGCACAGCAGCTCAGACTGACTGTAAATCTCTGACTGAATCCACTCTCAGATGGAGCAGTCCCATGTGGGTTGGTGAAAACAAGCAAAGAGAGAGAAAAGAGGGAAAAACGTCCATATGCCTATCCACACGCGTGACAGCCATGTCATTAAAACAAAACGCATCCATAAATAGACAGCACACTCTCTTCATCCAAGATATCATGGTCCTTCTAAAACCCTCTGGATTCCACAACCCCAAAAAAATGGCTGTGGATCTGATCTCCTCACACACGCAGTCGGATGAACATGTCAATGACGTTTATTTCTAATTAGGCCATGCATTAACTGCTTGTGCTGTTTTAACACAAATGCATGGATGCATAAACATAGACACACACACGTCTTCTCTCTGGGCGATTAAAAAAAATAATTGATGCAAAAGGAACACAGAGCCACAGCTTTTTGGCCAGCTCAGGAGTATTACTGATGATGCTTGAGGAAAGTGACACTCTACCGAGGAAAACAGAGAGAACAGTGCCTACAGAACAGCCCGAAATGCACATTCCTCCACGGGAGTGCTGTGTAACTGAAGCTCCAGGTGTTGGTGCCACACTTCACTGACTGACTGTCTGACTGACTGACTAACTGAAGACTCTGCTAATTAAAAAAAACATACGACTGACAGAAGAAGCAGACGCAGTAAAAAGACGACTCCAAGCTGACAGTTCACCACAGTTGAGGAGCTTAGTGTCTGTTTTTATCTGTAAATTAAATCTATACTTTATACATGACTCATTCTTCAGAAACTTCTGAGGTAGTGGAGATGTTAGCTCTCTGCCTACATAAGCAATATCATAACGATCAAACATTTGGTATTACATCATATTAAGCAATTGCATGTACGTCTTGTGGCAGACAAAATGTGTGAAAACTCTCAACCACTTCCAAATGAAACGATGGAACTCCAAAAATATTTATAGTTCAGAATATCAGATACTTGGGTGTGGGTTCTTTTGAATTAGCCCAGTAAAGATCCACCTATAACCAACCAGAACAATCTGTCGGCCACCTAGTAACCATCAACATGCTAAAACATCAGAGCACATTACCAACTGCATAGTAACATTCTGGCAACAACTAAGTTGTAAACAAATACAGAACACACACAAATATACTTTGTACTTAAATATATTTTTAGACAGGTTAATTCCAGTACTCAGATTTGATTGGCTTGAAGTGCCATTTCAAGATTGATTATATACAGTTCAACAGCACAGGGATGATTCACTGCTTCCAGAAAATCTGTGGTGAGGATTTTTCGGGAATTCTTTCTGCAGGTTACATTGTTAAGCTAAAAGTCCTTCCTTTATAAGTGAGATGTTTCATTCAGCTGATTTGCTCAAAACACTGATTCATTCAGGAATTAAATAAGTGACTTATCTTTACCTAGCAAGCAATAGCCATCATTTCACCATCTCGGTTAACTATAAACGCAATATAGTCCGCCTATGAGTAACACACTTCTAGCCAAAATAACCTTGAATTTGGTTGTCATTTTTTCCAAAATAACATGCAAGGTGTATGATAATCCATTATGTAAGCAAAGTCAAGGTGTTTGGTTTCATTTCTTTGACATGTTCTTGTTCTAGATGACTAGTCTATTTGTGTTTATAAAATTTTCACTGACAGCCCAAATTTTGCCTTGTTTTAGCCTAGACGTCAGGGCTGTGTTTGGACGGCTATTAAGTGTCTTTTAAACGTGTCTGTAATGCTGTATTTTTAACAAAATTAAGAACATCAAAAATTATTGTGGTCTAAATAGGTAGCTCACTTGGTTTTGGATCCAAAAATTATTGAATGCTATGAGACATTTCCATCAAATCTCCATTCCAAAAGCTGTCATTTAAATCACAGACAATGGTTAGAGGATAGACAATTGAGTGGAGGTGTTGGGCAAAGAAAATGTCCCGGCATGCCTACACATGCTACATGTTGGCATCTCCATGGGACAAATTCTCACAGGAGGGTTGGCGGTAATGATCATGACACATTGTTGATCTGGAAATATCAGCCAGACAGCAAAGGATACTTCACTCTTCACCGCTGCCTGCATCTCTCCAGTCGTTTTAGGATCAATTAATCATCATCCTTAAAATGTAATCATTGTTTTACTGACATGTTAAATAATTTCCTGAATACAAACATTATGTGCTAAACAATATAACAGTTACAGTTGTTCCAGTTCGTCCCACCAAATGCCAAGAGCAGATCCAGTATGTCAGGAGAGTATTTGTTGGCGTCTCAGAAAAGTGCCCTCTCACTCTGCTACGGGAAAGTTCTATACCCCGCGTTTGTGTGTAGTCGGCTCGCAACATACTTCCCAACAAGCGGAGACAGGCGCCGGCTGTAATTCCCTTTACTTTTCTGTGTTTTTATGTTAAAAGGTCTTACTTCCCTCACAGACTGATTATCCCCCAAAACATTTGTGCTCTAAACAGCGCTGACACAACGGTCCAAGGATGGGTGTATTATTGCAGTGCATGGTGAGGGGTCCCTGTCAACTTGACTGCATATTTTTGTGAGTTGTTGAGGAAATGAGTGTGTGTGTGTGTGTGTGTGTGTGTGTGTGTGTGTGTGTGTGTGTGTGTGTGTGTGTGTGTGTGTGTGTGTGTGTGTGTGTGTGTGTGTGTGTGTGTGTGTGTGTGTCCTAGCACAGTTAACCAACTGGAGGAACAGATGGACTCCCCACTCTCCTTGTTGTGAAGAAACACAGCTTTTAGACACACACACACACACACACACACACACACACACACACCTCAGAGCAGCATTCAACTCTAAACAGGATATGCTGACATGTTTATGTGGGCCTATTCATACATTTAATTAGAATACTCATTATCTGAAGCATTCTATCTATCTATCTATCTATCTATCTATCTATCTATCTATCTATCTATCTATCTATCTATCTATCTATCTATCTATCTATCTATCTATCTATCTATCTATCTATCTATCTATCTATCTATCTATCTATCTATCTATCTATCTGTCTATCTATCTATCTATCTATCTATCTATCTATCTATCTATCTATCTATCTATCTATCTATCTATCTATCTATCTGTCAAATGTATAAATATATGAAACATTAAACATCAGGGAAAAAATAAAAAAATTCTACACTATCAAGGTAGGTTTTCAGTATCTGGAAAGTATTAACTATGCTATTATTACTAACTATAACTAACTTATAATTTAAAGAGCACAATTTTAATGCAAAAACAATGGCATACAGTGATGTGTTTACAATTTCCATTACGTTTTAACCAATGACAAATCAATCACACAACAAAATGTATTCTTCAATAAAACCTCACCAATGTTAGTTAGCGAGCTACCTGGTATATTTAAATCAGCAGATATTGCAACATCGCAGACAATAATCTACTCAAGTTTTTACTATTGAAAGTTAGCTTGCTTGCAAACCCAGCTAACATTATGCCAATGCAGTTCAGAGTTAAGCTGCATCATTCAGTTTAAGCAGCTCAGTTTGAGTAGGTCACATAAAACGCACAGCAATCAAACCCACAACCACTCCAGCATCTGTATGCAGAGGTCTGCGAAAGCCACACTGTATAATGCAGTCGGGCCACTGACTAAACAAGTGAGAGAGTAATTGAGTGGGAGCAGGAGAATTAGGAGCATGACTTTAGCACATGCCAACCCGTGAGCTCAAGCTCATCCTTCTGAGGCCTGCTGGTGGGTGAGAGCAAATGGACTCGGAAGGCTTGTTCTCCAGTGGGTGCTAATGTATGGACTAGGGCGCTATTAAAAGCCACTACTATGTGATATGCCTGTGCATTTAATTATTTATCTATTCATGTATTCCTCCTCTTTTTAAAGGCTTTTTGTCAGTTCTTGTGTCTAAGCCAGAAGCACAGGCTAGAGGAGGAGTGGGGCTCAAGAGAATAAGATTACAATAAGAGCAACTCTCTGTTTGATCTTTAGCAGAATAGACCTGACTCAAATACACCCCATCTTCTAAATCCCTTGCTCAACAGCAACATTTCTAGGCCAGAAGTCTCTGGTAGGTGTAACTGATCGAATACATTCTGCGTATATGGTGCAATGATAATATATTAATGATAAACAGTAACTGCATTTAGGCTCAAGTCAATAGAATGCTGCAGGGATGACACATTTTTGCAAGCTAAAACCCGGAAATGAGTTTGCCTTTTAGCACTTCCAGTTCCATTGTCCTGAAGTCAATGGTTTTTTAATGCCTTAAATAAGCTGTGGTTTACACTAGCCACAAGCTCAAGATTTTATTCTACAACATAAAATATATCAGTAATAACTCCTTGTGATTTTTAAAGCTTTTTACTTGTATTATAATTGGCTAAATGGAACAAGAAAGGTTGTTTGGGACATTAAATGATGTAATGCCAAACAGGAAAACTCATCTATTCACTAGTCTGTTACAGCCTCAATGTTTAATTAAACTGGTGCACACTATTCTAACTCAAACTTTCAGGAAAACATTTTAAATTAAAGAGTTGTTTGAAGCTTAAGGGTGGTGGCAATGAAGTCATTTGGCCAATTGTGTTGTTCCTTTTTAGAATACGTTTAGATGTTGACTTCTGCAAACCCTAATGCTCAAAATACTTAATTGGTTTGAGTAGAGCCAACTTAAATTAAACAACTTAGTTCAAACTAATTTACTTTTATTAGTATTTAGAACTCTCATTTTCTTTTGAAAGAAATTGTTTTGAGTTTTATGAACGTGTTTTTTTTTTTTAAATTTTAGACAAACTTAAATTGAACTGAAACTGAGATGGGATTTATATTTCCCAGCATGCTTCGCCATGACACTTAAAAGTAAGTGCTAAAATTAAGTGTTAAATGTTTTTTTAATGTTAAGGTGTAGATGTAGTTATGTTTAATGTTTTGCTATGTTGTGTTTTTTAGTGTGTGTGTGGGGTTACCATCATGGTGATGAGTGGAGCATGAGCTTGTTTTGAGAACAGATTTATGTTAAAAGTTCTATATTGCTGTACACATTATGCTAATGCTATAAAAAATAGTGTAACTAATTAGCAAGGTAGCATTTGTTGAATTGGCTAGTTAAAGCTAGCTAAGTTTCCGCTACTAAAAGTATTTAAGTTGATAATTATCATTATTCATTTAAATTTATGAATTAGATTAATAAAATATTTGAAGTTAAGAGCAATTAAAATGTATGACTACAAAATAAAAAGTTCTTCTTACTTAAACTTTAAATTTCTTAACTTAAAACAATGTATGTAAACGATTACCTCTACCGATATTCGGGTTTACAGTGTGACCATTGTATTAAGGCTCCAAAAGTCATAAAAACGGTGTTCATTTGTGAAGATTATCATGTAAGAATCACAAACTTTTTTAGGTCACAGCTTATTTTCTAAAATAATCCAAAAGTAATTTAAAAATGCTATTGGGTTTTTGTCAAGGGAGATAGGGTGATGCTAACTTACAAAAATACAAAAATACTACGATAAAAACTGCAGCGCTCTATTGGAGCAAGTTCTTGGTCAGGCTGATGACGCCACAAGTGACCACATCCAGGGACTCCACGCAGAAACAGATGTGCTTTGGCCAACTTGCCCCCTAATCCTAAGCCTTTCTGATCCTCTGACCCCTCCAGAGACCACAGAGAGTGAGAGATATACTCTTTCTGTTGATATGAACCAAACCGCAATTCTCTTATTCTTCAGCTGAGAGAACCAGGGCAATACTGGTGTGCATAAATAATTTAACATAGCATAAATATTACTCTGTCAGCACTCTAAAGCACCACCACAGGTGCCAGGATTTGTTTTCTTGTTTTTGCAGGGAAAAATAATGCGACTGTGAGAAAGGCTTTGATTTACAACACAGTGCCACTCTCAGAAACTTCAGCATGACCCCAATGGGCAAGTTAAAAGAAAAAATTGAAAAAATATAAAGCAGTCATTTAAAGTATTAAACAATGTCACTACAGCATTAGTCTCTTTTAGACACTCCAATCAAACTTCATTCTTTACAAAACTCTACAGCTGCAAGAAATAACCAGCATCGAACCCCTCCTTAAGGCCAAGCTTGACCTTTCATTCACTATCACGTGTGACTCCTACATTTTGTGGCAGAGTTGTCAAATCCTCATTTTCTGGCATTAATAGAAACCTCAGTCATACATTATCAGTCAGAACATGAAATGACTTACATAACATGACAATGGCCACTGCAACGTTTATCATTTATTTACATCTAACTTACAGCATTTAAACTTGGTTGAGATGTTTACCTGATGTCGTTCTGCTGAGGTGGTTTCTTATTCCCGACCAGGTTTACTGTTTTTGCTTGTATGGGCTTCTCCTCTCTGTACAAACACATTTTAGACATTGACAGTAAATCTCTCAGAAATCTTAGCTCTCTTGGGTAAAATTATTCAATAAAAAACTTAAAAACTCCCTAGTATCCTCTCCAAACATGTATCTTCTTCATGACATTAAGTTATAAAGACAAAACACGTCTCCTTTTTTTAAAAACAATTCTACAATATTATTTTTAAAGGGTTTGTTCACCCAAAAATTAACATTCTGTCTACAGAACACAAAATAGGCATTTTTCCAAACTTATCTTATTTTACAGTATTCCACATATTAAGAAAAAAAGGCATACAGGTTTATTATGGCATGGGTAAATGATGACAGTTTTCATCTTTGTGTGAACTGTCCCTTTAAGCTAACACACAACATATTTCTGAATGCCTCAAAAGCGTTGTGAGGTCGACCTCTAGCTTCTGCTTCAGGACAGAAGTTTCTTGGACATTGAGCAACTGTTCACCATTCAAACAGTCTCATAACACACACAGCAAATGAAAATTAGAGGTTGCTTATGCTAAGACACACACACATACACACACACACACACACACACACACACACACACATACACAAACAGTGTATCGCTCTATAAGAAATACTGTGTGACTGAAACTGCATATCATTTGACCTGTGACTTTAACTCATTTGAAAACAATGCATTTATCTTGACGAATTTAGTGACAAAGGTGTATACACAAAGGCTGAGAAATTAAATAATTGCATTATAATTTCCAATGAGAAATATAGGACAAGAAGTGTTTAAGTTATTGGTTGTAGCTGCTCAGTGAACCAATTTGAGATGCATAAATCTGATTTCAAATCTCAAGGTGACTACAACTAATGTAATATGAGCAATGATGGCCTCTAAATGGCAGGTGGACAGGAAGCGAAGAAACATCTTCACACTCATAATAACAACACTGACGAACCACAAATAGCTATTCAGAATAAATCTTTATAAACCCTCCTACATGTGCCTGTCATAAATCCGATCTCTTCAAATGGTATATTTACTGTTTTTCATGTGAAGTACTTCACTTAAAAACGCAGTTGGGCCACATGGTGCGTATTGTAATAAGTTATTTTTATTGTAACACACTTTGAGCCAAATTATTTGTATGAAATGTGCTATACAAATAAAGTTATTAGTGAGAGGATCATAAGAAAAAAGAGGAAAATAAATGAAAAACTATGACTGCTTTTACTCAAGCTGTGAGTGATGCTCACTACAATCAGGGAAGATTTCAATGAATGGGTTAAGGATCCTGACGGTCATGATGACGAGGCACGGAAATATTGTCGTGACCAGGCAGGAATCCCGACACTGATGGTGAATACTGCAGAAAAGCGTTTACTGACCTATTAAAAAATACTTTTGAAAATGTATGATGAGTCAAATAAATATGTGCTATGACACGTGTGCTGCCTGAAATGAATCCATCACACAGTGAGGTGTAAAACAACAGGGTGTATCGAGTTGTAGATTCTTAGTTCTTGCATGTCGACACACCCCTCTCTCTTTAACAGCTACACCTGTGACCAGTCACCTGGCCGTTCACTGCATTTCATTAGACATCTAACAAGCTTGTTTCATATGGATGTGTATAATACACACAGCGGTGCTCATCCATGACAAGTGTCCATGAGGTTGGAAAAAGTGGACATGGCCAGACTCACCCACCCACTCACACGCACACACACAGTGGAGCTCAGGTGCAGGCGTACAGCCTGATGGCTTTATTAGTAGGCTATGGCAAACAGATGCACCTACAGAAAGCATCACAAGCTGTTTGTCTTTTGGTCTCCAGAAGCAGCACGAATACTACAGACTCCCTATAAAGCGTGATGTCTTACTTGAGCATGGCCTCATCCTTCTCCTCTTCCTCCCTCTGCCGAGCCATCACAGCCATGATAATTTTCCTCTCCTCCTCGGTGAGGTGACTGAGGTCCGGTTGCTCGGACATGGAGCTCTGCTGCGTTGTGGGTGGGCGAGGGCCACCGCGGGGCCCCACCGAGGCGGACATATTTTACCCCTGTATGATCGGTACACAATCCCAGCTATGTAACCCGCTATTCAGGACATAGTCCGATGGCTTATCTGCGGTTGTCGCGAGCGTGGCGAACCGTTCATCGTTGCGGCAGGCACCCACGTTTGTGCTTCTCTTCCTATACGGCTTTTTCTCCTGTTTCTCTCCCCCCCACCCCGCCCGCCCGCCTGCCTCTCCTCCAGGTCCAGTTAAGGGTAGTCCATATCTGATCCGCGGGATATGTGCGAGTCGACAAGGGGGGTCTAGCGCTTGTTTATGAAGTCGCCTCGGAGCTCGGGCTCTCGGGTGGGATGATGGGAGCAAAGGCGGAGTCCGCGCGGTGCTCTGTTTTCCGAGCTCGCACTGCTGCTGATGCTGCCGCTGTCAGGGAGACGGAATAGTCAATGGGACCGCAGCCCCTCAAGCGCGCGCACGCCTCCTCGAGATGGCCGCGCGCACTCTCATTTGAGAATGGGGGCTCACTGCACGCGCGCACAGCATCCTATTTTCGCTCTCCAATCACAGCGCGCTGATGACGCGCATGCATCCACCAGCGGCAGACGCTTTGAGATTCTCCGAGCCTGCTCGTGGATGAGACTGAGAACAGCGCGTTGCAACTTGCAAGTACAAGTCGTGTAAAGTCAGGACGCAACAGATGAGTGTCTAAAATGTAGCTAATAATGCACACTTTGAAACACAGACCTGCTGGGGGAAAAATATAATAATAAAATAAAAATAAAAGTCTAGAAGGATTACTGTACTAGCCACTAGTAAACTGGAACAACAGGGACACTGAAGTTGAATTATCTTTATGATTAGTTTATATTCTTTAAAACGACCTTTAAGTTCTCAGTATCATATGGGATGAAAACTGGTTTAGTTCTGTCATTATTTCAGGGTGTGTTTCATAACACATTTGCACATCAGTCGCGTAATGTAAGAATATACCTTCTGAGACTAAATGTGAGGGTCATTTGTGACTGTGATGTAGTTTTATATGTAGTTTAATAATGAATTAAACATTTTTTAAAGATCATTTTCATACAACACTGTCCAACAATACATTGTACATTTCACTCATATTAAAGGGAACAAATTCTATGTGTGCCTTCATAAAACCGCAGTTTATAACCTCAGCAACTGTATTGAATTAAATGTTGTTGTAAGCCTATTTAAAGAAGAACATGCACTTTTAAATATCGTTGCAATTAAATATCACAACTTAAAATTTAGAATAACGTCCCAACTTGTTGAGAATAACTCTACATTATATTAGACAAAATATTTGTCCAGTCCGGTGTCCCACTTTGTCAAGATGTATTTTAAAACAACTTATAAATAATGTATTGGCAAATCCCTGAATAAATAAATAAATAAATTAGTTTGTGGCAATGGCATTAATGAGAGGACTTTTATTTTGGTGTTTTCTCTGTAGCAGGCTCATATGTCCTCGTGACTCCAGCTAACGTTACAGCATCCGTCCATCGCTTTTAATGCTCTTCCGCAACAAGTGATTTTTATGTTCCTATCGTTAATCTGGCGAGGGACCCTTGGTAAATATAAATTTAAATGTTATGCATATGTGGGCAAGTGGCACACAATTTGTTGATCGGTTGACAGTTTTTTAAAACTCTCTTGCACTGCATTTGACGATGGGATGTTAGTTTGGGTGATTACAGCTTGTAAACTAAATTAGTAACGCAATTTGACATGGCATTGCCAACATTATAGCCATTCAGTATGGGGATTGCACATGCTTAAATGCTGAACATGTATACATAATTATTGTGATAGTAAAGTCATTTAAGATCACTGACTTATATAGGCTTCTGCTTCTGTTCTGGTCTAATAGTCATAAAGGTTAGCCTTGTGCAACGTAAAGAATAGGTCAAATTATGTGTGTTTTGTAGCTTTAACATATGTCGAATCATGCAGTAGATAAAAAAAATATTCAAACCAACAGAACGATTGTATTGCTGTTACACGACAGTTAAATACACAGTTTAAATTTAGTAACTTACATTTTATTTGTGAAATATTATATTAAAAGTATTTTTTATTGAATTATTCAAATACATATTTACATGTAGGCTTACATCCAAACATAGACCAACAAAATTATCAAACACAAGGGTTGTTAATTAAACACAAAAAAGAAAAGTAAACAAATATACATTTAAAAGAAAATAAATAAAACCATTTTAAAATTGTACTTTTTCGATTAACTTTTAAAACTAAAGCAATTTTATAACTAGATTTTTTTTAATCAAGCCTGGAGTTATTCCTTTTAAATTATATTTACCATATAAAATAAGATTCACCCAAAAAATATAAAAACATATTTGCAACAAGTTATATTCAAATTATGTCCAGGTTTCTGTTGAAAATACATAGATAACTCTTCCCAGATTTTTTTTTAGAATGACAACAGTCAAAAATGTTGCTTAAGTATGATCACAGAAACATAATAAAGAATTTTTAAATGTAATTCTCCAATCATGTGCAGAAAGTAGTTCTAAACAAAAGATAAAGAAAAAAAAATGAAGGCGGGACTTGATTTTGTCCATCAGAAATTGATTGGATCATTGAAACGTTGCTGTGTGATCTCATGTGCTCCAGTAAACCCATCAGAAATGTCATTGCAAGAAGATGAAGTTACTTTGATTAAAGATTACTTATAAACATGAATTTTGATGATGATGTGCATGGATAAATCATTTATAATAAATACAGCAATATTACATTAAAAAAAATTAATAATTTCCTGGTGATGTTATGTATTTGTAGACAGATATGCTGCCTGTAGTGGTGGTGCATGGAGGTGCTGGTCATATTCCTAAAGAAAGAGTTGAACACTCTACTATTGGTGTGAAAGAGGCAGTTAGGACTGGGTATGCCATCCTCCAGAAGGGTGGAAGTGCCATGGATGCTGTGGTTGAAGCAGTGACCTTGATGGAGAACAACCCAAGATTCAATGCAGGTACTAATAATACTTGTATATTCAATTTAATTCATATATTTCATGTCTAAAACCTAATACTACATTCACAATAAGTAGAGAACTTGGGTTATGCCCCTATGTCATAGGTCGGGGGTCAGTGCTAAATGTGAAGGGAGAGGTAGAGATGGATGCATTTGTGATGGATGGCAGGTCTTTAGCTAGCGGGGCTGTGTCAGCAGTCAGAAGAGTGGCTAACCCAGTGCAACTGGCCAGGCTTGTCATGGAGAAGGTATTGTTGTAATTTCGTCATCAGTAATCTACAGTTACCGAGATTAAAAACGAAAAGTAATACTAGGCTATATGATATCAGATATTTTTTGCATACATTGCATACAATCATTAATAATGTGAATGATGTCTGTCTTTTCTGTGGAGACCAACCACTTGTGTCTGACAGCTGAAGGGGCCTCTAAGTTTGCCAGAAGCATGGGTGTACCGGAAGTGCCTGAGGAGTCATTGATCACAGACTATGCCAAGATGCGCTGGAAGAAGAACCTGGAGCCAGATGCCAACCCTGTGGAATGCCAAATGTAAAGCTTTTATGTAATGAAAACTGGTACAAAGTGCTGACATAATGCTTTTGGCACAAGATGTCTAATGTCTAGAACTTCTACTAAGATACAAAAGAGTTGCAACAATAGTTAAAGGTATAGTTCACCCCAAAATTAAAATTCTGTCATCATTTCCCTTCATGTTGATTCAAACATGTGACTATCTTGCTTGCTTTTAATGGCCATATTATGTCAACACACACACATACATGAATACATACATATAAATGTGCCCATTGAAAAATAAAAATGTTAAAAGGAAAGTCAGTAGTTTTGAATATTCTGTGCATTAATTTAAAATGTACAGTATATGTAAAATTCTGTCATGAAACTCTAGATGGTGCAGGCCAGGGGCAGTTTTAAATTTCATCCTTAAGGGGGCTAAATTCTCAGTGAGAATGTGTAATATACCCTCTGTATTACTATATAATGAGTCAAAATCAGCACCACTATATATGACTAGTAAGTCAAAAATACCCTACCAGTAATTGGTATTAAGTTTGTACATTTTATACCAATATTGTACCAGTATTTCTGCAGTACAGTTCAAATGGTATACATATTGGCTACTGTTTGACCAACAGAAATTTTCCATCATATCATTATTGAACCGTATTACTGTTAAATAGCTAAAAAAAACAAAAATTTTGACTCAAGGCTCAAAAACTAATGATTTATGTCTGGCGAGGGGCCCGTTCTTCGTACCTCGCTTAATACGTCTGAGAGGATTTGACATATCCCAGATCTTCTAATCGTGATAACTGATCTCTGGCTAATTTGGTTCTTCAAACAAATTTGCGGATTGGATTAGAAAAACTGGATTATGTTGTCTGAGATTACTGTGCGTTCTTGTGGTCCAGATGCATCGATACGCGAAAGCACAATCAGTTATGCAGCGATTGGCTGGCAGCAAGACAGCAACGTAATGACTTTATATAATTAAAAAAGCCACCTGGCGAAAAACTTGACAAAAAAAAACTAAAAATAAAAACGAAGCAACATCCATCATCACTCAAATTAATGCACGGCTCAGATTAACGTTACAGCATGCGTTCAAGACTCCAGTAAAATTATAAATGAGCTTTGAAGAACCAAACAATCCTAGATCATGCCAAATCGTTAACAATCAGATCCAGCTATCTGAGTTAGCGGCGCCTAAATAAAAAAAAAAGTTATTGCTTTTGATTGTTTTTGACCTATGTAAACTTTTTAGATACCAGTGAAATTTCACAGTTCTCGATTCCAATTTAGGATCGCAGCAAAAACTAATTCTAGCCTAACTAATATAACATGAACATTAAAAACAGGTAAACAGATAATAAAATAAGAACAAATAAACAAATTACAAGCAATAGCACAAATAAATACAATAGCACAAAGATGCAAATGAAATAAACTGTACTTTACAGTGCTTGTTAAAACTATATTACTGTATAAAGTAAATATACACCGAGACCTATTAAAGCTGCTGACGTTTAGTTAAGAGCAGTTAGAGATTCTCTATTTTTCTTTTGTTGTTTGTTTTATTAACATTATTAACAGAAGGTATATGAGGCTGCTGTCACTTTAAGGCCTAATTCACATATCCATTATATTGACACACATCCGATATTTTCAGAACTGTTTACATTCACTTATTGTAAGTCATAGCCGACTGTGTTTAGGTAGATAATGGTCAAGACGGGTATTTTGATGTAAAGTTTTTGTGTATTTGCTCAAGAAGATGTGAAAGATAACTCAGTTTGGTTTCTTTCTTTCTTTATTTCTTTATAGTCAGCTATTCCTTTGCTACCACAATAAGTAAGCCATTTTGTTTTTGTGTGTGTTTTTAAAGCTGTTTTTTTGTGCATGTGTTTCAGGGGCAAGATGGGAACAGTAGGTGCAGTTGCTGTGGACATAGACGGAAACATTGCTTGTGCTACATCTACTGGTGGAATGATAAATAAAATGGAGGGTCGTGTGGGAGACACGCCGTGTATTGGTAAATCCAAACCTACTGCTTTGTAGTGTATGTAAGGGGCCTTGATTTGATTTGCACCAAAGAGGTCCGGTCCAGAGGAATCAGCCTACAAATGGCTTACTTATTGCTGTTTCTATGTATTAAGCTGAAATAGACGAAAGTATTTTAATGTTGAAAAATTCCACCTTTAATTTGACTAAACTTAAGCAGTTGGTGTGATGGGGATTGAACTTTGACCTTTGGACATGCAGTAATGTGTGTAAATTTCAGCTGCTCATGAGAGCTTGTTGCCTACTGAGTTAATATTCAAACCACAGATTTAATCCTCAGCTCAGCACAGCACCCTCCACATACATTCTCTCAGGACACACTTTAACCTGTGGGAAACACACACACACACACACACACACACACACACACACACACACTAGTTAATGAAAGAAAGAGCTGGTATTGTCTGCTTAATAAGTAAATAAGCAAAAATGAAAAAAAGACAGATGCTTTATTCTCTGTTATGCAGTGAATATTATCAAGGTTTGCCCTAAATAGGTGGATGGTTATCTGGAGCAACAGGTTTGCTGAGTATGTATAGGAAAGATCTCTCTCAGGATCTTTGTTTCTATCTCTGATTCTCAGGATGTGGGGGATATGCAGATAACAAGATTGGGGCTGTCTCACCCACAGGCCATGGGGAAGCCATTATGAAGGTCACGCTGTCCAGACTCATTCTCTTCCACATGGAGCAAGGCATGTGTTACAAGATCAGCACATCTTATTTAGCATAAACAAACAAAGCATTGGGGTCTTTTTCTCCTTTTTGGGAACAAAATGACCAGAGTTATTACAGCGTGTTTATTTTATCTATGAGTATTAGACGTTTCCCCTTTTGTAATACTTGATTCTGATTGGTCAGTTGTATTAATAGAAAATTACTGCTAAACTGTATACACTACCATACAAAAGTTTGGGGTCAGCTCAGTACTAGAAAAAAATAAAAAGTATTACTGACATTGAGA
This sequence comes from Gobiocypris rarus, assembly GCA_023029165.1. Lineage (NCBI taxonomy): Eukaryota > Metazoa > Chordata > Actinopteri > Cypriniformes > Gobionidae > Gobiocypris > Gobiocypris rarus. The sequence goes on along the minus strand of CM040927.1, from coordinate 23,064,349 downwards.
CATTCAATTGATAGAAAGTGATGGAAAAGACACGTATAATGATATAAAATATATAAAATAAATGCTGTTCTGTTGAACTTTTTACATTTATCAAAGAATCCTGAAAAAATATGTATCATGGATTCCACAAATTAAGAAACACAACTGTTTTCAACACTGATGAAAAAGTAAAAGAAAATGGAAACCGGTTTATTTGAATTGTAATATTTCACAATATTGCTGTTTTTACTGTGTTTTTGATCAAATAAATGCAGCTTTAGTGATAAGAGAATCCTTTCAAAAACATAAATCATACCTCAAAACTTTTAAATGGTAGTGTATTTTATCATTGTCTATGGCAATAGTAAAATACATTTCATGATGTGTCCCATATTATTGCTTTTTTTCATACTAACACAAGTTGTAAAAGCGGAGTATCAAAACAAATGACTACGAAATGTATTTTAAAAATAAGCTTTGGTATTCATTTTAATATACAGTACACGGTAAGCATGAAGCTAAGGAGTCCCCAGTTAAAGCGAGAAACTAAATATTTTTGGGAATTACTAGGAACTTGTGAGCGACAGCTAGAACTGGATTGAAGAGAACTTTAAATTAGACAGACACATAAGAAGGTTCATTTAAAACTAATTAAAACTAGAAAAAGTAACTGAAACTCTAGAGATTAATAATAAGTGAGCACAAGTACAAGTGCTTTGCATAATGATGGGGTCAAAATAAATCTGTCAGGGTTTTTTTGCGATAATGCTCATCCTATTATTTAAGACACAATTATCGTACTATATAAAGAAAAGTTAAACTAGCCATATGGCCAACTGATATCTCTCTTCCGGTGTACTGTGCACTTGTAATCAGTAGTTTTAGTATTATTACTGCATAAATGTCACATCTTGGACCATAAATCAATCTGCATTGTAATACCGATTTAGAAGCAACAGGTATATTGACATGAGCTCAAATGGACGGTTCACATGTGTGCATGAATAGCTGTGAGACTGAATCCTAGCAGCATTTTAGCCTGTGAATAAACAGCTTGAATTACTTCAGCTACACATTAACTGAGATCGAGGGTCTCATTAAGATGCTTGACCCAAGTCTGTTCAGGTAAACATTGCTCACTTCATGGGCCTGAGCCAGTCTTTTACAATGTGTTTCGTAAAACCTCCTCCAGCACCATTTAAAAATGAGTAGACACATGGAAGTTGAGGTGATTTGTGTATGCATGCTTTTGCCCTGTGCGTGTGGAAACATGACGGCAAGTGTTTTTGCTGAACTCACCTATATTTGTGTTTATATGGACAGGGTGTTGATAAGATTTGTTTTGGTCTCACCAGAGATCCATTCCACAGCATTTAAACCATTTGCATGTTCACCTTTCTTATTGTGCACTTTATGGTCACCTACATCTGTCAGAAAGATCTAGAAGGATTATACCATGCACTAGCTTGATAATTTAGTTAAGTGTGTGTTCTTCTATGTTCTCTAGGGAAGACCCCAGAGGAGGCAAGTGACCTGGCTCTTGCGTATATGAAGGAGCGGGTGGAGGGTCTCGGCGGGGTGGTGGTGGTAGATCCCAAAGGGACCTGGGCAGCTCGCTTCAGCAGTTTACAGATGTCATGGGCCGCTGCCCAGCAGGGTGAACTCCACTTTGGGCTGTTCCATGGTGAAGACTTTGTTGAGCCTTTGTAGAGCAAACATAATGAACACACACACTGAACACACACAAATACTCTTACACATTTTTTGTTGATTATATTTTTTCAATCAGTATTGAATAGAAAGGGAAATAAGTGTTAATGTAAATACATACATACCTCATGGCAGTGATGTTGTGCGTCTATTAAGCATTTTGAACTTGATCGTCTTTACACTTAACAGTAAAGCAATATAAGTCTTGCACAGATTGATTGAAAATAAAACAAATCAGTATTATAATACTCCTTTTTTGAGGACAGTGTAACTGTCCTAAGTGGTAGTACTGTATGTTCTCCACTAGATGGAGATAAATGATTTTCTGTGGAATCAAGTGAGTGGAATTTGTTAAAGGGATAGTTCACCTAAAAATGAAAATTGACATAATTTACTTACCCTCAGTTTGTTTCAAACATGTTTGAGTTTCTTTCTTCTGTTGAACACAAAATATGATATTTTAAAGGATGTTGGTAACTAGACAGTTGATGGTAGCCATTGACTTCCATAGTATTTTGTTTTCCTACTATGGAAGTCAATGGCTACTGTCAACTGTCTGGATACTAACATTATTCGAGAACTTGAGGTTGAGCAAATTATGACAATTTTCATTTTTGGGTGAACTATCCCTTTAAAGGTGCAGTTATAATTTACAATTATTAATAATTTATCATTATTACAAAATAGTACAGATTAAAATGTACTGTAAATGGCACCTAAGTAAGACAGAATGTCTTGGTGGCTGATTTTGAAGAACAGAAATCATGATTCGTTGCTAAAGTTTTCTACTATAGACTAAAAGAAAACGCAGCTTATTAAATCAGCACAAAATATTTTTAACTTATAATTTTGGCATGTAAATATACAATGCAGTAGTTTATCGTATACCGTCTGTATTTTGTGAGAACATTTGTGCCAGAAGAAACTTTGTAACATGTTTTAAATGGTGTGTTGGTATCAAACCGTTTATACTGATTATTTTGGAAGGTGAAAACATGCAGAAAATAAACTTTTGTTGGTGTGGGTCACTTATGTGCTATTTTAAATTGGCAGCCCAGATACAGATAACATCAGTTCTGTTGTTTTCATGTACAGTATTGTGAGGTGACGTGGCCCTTATGACAGTTTAAGTACACAAGCTCTTGCTTATTGTGTCAACACATAGGCCAGCTTGCAAGTTCCAACTGTGAATTGTCTTCATAATGATCTAAAACCCGAAAACCAGTTTTTCTGCCCTCGGCGGTCAGTTTGTGTTCAAAATATTCCACATGGGAGCATGCAAAACAACATCAACTTTTGTCCTCTCAAAGACATGACCGACAAGTCATGACCTCTCTGTCTTTTTGTGTCTTGTTTAACTCTTAAATGGCCAGGAACATAAATACATTAAAAATTATTAATTTAATATAAATAAATATATATATATATAAAAAAAATTCAAGGTGTACATAAAAATACAGTTTATGTTCAGGTTTAAAGTTTGAATCTCCCATGAAAATAGTGTAAGAAAGAGCAGCATTTACCTCGAGGTCAGTGACCTTCGTGGGGCATGATGCCATGTTACTTTTAGAAAAAAACGGTGAGTTGACAGCACAATTTTTTTATACCTAGTCACTTAACCTAAGTAGTTAGAGAGACCTTATTTTCTATATTTTTCACAGAAATTTGATCTACTTATTGTCGCTCCAGAATAAAGATAATGTATTTTTAATTTTAAAACAAAAACAAACAAAAAAACTTCCAAGCGTTTTGTATGGCATGTCGATTTTTTTGGGTGATTTTGATTATGTCAATATATATGATCCACTGATGTGATTTTGGTTATATCAGCATGTACAATACATTGATAAAAAAAAAAAAACATCCAGAGAGATTTAAACAAAGAGGAATAAATGTATCCAAGCATAGGGTTTGCAACATAACCAGTAGCAATGTGTCCATTTTAAACTAACCTATATAAATCCATTCATAATACAATAGATTTGTATTAAACGTAAAAATGTTCAAATGGATATGGACCAAAAAAACGAAGAAAACGAAAAAGTACTGCGGTCAAGAGGTCATTCAGTTAACGTAAAAGCTGGCACCATCATGGATGAGAGCGCCTCGCCTGCTGATTGGTCAGCACTCGACAGCGATGACAGAAAAGGGGCGGGCCAAAGCGCAGGAATCCGCGTAGAAAAAGTCAGATTGGCCGGAGTGGGTGACAGCTTTACAAGTGCGCTCGGACGAAGAAGTCAAGCAGCCCCCATTCTTACAGTTGCCATCTTACAAAGCTTTATTATAGACTCTTGACGCCGTGTCTACATTGTAAAGAGCGACGCGACGCTAAAAAACTTCAACGAAAGCACTATAATGGTAGTTGGTTATAACGGTCGCTTTCCATTTTTGTCGCGTCGCGTGAGATAATTACGTAATTACGCACTTGTGGCGGTTCCCAACAGCTTATGCAAATACAATGTACTTGTCTGCATTGACCAAGAACTTTAAATGACTTGAAGACGGGCTTTCGTGAAGTTGAAGACATGATGAAGTCGAAGAACGCGGCGAGTATCAGTCGAAGTGGAGATGACATCCTTTCTGGACATTTATGCATTTTCTCACTAGGCATCTTTGCTGTCAGCGCTGGAGGAAAAGTCACGGACATCTGCCAAGAAGCTTGTGAAAGAAAGTTAATTGGACGAAACTTTCTTAGAAATGCATACATTCTGAATGTAATTTCGGTGAGTGGTCAATTCATATGCTGCATTAAGTGTCTGTATTGTACATTTATTTAAAAAATAAATAGTAGAGCAGCCGGCAGTGCAAGTCTGCACAGCTGTGTCGAGGAAATGGCTCCGTTATGGAGGGGGGAAGAAATGTAAACTACAATATAGACTATGCATTTAATCGAATTTATATATTTAAGCAAAATGATAGTCTACAGAAGATTACTAAATTCGTCTGTGAGGATAAGGCCGCAGGTATTCACACTTGTGTAATTTACCAACACTGCAGTCAGATGAGATTGCATTTCAATAATTAGGATACAATATCAAGTAATTATTATTATGCATTTTTCGGTTTCTACATGTATTGTCCGCCAATCAAGCTTTTGAGATAAGTAAAATCTCACACTAAAACCCGTCCTGGAGCAGTGTATGAGTGGAGCGGAATTGGTCACCGCGTTCTGTGTCCGGGTTTTCCATTTTCTGCTCAGTCTACAGTGAGAGAAAGGAGGCGAAAAAAACATCGACGCTCTGACTTTCAATAACTGCTCTTCTGTTCAGGTAAAATCACAGAACACCGTTTCCATAGGCTTTAGTCAGGGCAGACGCCATATTGTACTTTATGCTGTGAGGGATAGACCACAATGTAGCCTACGTATTGTATAAAGGTAAGCTATATACTAGGTAACTTTTTTTTGTCTACTGAAAGTTTTAAAGATGTTTCGTCAGCTGAACACCTGGCATGTTGTTAAACTACAGCGAAATCCATTAACTACACTGTACTTTTCCTCACAGCCTCGTTTTCATCCCTTTACAATTCAATATGGCATTACCTGACTATTAGAGAGAGAAAAATAGATGATCTAGATTTAAATAAATAAATAAAGTTAGGGAATATGCCATGAACACAGAGGTGGAATTTATTTTTATGTGCGCTGTTACATTTAAAGGCACAATTTGGATTAAAATATGTTTTTGACTTGTGTATTTAGATTATCCCAAATGTTTCTAAGAATGTTGAAATCCAGAGAAATAAGCAATTTTAACCAGAAATAAGCACCATTTAACCATGTCCATGCGTCGCCTATCAATGACATCATACCTGCGTTACCCTCAATTTCCGGTTTTATTTTGTAGAAAACACCAAAGATGCTTTTATATATTATGTGTTTTATTAGACAGGTGTGCAACTGTTTGAATCCAGGCGTCAGCTTAGACTTTTAACAAATACTGAAACATTATTGTTATTAATTATCATTATAGTTATCTTCCTTGGTGTGAATGGATCTTTCGTCTTGGAACAGTTGCAAGAATATGTAGGCCAGAAGTTACTTCTTATCTTACTGTCACATCTGTGCCACAGTGCATTACTTTAGTTATTTTTTATGCATCAGTGAAACTATCAAAAAGTATCAAAAGTAACCTTGCTCTTTCAGTACTGCTCAAAGATATGAAAATCAGATTTTGCGTCCCTCATGTCATGTGTTGGCTTTGTAGTTGGATAGGTTGGCAAGCATGAGCCAATTGAGGACCATGTGTGTCGAGACCTTTTCATTTATCCATTCATTATTGCATTTAACATGTTATGTAAGTCTTTCATCTTCATTCCATGTCTGTTTTATAATTTCTAATTCAGTGACGCAAAACAGCAGGTAGAGTGTAAATGTCGAGTGGCATGACTTCCTGTTGACCTATGAGAGTTAGCGAACTTAGTGTTTTCTGTTAATCAGTGTTCTGGTGACACAGATGACTTGTTCTCTTGCTGTGAGTTTCGTGCCTGGAATCAGCGAGCTGTGTTTAACTGCCCGTCGAGTGCAAAGAAGTGTGACCTTCAGCAAGGTCAGAGAGGCCTTGGCTCGTCTGATTCTGCTTTGGGCAGTTTTGGGTTCCTGGAAGAAAAAAAAATAAGGAGAGAGAAAGTTAAAGCAATGCCAGTGAATGGAAACAAGTGATTCTGTGTGGAACAGGTTAAAAAAAAAAATCTATGTTTTCTCACATCTCAAGTGCATGCAATTAAAATAGAAATGGGGCAGTGTTTTTTGTTGCATTTAGGACATTTCAAAAGGGAAAATCAACAGAAAAGGTGAATAGCCCATATTTGCTATGTCTGTAGTTTTTATCCATAGCTATATTTTTATTTTAGCGTAGACATAATTCAATTATTTAAAGAACATTTTCACAAAAACAGTAAAATGCATTACGAATACCCTCTCAATCAGAATGACTTGACAAATGCGTTAAGTAAGAATTGGTTACTGTAAAGTCAGAGACGGATTCTAGACATTGACTTAACATCATGTGCTCCACAACGAGTTTGTCCTATAGGGCATCTGCCATCATGAGAAATGCAGTTTAAGTCAGTGTTAGGGAAGGAATGCTTTGATGAGGCCCTTGATCTAATCAGAGTGCCGCTCACAAGGGTGGTATTTTCACAGTCTCAAGAGAATGGGACGATCAGAAAATCCCAACCATCAGGACCAATCTATTCGGCTTTATTTGAGAAGGTTGAGAAGGTTCTGCTTTATTGAGCTCTCAGACAGAAAGAGAAAAGATGAATAGGTAGCTGAATGTGTCACATTTTATAGCCCGATATTTGTGACCTTGATGTGACCTATAGCCTTTTCTTTTTGTGTTTGTGTTAGGATAATATGGCACTAGTCAAATTCATTAGACAGATTAAATTCATGACAGCAGTCAGAAATTGAGTCGCAGACTCCCAGTGTTGAGTTTGGAACTTATTTATGTAAGTGTTTACCTGTGATAAGTAAGTAAATTGACTATTTTAAGTTAAAAAGTGTAAAATGCTGTGGCATAAATCCAATCTAAAATTGGTCAGTCCAATAATTTCGCACATTCCGCCAATTAGCTTTAAACTAAAATGCATGACATCATCCTCCTACCCTCATGTCAGTCAAATGTTTTACTGTGCAGTATAAAGAGTTATTAGCATAAATGTCAAAGCTTATCTTTTCCATAATGAAATGCATTCATTCACAATTTTGTAGGGCTGCCCCCGACTAAAGATTTTCCTATCAACTGTTAGTCGTTCATGTAAGCGATTAGTCAAATACGATGAGCATTTAAAATATAAATTAAGTGCTCACGCATGCTTCAGTAACACCAGCAAACGTTGCATGAACTTCTCTGAGATCAGAACATAAACTCCGTTTTTTAGAGGTCAGAACACACACAAAATTAATAAACATTAGTAGTAAATGAAATATATAGCAGCATCTAAAACACTAAAATAATGGGGACAATTAGGCGATCATGTGACAATTAGTTTCCTCCATTCTCAGTCTTTTCATATTATGAGAACGGAACATGAGTTTGTCCACATTATTCCAGAAGACGTGAGCTCCTCTGTCTTGCTTACAATGAAGCTGGCCTTTGCAAAGATGCGCTCCGATGGCATGGACATGGAAGTTAAGTTAAACATGTCGTGCAGTAAGCGCGGTACTAATTTAATTTCCACGCTCCGCAAGAACATTTGGATATCCGCCTAATATTACCTCATATTTATCAAGGTTATCTCAAGTGGCCAACTTGACATGTTTTAAATGATCATGTTTGAGGTCGCATGTCACCTTTTTGTGGTCATTGTTTATCCACTCAAAATGTTCCCACACTTTGGATTTTCTGTGTCCAATTCCTGTAGATTTTTTTTCTGCTACTAACTGACTAATTCAAATGCAGTCAACCAAGCCTCCTTTCGTTGACTAATGTTTAGTTGACTATTAGGGGGCAGCCCTACAATTTTCATAGTTTATTAAAAATACATATATTTGGGCTATTTAAAGGGGCCATAACATGGATTTTTTATTTTAATATGTTCCAAATATTTAACAACTTTTTGTAGACATCAAATTAACCAAGAAAGCTGCTATTGCCCCATCAAAGAATAGATCAAAGCTAATGGTAACTGTAAAACAGTGTGAACAGAACCATAGCCAATTATTGATGTGATCTGAGGCCTTGTTTGGGTGGAGGCCGTGTGTCTTCGGACTCACAGCCAGATCCCTTCCTTTTTTCATTTAGTCTCGCTCTCTTTCCTTGCTCTCCACCCCTTCCCCCAATTCCCTCTCCCTACGTCTCTGCCTTACTACATGCTATGCAGTTGCCAAGTGCTAAGAATCTGCGGAATGTGGGATTGCTGTGGTCTGATAAAGTTTGCTTTGTTCCCGCCGTGACCTGAGCACTGGGAGGGATGTGGGACCCTGGGAGTTTCACCAGAGTCAGTGCACTGTACTGCCACGATTAATCGTTAAAAGATCGTGATCTCGATTTAAACACCCACGTGATCTTCTTCCTAAACGACGCAGATTCTCTTGTGTCTATTAAACCTTTGACAAAATAAAAACTGAACATTAAAAACTGCGTTGGTGCTCCCGCTGACCCAGAGTAAGCAGCTATCATGTATAGGCAAATGGCAAATGGCTTCACAAACATCTTTTCAACCTCACAGTACCATTATTTCTGTGTTACAAATATTCAAATTATCATAGAAGTACTGGGATAAAAAGTTTAGATATAAACACTAATGTCTATGGTAGCCTTCAAAATAGAGCAAATCACCTTTTGAAAGTAACTTGGTGCTTCAAATAATGATTGTATCGTTACATTGTTATGCCACTAGGTGGCGACAAGTGACTGTTAAAAAGTATATATATTTGTCATTGAATCATTCATTCAAGAGATTCAAATTTGTGTCCAAAATCATAAATTTTCTTGAGTAGGTACTTTTTTAAAATAAGTAATTAGCTGCTAAAAAGTACATTCTATATAGTATGAATGCGTGTAGTATGAATGTAATCTGGACATATTACATTCGTCATATTGCCCTTATCATGACCTACCTGCATAAGTTTCGTCACATCACTGCGATTTACAAATACTCTCCAGGGGCCTTATGGGATAGTAAAATGTCCATTGTATGCACACCTCGGAATCTTGCCTGAAGAAGTATCATCCAGGTGCCTTTTGAATTTGGACATACTCCTTTTGTGACACTGTTTTTTTGCCTAGGGAAGTATGTGAATTTAGATGCAGCCGCTGATTCATCCAGTAATGAAACGAGAGAGTCATTGAAACATTCATTCAACCCATTCAAATTAATTAAACAATTTCACATTTCGTTTAGTTGCCTGTTCAGAATCGTGGAAGAAACACAAGCACTATTTAAAACAAAACAAAACAAAAATCGTCATTGTTAAAAAAAATTTGATTTGTCCAGAATCAAGCAGCTCTAGTGCACTGCAGATCAGACCCTATACACAGTCTCCACACACACACACACACACACACACACACACACACACACACACACACACACACACACACACACACACACAGTTATGTATCTTACAGCACATGCTACTGACATCTTGGATAAGATGTCATGGGGATGCATGTTACAAATGTAATTTAGGCCTACATACACACAAATCTGTATATGCAACATCACTTAAGCATGCATGGCTATTTTGTAAAGAGCTGAAATTTATACAAACAACATTTTATTATCATATTAAAATAAATTTGGTGCTAGACCCACCAGATTGTGCCATTTATCAGTTTACTTGATGTTAAAAAAGTAGAACAATATATATAATCAGTAAAATCAGTATATACAGTTTATATAGGCAGTTAGAAATTTGTTTAGTTGACCAAGAAATAGCCCAGAAACCAATATTTACCTAATAAAACCTATGTTTATTTATTTTAGTTATTTTTCTTCTAAAATCTAAATTTGAGAAATATTACAGTACAGAGAAAGACTTGGGACTTCAGAAACAGCTAAATAGATTTTCTAAATGTCAATGAATGATGTGATACATCTAGTAGTAAATCAGTGAACATCTTAAACATTTCCCTAACTGAAAATCAATTTCTGAATGCACACACATGAGGGCTTTTTTTTACGAAAGCGATTCCTGCAAGAAGAGAGAAGAGACTCATTCCGAAATCGCATTGTCACTTCGTCAAAGTAGACACGCAGCTATTCTCACTTACACACATTTCCAGTTTTAGAGGCCAGTTGAGCGAAAGTAAAAAAAAAAAAAAAGAAAAGTACAACTGATGACAGAAAAGTTTGTTTTAAGTTAGTTTGCGTTCCATGTGTAATGGGCTTATAGAGGCTTCTCTCAGAGCTGCAGGCTTGAGTCTAGTGCTGAAGGGAGTTGAGACGGTCTTGAGGAAATCTGCCATCTCAGCCCTCACAACACAGGGGTCCTAACAGCTTAGTTTAAAGAGTAAACAGAGATGGACACTTTGTGATTGGAGGGAGTTGGCAGGAAGCTGCTCTGGTGTTTGTGTTTAGGAGATGTTTCAGCAGGGATATGTTGCATGTGAAGCTTCATCAGATTGGCTCTTTGTGGGAGAGTTATGGCAAAACAAACGGCAGCCGCTGAGTTTCCAGTGTTTTCAATGTAAATATGACATTTCTCTTCTGTCATGGTTACCAGCCCTCATAGGGGGCCAAACCTTGCCAGAATGACTGTCTCTCCATGGACACAGAGGTAGGAGTGTCGGAAAGCCTCTGAAGTCCTCAGTCCCATAAAGTAAAGTTTTTAGCTGTGCTTAATGTCAAGTTTTTGTATCAGCAATGGTATACATTTCCGTGTATTAGGGTTACAGTCAGTGTCAGGTTTAGGTATCGTCTGCATGGGCAAAAAACAGCTGGCAGTACGGGCTACTGTAAACATCCTTGACTGGAAGCTGGTGCTTAAGATGGAGCTTTCAGTCGGATGTTTGCAGCAGCCAACTGCTGTTACTCTCACCCAGAATCCTGCAGCAGGAGAACATGGACACACCTACTGGAACAAACCATCTGATTTTAATGTTCAGGTTTAATTACTTCTAGTTCCACTCTCTGAAGAGCCACACAAACTCAATTCACTGGCCATCTGATGCACATTGTACACGAAACTGGAAAGCACTGTGAAAACAGTAGGCTTAAAACAGATAGGCCAACCACTTATAAGGTTTGGGATGCAGAGTTTTATTTATTGCAGTCTCCCATGATTTATTTATTTATTTTTTATATCGTATGCATTTAATTAGTGCTACAAAGAAAACTATTTATAAGCATAAATATATATTGTTTATAAATATTTCAAATTTATTCTTTTTTTTTAAGATGATAAAATATACTTTCATTTTCACATTGGTGCAACCAACTATGCTGGTAATACCACTGGTTGGTCGCTAGGCAGTGCTATAGAGTAAATTTAATTGGGCAAAAACCTACACAATTACGCAAAGCAACTTGATTTCAAACATTGAATTTTGTGTTTTAACTATTTTAACTTAAAAAATAAAAAGTGTACTCAGATAAAAGTGTGGACCATAATGGCCCTGACTTTTAATTGTGGATAGATTGATACCTTCACGGTGTTTGGTAAACTACTAATATTTCTCTCACTTAAAGGTGCAGTGTGTGATTTAAGCGGCATCTAGTGGTGAGGTTGTGAATTGCAACCACCCAGGGTTCTTCACTCTTCACCAGAGTGAGCTGCAAAGTGGACCTTAATTTATGCCATGTCACGTGAGCTACGTGACACTAAGCTACTTCTGACAGTAAACTATGAAAGGTTTTCACACCTTCCTGTGTTTTATCGTATACACAAAACTACACCAACAGCTGACTGTCTCAGCCATGTTGCTTTCGATCCACAGCAGCTGCAATAGCGTAGCTGTGTGAACTGATACAGGCTGAAATGGATCCCTCTGTGTGGCATGTAAAGAGTAAACAGCGGTTTGAGAGCGAATCAGGCCGAGGGTCTGCTTCACGGGCTCTGGCGAGAATGACCACTGTGTCTCTAGAGGCTGAATGTCAACATCAGAAGCCAAGGGTTGCCATTTGTGTCAGATTAACACATTCAATCATGTAAAACACATTCAGCTCCAACACCTGCGGAGCGCTAAGACCTAGATTAGCTGAGCTGCCTCTGCTCTGGGTCACTCCTTCTCAGAGTTTCAAAGGCCTGTATCACAGATACAGAGAGCACAGGATTCTTGCTTTCCCACCTCCTCCATGAAGGCTCCCACAGGGCGCTCGATGAAAAGCACAGAAATGCGATCCTGAAGAACAGCTTTGGGTCAGCAAAGTGAAAACTTTCAAGCCTACAAAGTCCATTCACTGAACCAATTGATGCATTAACACGGTCTAAAATGGAAAAACTGCTTTTTTATATTTAGGATTTTGCTATTTGTTTGACCATTTGTTATGTTAACTAAAAGTTTTGCAAATTATCGGACAACATGCTTATCTTAAACATTAATATTACTAAAGATGCATTATTAAATTTGAGACCAATATTTTTAGTATTGTAAACCATGTTTGGAGTATAGTAGTTTTAGTCTTTATTATGCATTTCAATGAAGTAAATTTACTGTTCTGTTAACACTGTAAATGTAAAAAACAACCCAGGCTTATAAATGCCTGTGGTGACATTTCAGATAGAGTTAAAAGCAAATGTAAGATAAAAATGCATTTGCTGAAGAAACCATGCCGTTTTAGGAAGTTTACTGCGTCAAAAAAGTCATAAAGATGGAGTTGGTTATGTGATGCAAACATCAAAATTTGGAGTGTTTTGAGGTCAAAAGTGAAATGTGTAATTTCTGAATCACCAAAGAGAATTAGAAAAATAATGGACTTTGTCAAACAAGTTACCTGAACATTATCTCTATCTGCAATTGGTTGGACAAACAAATAGTTCCGCCTCCCAAACTCACACCATTAGCTGAGACATGTGTTCCTTAAAATTTAGTCTGTTGATATACAAAAATGAATGTATGTAGTATGACCTAGGTCAGGGGTATCAAACTCCAGCAGAGTTTGACATGTGACCTAGGTCTTCAACCCTACTACTGGAGACCCACTGTCCTGCAAAGTTTATTTCCAATCTGCTTCAAGAGACTTGCATTGTGATATTTCAAGGAATCATGAAGACCTTGATTAGCTGGTTCAAGATGTGTTTGATTAGAGTTAGTAGCTGTGTCCTTCAGAGGCTGCTTCTTTCGAAGTCCGCATTCGAATCAAGGCCAATTGCATCACAGCGGCGATATGAAGGCTGTCCCAATTCGAAGGCTCCTTGAAATGCATCCTTCATTTCCTGGGAAATGAGGGATACAACAAATGGATCCTTCGTGACCTAGCCTAGAATTCAATGCCCATCGGTGACGACAGGATTTTTTGAAGAAAAAACTTTTAAATGCAAGTATTGGGTTTCAACTTACTCGAATATCTAACGATACAAATGTAAAAATAAAAACTTTACTAAGATGTGGTTTTATATTGTTTACCGTTTTTATTATGTGCATATATAGACCAAGGTGAACATATTTAGACAATTTGTGAACCTTGTTTTGTTTTCATACAGTTAAATATAACTTTTTAAAAAGTCCAGTATAAATGTTACTGCCGCTCGTCAACAGCAGCTGCTACAAGACAAGAACAATCCTCCGTAGTCTAGACCATCCCATTTAACAACGCTCGGTTTGACTTTTGCGGACTTCGAAGAATTGAAGGATACAGTTTCTGAATTAAGATACAGCAAGTGGGTCCCCAGAAGCAGAGTTGAAGACTTGGTTTCACTGGTCTATGACCTTTTGCTCATATGTTAACAAGGGTTTCTTGCTTTAGTTGGTTATCACTTAATCAAAATGACAGATTTAAGGAGCACCCAGTTTCAGCACTCTGGACAGCTCTCTTATGTTGACCCTGCAGACACCTAGGGGTGAGACAGTCCTCAGGGACATCTTTAATGTGATAAAGTAAAATACAGTCATTGAAAAATAAACAAATAAAACTCAATGTCATTCTCGTATTGTTTCTACTCTGGTCCTGGCGCTCACGTCTACACATTTTATGTCTCTCTTATCTGACCCAGGAACTCTCCCAAAAAGCTGATGAGCTGAATGAGATGTGTTAGATACAAGAGACATACAAAATGTGCAGAGCGGTGGGGCACCAGGACCAGAGTTGAGAACCACTCCCTTAGAGTGTCTATAATTGAATATAAATTTACATTTTTAATCACTTAGCAGACGCTTATCCAAATCGACTTACAAATGAGGAGAGCAATAGAAGCAATCAAACCAACAATATGCAAGTGCCGTGACCAGTCCCAGTTAGTCCAGCACAGTACACATAGCCAGTGGGTTTTTTTGTTTTTCGTTTTTTATAGATATAGAATAGTTAGTATTAATGGGTCAAATAGTTCTTAAATAAAAATGGGATAATGATAAACTGCTGAATTGTTGAATAAGCTGTAAATTGGTATTTTGTGTTTAAATTTGCCATTAAAATGCTGGGCAAGAGCATGAAGACTAATAAAATATTTTCAATTCATTCTTAGTTTAAAATATTTTAACAATTTATCAAAAAATATGCAAAGTTTCTATTAAGCACAGGCTACAATTGTTACAGTTGCAGAAGATCTTAAAATGTCATTAAGTTTTACTTCTAAATTATGTCTACTGCACTCCAGAAGGCAACAGAACATACACAAACTATAATGGTCGAATGTAAATATTTTTTAAGGGGAAAAAACTGCTTCAGTTTCTTACTTAAGAACTAAAAATGGAAGAACACAGTACATTTACCTATTACAATAGCATCTATGTTGCAATCTTTCAGCTTTGTGTGCCTGCATTCATTAAGCCTTTTATAAAATCATTCTTGTCTTTTTCCAGCCCCACCAGTTTAATCGCTCTGTCCCCTCTTGTTCCCCTTCCTGGTAAACTCAATCACTCTTTCTCTGTGTGTTTCTTGTCCTCCACCCCTCTTTATGCCCATAGGCTGGCACCAAGTCTGATGACTTTTCCCAGAAGATTCAGTGAAGACATAGAGAGAGGGAGCAGAAAAAGAGCCTTCTTGTCCAATAAGAGAAAAGGGGACTGAAGAATGTGAAAAGCTCCCATTCAGGCCAGTTCAGAGGGGCTGGGAGCGGCCACATCCTCAGGAGGGAGGAGGGGTTGCTGCTTTTCGGGAGGGTGGGCTAGAGATCCTGGACAAGGGCCAGGAGCGATGCAGAGGCTCCTCAGATGACGCTGGTCCGTGGGAGCGTCCAGTGTCTCCGCCTCTCCTCTCTCCCTTGGGACATCGACTCCAGACCCCTCACATTCTATTTACTCGCACAAACAAACTCTCCCCGCAGTTCTTCCATCCTAAGAGAACCGGTAGGCTGCAGGGTGAGGAATGTGTCTCTATTAATAGAGCGGTTAGATTATCTCAAAGACTAATGACTGGCATGTCCAGATTCCTGAAAGGCACAGCAGTGACATCTCTCATCCACCGCTCCTCATTCATTGGAAATGATCTAATTTCCTCTGATATTCTATGAATTTAACTCATGGACGGTTCTCTTTTTAAAACAGTTTATGTTGTACTTGCACAGTTTTGTCATTAATGAGAACTAAAACAGTTACATTGATTCACTTAGCAGACATTTTTATTCATTACCATTTAACAAGCAAGAAAAGCGAACTAGGGACTAAAATACAAAGTAAAAATATTATCTCAAATGTTAGTTTGATACATGTACATTATAAGCAACAACTCCAAACTGAGCTGAGATATTCAACAAGTAAATAGTGCGTTGATCGAAACGCGATCTTCAGGTATGCTTGGGTCAAGAATTTTTTCGCTATGACGGTATGGCCAGATCTCTCCATCACAGCCTGACTTGGGAACCCATATGAGCTTCAGGGAGTGTAAACATCCTACACTCTCAGCTGGAGCCAGCCCGAGGCCGGGAGTGGGATGTTTGCGCTCTCTGGCTCAGGAACGCCACGGTTTCATTATGGAGGGGGAAAGCTTATTCAGAAAGTTGTTGAGATGTCCTTTTTTAGTTGCATTAGACCTGAAATTGAATATTAGCACTACAATCACTGGAGAAGATATCAATAACCTAACTTGAGTGTACTGATTGAGTTCATTTGTTTGCTGTAGAGTTACTTTTGCTTAAAATCTTTGCAAGCATGTACAGCTACTATCGGTCTGTATTTAGGGCATATAAAACCTTCAAACTTCAAGACTATTTAATTTTTTTAACTTTCCAGCCAACATTTTTGCACCCTAAATACAGTTAGTGAAGTATGTGTGCATACTGTATGTGAAGTATGTACTTCCTGGACTTTGTGGATAGATTTTGAAGTGGATATGGGAGCTTTGTAATGCACACAGGAAGTGAACTCCATTGTGAGCATTGTAAGGGCTCTGAGGGCGAGTGGCCTGTCATTAAGACGTTCAGGCCGAACTCTAGGTCTGTTTGAAGCTTTCTGACCCCTCTGTCCTACTGCAAGTGCCTCCACCCAGACAGAGCTGCCGATGGAATTGCCTGAGAGGAAGTGACTATTTATACCCACTAAGGAACAGAGAGAGGCACCCTTCCGATGGGCGTCTCTCCTCTTGCTTCCTTTGACAAATATGTTAGGACTGCTCTCATGAAAGCTAATCCCAACTCCACAAAGATATGCATAACATCCAGTGCTCGCAATGGTATCTGTGTACACGCCTAACCATGTTTTGGGAACCAGTCTCTTCTACTGCAATGATGACCTTTATCCACTTTTGCTTGATGTCATAACTTAAGCATCTCTCTTACAGCGCCACTAGGTGGCAGACTAACTCCAGAAAATCATTTGAATTGCTTGGAAAGACAGCAGACAAAAATGCTTCTGTTTACTGGTAAATTTTTTGAGAAATGTTACAATTATCCACTACAAAATTTGTAGGCGTATTCTACCTGTTTTTCTTTTTTACGAACTTTGCTTGTCTTATGTGCCTCTAATTCAATGACACCAAACCAGAGAGGTATTCATTTTACTCATATTAAACATATAATTTAGCATTAACATCAAGATTATTAAACTCATTTAAAAACAATCTATAGTGTAGTTTTTACATACAAATTTATAAAACTTGCATTATGAAACATTATATTATTCTTTCTTTTTTTTAAAAGAAAGAAGAATCCCGAGGTTAATTTTGACCTTTTTTTTATTAGCTTTTTTAAATGATTGAGAGTTTTAATAATAATATTAATAAAATATTTTTTGCTAACATTTTCATAATTTTCACAAAATCTTTGTGAATGATCTTTGGTTTTGATGCCTGTGTTGGAAATGGCAAGCACAACCAAGTTTTTTGACCTCATTCACCCCACAGTGCATTCCCTGCTTTAGTCACACTGAGCGAGTAAAAAAATGGTTCAGGAAATTTTAAAACCAACTGACATGCTCTGATCAAGCTCTTCCTGTCAACTGGAGGAGTCAAAACATCCGAAGTATGACAACAAGGACATCATTCATTATTAGTTTCACTTTTTCCCTTCTTGTCAAGCTCTTTGAACTGAACTCTATAAGATCCTTATGATGCCAAAGCTCTTTTAATCTAACTGCAAAAGAGCTATTGAATTTACAGCAAGTTCCTTTCAAATGTTTCAAACAATAATCCCGCCCCACATGTGGAACAACAATGGGAAGTTGAAGCATGCGATGCATGTTATATGTTAAGTAAAAACAACATTTTAACACTGAGGAATGTTCTGTAACTGTTGTTCCTTGTTTAATAAACAGCTGACAGTTTGACTCTGAATCTTGTTATTGTTATTGGTATTGTCTCTTTTTGATCAGTCATATTCCTCCACAGCAAAATGTTTCCCGGTTAACTTTACATGACGACAGTCTGTCGAAACCCTGAATTTAGTTTTTGTATGTATAGTAATACTTGGTTTCGGGGGATGTTGACACTCTCGACCACACAAAGGAACTGAAACATGTCAGTGTGTTCAGAAAGATTGCAGAGATCATTTGCTCTCAGTACTACACATTAGCATAAGAAAAGTACTGTAATAAAAGCTCAATAAAAATAAATACATTTATATAATATACAAAAGAAAGTGTGGAACTACCCAGCTCTGACCTTGTAAGATGTCAAAATGTTCATAACACAAATCTCCTTTTCCTGATGTTTTGTAACGCTGTCACTGAAATGCACATATTAGTTGAAAAATTGCATTAAAGATGCAAAGACATGCTTACAAACGGTGGAACTGCTAAAAAAATTTAATGGGATCCAACTTTTAAAATATGGGATTTCAAATCTAATGACAAACAGAAATATATACCATTTAAATATATTACCGTTAAATCTCACGTTGGGTTTGAGATTTTTCTTTTTTTGTGAAAGAACCAATAGATTTATTTAGCAAAGTTGCATTAATGTGTGTGGCAGTAAAGACATATACAATATAATGTTACAAAAGATTTCCATTTCAAATAAACTCTATTCATTAAGAATTGATCCATTTCCACATTGGCTACATTTATTTAATGTATTTTTTTATCAAATAAATGTAGCCCTAATATCTTACCGACCCCAAACTTTTGAACTGTAGCGTATTGGCAGGGGTCAGTGCACAAACATCAATGTAAACAGGGAATTAACCAATATGTAAGACTGCTAACTGGCAAAGTGTGACTCACTTTCTCAAGTACACACTCCATGTATTAAGCTTGCATGCGGGAACAGCTGTGTAATGGCTGGATAATATCCTGGACAAAGGCGTAAATGCTCTTCATTTCATGGCTGAAGGAAGGTCATCTGAAGCCACACGGCTGCTAACAGTGAAGAATCGAGTTGACATTAACTGGCCATTTCATTACACGCACTGCTATGAGTCCTATCAGCACTTCCTCTTTACAGAAAACATAAGTTTCTCTCAAACAACATCTGGGGTTTCAAGTTACCCTAATCCCAATGGGAAATCAAAATGAGAACACAAACAGTTCTATCTATATCGGACGACAGTATGCACAGTAAATTGAGCTTTTGGTAAAAAAAAAAAATGATGCATGATTATGAAATATAAATGTGAAGAAATGTAAAACTAAAACACTGAAACATTCCATTTAAAAATAAATTAGCCAATGTTGCTAAACAAAATTTGTATCACAAGACTTTACAATTGGTCTATAAGGTTCAGAAGTTCAGTTCCAGTGAAGATGACAGATAGAAAGAGAGAGTCACTCAAGTAGAAGTCATCTGTATTTGTCAGCTGGACAAAATTCAAATACTGTGAAACGGATAGTCCCTAGACCTGTAAAAACCCATCTGCACTTGATACAGTACATCCGGAAAATAATTAATTCATTTCTTCTTTTTTTCCCTCAATTCTACAAACAATACCCCATAATGACAACCTGAAAGAAGTTTGTTTGAATTTTTTGCAACAAAAAAAAAAATATATATATATCACATGTACATTCACAGCCTTTGCCATGACACTGAAAATTGAGCTCAGGTGCATCCTGTTTACACTTATCCTCCTTGAGATATCTCTACAACTTGATTGGAGTCCACCTGTGGTATTTTCAGTTAGTCTATATAAGGTCCCACAGTTAACAGTGCATTTCAGAGCACAAACCTAGCCATGAAGTCCAAGGAATTGTCTGTAGACCTTTGAGACAAGATTATATCGAGGCACAGATCTGGAGAGAGGTACAGAAAAAAATTATCTAGCATTGAAGGTCCCAATGAGCACAGTGCCCTCCATCATCTGTAAACGGAAGAAGTGTGGAACCCCCAGGACTCTTACTAGAGCTGGCCGCCCGGCCAAACTGAGCGATCAGGGAGAAGGGCCTTAGTCAGGGAGGTTTGCAACCTCAAATCACAATAACTAAACAGTAATGGACAGGCTTGTAAACCTGTAGGCATGTCAAATAACCCCTGATATCCTGAAGCAAGAATGTGTATTTCATGCATATACCTGGAATTAATGCTTGTCTTAAATTAAGAATAGAATTTCACAATAAAATACCAGGGAAGAAAACAGTTACTATCATTTCTAAAAAGGGATGTTGGCAAAACATGTTTATCCAGCTGTTCATATTAGAGGAGCTCAGAAGATAGACTCGACTCAAGGTCAAATTTTCAACATGATATCACAAGAGAGAGAGCTGATGATAGAGTTGCTGGAAGAGGTGAGGTAAACAGCTGCTTATACTCTTATCATTGCGGTCAGCAGGATTATATGGACATCCTTTAAGACCCCATGAAACCACAATTTTGTGGGTTTAAGTCTTTAACCCCCCGGTTTCACAGACAGGGCTTAAGCCTAGTTCCAGACTAAAATGCATGTTTGAGCTGTTTTAAATGAAAGCAACTTGCACTGACACAAAACAGTTGTGCTGCTTGATATTTTTGTGGAAACCATATAACTTTTTTCAAGAATATTTAATGAATAGAAAGTTCAAAAGAACAGCATTTATTTTTTTTATCCAGTCAAATTCTCTCTAGAATGTCCCCTCCCCTTAATACCTACGAATAGCAATAGTGAATAGAAGTATTAGTATAGAGTAAGTAGTAGTAGTAGTATACAGTTAATAATGCTTAGTATTCAGCAAGTAATAAGCTAGTATTCCATACTGAATAGTAAAATAGCACAATGACTGCTGGTGCTGGGATATCAGTTGCTTGGGCCATGGGAATGGTAAGTCATTCAGTAGGCGTCATCTAAACACGCTGACTGATCCATTCTTGCCTGTGGTTGATGCCTGTTTTTCTGTGTTTTATGTTTATGGTATAAAGCTTTGAAGCTTCTAATTGAATGAGATTATACAGCACAGAAAAGGAGATACATGCAGAAACATACAAACTAGAGCAGTGAGTCATGGGAAGTATCCGCTGTCCAACACAGAAACCCAGCACACAACCCCTCCACCTCATTCTGTCACTCCTGATCAGTATGGCCACGCTGCCTTCCACTCAGCACATTAACACACACAAGCACAGTCCTGGAGTAAAACACAGTGTTTTACTAACTGCTTACGGATGCATATTAAGTAAACAAACTCAATTAAGTGTGTCAGTTCAATTATACTTAAAGCTGCAGTCCGTTTTCCTCTTTGTCGCCATCTCTGTTCAAAATCTGCAATTGCAGTTATTCGCGGAATTATCAACTTTACGTGAATGTGCCTCGGCACGGCACAGCGCGGATGAATCCAATGTTTTGAGGCGAATTTGCGGCAGTGAGTGGACACTGTCATTCGGAAACACAGATTCTACTTTTTGAAAGTATGACCAACAAAAGAATTTTCAACGGAAAATGTAATCTAAGTGTAATCTGACCAACTATGGGAAAGAAAAAAAAAAACATTGCACTAAATCACGACGATTGAATCTAACGATCGCTTATCATATCACGTCAAACCGTGCAAATTATACTTTGTTTTCAAATTGTTAATGCTAAAAACATAAGCATTGCCTGACTACATTTAATGTGTATTAGGGGTACCTGTAGTTCAGTTTCCATTTCTGTGCAGTCTCATTTTTAATTGTCATATACCAACAAATCAATTTGGAGTAACAGTTAGAGGTGAATTACTCCCTATCCTAGCTAGCACAAAATAATTGATATTTACCATAATGTATTTTCTGTGCATTGTTCCTGTTTCATTTCCTGTTTCCACAGTTACCCTTGTTTGTTGCTATTGTGCTTAATTATCCTCACTTGTCTCTTGTTATTTTGTGTATATATTACCCTGCGTTTCAGTACGTTGTCGTCGTTGTCTTTGCGTGTTTGTTGAGCTGCTGTGGTTTCGTACCTGATCTGATTACCTTGTTCCTTGTTTTGAATTTAGTTTCTGCTCCCTGTTTTGCATTATCTTTGTTTGTGTTGTGAACATTTCTGTTGTTGCTGCTGCGTTTAGATCCTTGACTCTTCTCTTCCCTGCCACTGCATAACAAATATTTCCAAAATTACAATTATAATCCTGTCACAACACAAAATAGGATGTGAGCAGTATTTTTAGTAGGTCATTTCCAATCAAGCTGTAATGCTGTTAAAGTATGCAAAATGTATAACAATCCTATTTTAGTGTATTTTTCATATTTATTTAAACTTATTTTACTTTATTATTTATATATTTAAGCAGCACATATGCACTAAATTGATCAAAAGTGACAATAAGTTATAATGATACAAAAGGTTTCTATTTCAAATAAATGCTGTGCTTTTGAACTTTTCATTCATCAACAAATTCAGAAAAATTGCGGTTTCCACAAAAAAATGAGCAGTACAGCTGTTGATATATTGATAGTGATAAATGTTTCTTGGGCACCAAATCAGCTTATTAGAATGATTTCATTACAAAAGTTACATTACAAATATAAACAGAAAGTGTTTTTTTATAATTGTAATAATATTCCATTATATTGCTGTTTTTACTGTATTTTTGATCACATAAATCTTGGTAAACAGTTAAAACATACCACTGCTGAATGATTACCATAATCACATACCATCATATGACACTCCAATATGTTTCAAATGATATCACAATATTACCATGGTCTCCAAAAACATGCCATTATCATGGTACTTTTTTGTTTGTGAAATGAGCATGATGATGTAGTCAAAGAAAAGCACAGAAGATGTGCAGGAGTCGCAGCAGGAGAGGCGGGCCAAGTTTGTGTCTGACAACTCTCTGACTGAAGATCTGGCAGGTAAAGTCACACTCACAGGTGTACGTCAGGAAAACCGGTCCCACACGCTGACGGTTTGACAAGCAACAGCAAGGCTCAAGCTGATCTCCTTAAGCCCACCGGGGACCAGGCTGCCTGAACAGACCATATGGTACCTCTCTTCTGTGATTTTATCACAATTTCAGTTGTATTCCCTGACTTTACAATCCTCTCAAACAAGCGGTATGGATTATGGGAGGGGACGGACTATTCATCTTGTCCTCTGTCAAAGACACAACCCACTGGGCTGCTTTATCTTAAGCTTAGAGATTGCTTTGAAATGACATAAGTAAGAGATGACCTTCAGTTTGTCGGTTGCTACTGCAAAACAAAACCCAAATAGATCGGGACCCATAAGCTATGGGGGTCTCGTATATCACCCTGAAGAGGTTCATTTTATATAACCTCTGATAATTACACTGCTCTTTATCAAATAAATAAATACATATTATTCTACTTATAATTATATGTTTTATAGCCTACTATATGTAATTCTACATTAACACAATGTTGTGATTGACCAATTAGAAGTATTCCAAAGTTCTGTGTAATAAAAAAAAAAAAGATCTGTGGTTTAAATTTTTTATTCAGCATTTTTTTATCACAAATAATTGTTTTATAGGTGCATTTATCTTCTTAAGGTGCATATATTTTTTTAATGAAAAGTCATAATAGTAACATTTCTAACCCATTTCTCCTCTGACAACTGCCCCTACAGTTTAATTCAGTCAAATTCAATTGAATTAAATGTACAGTGAGTAAATCATAGGGATCAACTAAAAGCTGCATAATAGCAGTTGTGCCAAGTTTGCAGAGCATCAAAATTCAGTAGCCACATTTACACACACACACACACACTTACAATTCGTCAAAGAGCTGCACTTTATTATACAGTAGGCCACAATATAAACTTCCAAATGTCACACTTCCTTTGATAACAAATTGTCACTTCCCAACAAAGTTAAATATTTATAAAACACACTTATTGTGCCTTACATTAGGCCAGTCAAACTGTTTCCAAAATTATGGCACAAGAAACACTGAAATGTGGATTAAACAGTCTTTTAGACCAAGATGGACATAGAGAAGATGGCTATTTGTTTCCCAGTCACTAGCTATGTCTGAAACTGAAGTTTCTTTGCTTGACTTAAAGGCAATTATTTTGCATTTTTAAAATAGTTTCAGACTTGCTTCCAAAGCCTCACTTCACATTTAAAAATCAAGAACAACATATAAGCAAGCAAATATTTAATAGTTATTTCTTAGTAGAAGTTGAAAAAGACATTTATGAATAAATTTACTTCTTCAAATGTATGTTTCACCAACTTCCTACCACATGCACATGACTGCTGCATTCAAAAAACGACCAGATGAAGTAGAAAACATAGATGTTTCATGTTTTAGACCCATTTGGAAGAATAAGAATGTGACTCACACGTTCAAAGAGACGGGGTTTAATGAACCCCAGGGTACGAAATGGGCTAGACAGCAAACAGAAAAGTGTGCTCAATCCAAATATTGACTGAGGGAAAGAGGCTTCAAGAAAAACAAGATGAGGACAGAGAGCCTTCATCGTTTAATCCAGAAGAAAGGAAGATTGGCTTCAGCCACTATTACGGAAGAAAATGTTCACTTCTTTTTGTGAGACGGTAGAAACTAAAACAAGCAGAACTCCATAACAGTTAGGCTACACACACACACACACACACACACACACACACACACGTGCTGTGGAGTTATGGCTAGCCCTCTGGGTACACTCTGAAACAGCTGTGTGGAATAAACACACACATAACATTCACACTTGATCCATTTGAATTAATATCTGCTTTAAAAATGAATTTCTATTCTATGTGGATAGTGACCATCAATAGCCCTGATTGTCCACACATAAACACTAAGTATGATGAGAGAAAGGCAGCATACACTCTGACACATACATACAGTATGTGATATGCTCCATCACTTTGAGTAGTTTTGAGTTATATGCACTCAAAACATATGGAAACGCAACTTTTACGCTTTGTAATGATATTACCATTATATTTCAAACCGTCGTCGAGATAACAATAATCATTCAATTTGTGGCTGTCATTGAGAAAATTACGTCTAAAGACTGCACATTTTCTGTCAGAATTAAGAAAATTCATTCTTATAGGCTAATTAAGACAATAACAGGCTAAGTTAAAATATAACGTTTATTTATAATGTGCATATATAAACTATAATTTTACTAATGCTATGGCCATTGAATGGCTTTCCTGAGGTAAATGTAACGTTACGCAGCCTACAAGCTGTTTTGTTGACGTCTTTCCGACATTTAAACACTTCTTCGTCTAAGAAATTAGACATTTTAGTAGGTTACTTTCATGTTTATTTTGTGCTTTAACTAGTATCTGAACAGAAGATTGTTTAACGCGCGCGCTCTGGAGAATAGCTGTATGTTGGAGTAATGGGCGTGATGTTTTATTAAAAATTGACATAATTTGATACATC
Source organism: Gobiocypris rarus (assembly GCA_023029165.1). Lineage (NCBI taxonomy): Eukaryota > Metazoa > Chordata > Actinopteri > Cypriniformes > Gobionidae > Gobiocypris > Gobiocypris rarus. The sequence continues at coordinate 23,038,924 of CM040927.1, read as the reverse complement.
AAAAAACATACAATTCAAGTTCGTTTTGCTTATTGTTTTCCCACAAACGGCGCACTAGTTCAGACTCAAAATGATAGAGCGCGACACACATGCTGTAACAAACGAAAGAAGAGGCACTTTATATTGCAAGACGATTTTGAGAAAACTGGATTAAAGTCTCACACGTACCTATAAAAACATGGAAGATCAATTACCTGAAAATTCCTGCAAGTATATTCATACTGACTACACATTATTATGATCTGTTACAAGGAGCTGTATCCATTACAAGAAACTTCAGCAAGCTCTAAACACGGAAAAGACACGTCTGTCTGAGAGTCGGGCTTATGATTAGCAAATAAAGCCTATTCTCAAAGCCTGTAGACTAAGATAATATTCTCTCACAGGGGAAGACTGAATAGACAAAAAGTGCAATATATCACAAAATGTGCTCAGGTAGCACTTATATATATATATATAGGCTACTCACACTTGTACATGTGCTAAGAACTCTCCCGAGGGCTGCAAGTAAGAATTACAGTAAAGAAATTCATCCGCTAACACTTTGAAAAGTATTCAGAGTTAAGAAAACACTTCGTATTTAAAAAAAAAAAAAGAAGAGTAAAACAGTCAAGTTGTTAACAAAGAAAGTCTCTAAAAGGCAATAGTATGGAATAATATTGCTGTGCCATTCCTTTGTCTAACTTGAAGCTCAGATACTTGAGCATTTCCAGAATCCCTCTTTTTCTATTCTTACAGAGGAATAGTCTCAATATATTCTTCTAGATCTACCCTCCCCCTGCACTCCTGCAGAACCTTGGACCCTTTCACTGTTTTCCACTCTCCACTCTTCCTCTCGTCGATGTCCTCCACCTCCCTCTCCAAGTTATTGCTGCCCTCCCTAGGTGACCTGGCTTTGCCCACACTCCTCTCCACCACCTCGTTTTTTCCCACTCTTGTCCCTGTGGATCCAGAGGCCAAAATGCGTTTTTTCTTGGGTGGCCCCCAGATGAAGTTCTCGGGCGGATGGTAGTGGCACTGGGCGAAGCGAAGCAGGGCGCGTCTTTGAGCGTGCTGCCGCAGTGTGAAGACAAAGTATTCCAGTGCGCTGTGACGCATGTTGGGTAATGTGCCCTCCACCAGCGCCTCCTCCAACAGCAGACGCACCAGAGGCATCTTGAAGCTTTCAAATCCCAGCTCACCAAGGCTTTTCAAAATGCGAGTGATCCGCAAGTAGTTGTGCTGCGACCTGGAAAGAAAAGAGGTTATAGTACAAAAAATAGGTTTAACACAGTTTACAACATTTTCAATTAAAGTAATGTTGGTTGTTGACTAAGGAGAACATTGTATTTTGGTCTTTGTACATTGTTAGGAATAGTGGAAAAGGGTCCAAGCATATTAAAGGTATAGTTCACCCAAAAATGAAAATTATCCCATAATTTACTCACCCTCAATGCATCCTAGGTGTATATGAAATTCTTCTTTCAGACAAATACTATCGGAGTTATATTAAAAAATATCCTTCCGGCAGATCGCCTTCTGTATTCAACTTACGAAAAAAGTGTAACGCCTCTTGCAGTTCAAAACACTTACGCAATGTCTGACATCATACATCACGCCAGTTACACTTTTTCCGTAAGTTTAATACGGAAGGCGGGCCACTAGAAGGCGTAAGCTAGATATTTTACTTTATAAAGTTTTAAATATGGATATTTTTTCTTACACAAACCCATCGATTCACTTCAAAAGGCCTTTATTATCCCCCCCAGAGCCATGTGGATTACTTTTACAATGGATGGATGCACTTTTTTGGTCTTTGAAAGTTACGGTCTTCGCGGTTCAAACAAATAGGGCTGGGCAACAAACTCAAGCTCCTCCGACATTTCTCTTTAAAAATTCTTGTCTAATTCGTGACCGGTGATTTGTTTCACTCTATCCTCTGCGCTTCCGCTTTTATCAATATGTCATGCGTCGGGTCACTTGACTGGTGTACGGACGTTACCAGAGGCCAGTGATTCTAGTTTATAAAATTATAAATATGAATATTTTTTCTTCGGAAGAACTTTATTAACCCCCTGGAGCCATATGGATTACTTTTCTAATGGATGCATGCGCTTTTTTGGACTTCAAAATCTCAAAATCTTCAAAAGTTACTATTTACTCCCATTATAAAGCTTGGAAGAGCCAGGACATTTTTTTTTATATAACTCAGATTGTGTTTGGCTGAAAGAAGAAAGTCATATACACCTAGGATGGATTGAGGGTGAGTAAATTATAAGATCATTTTTGGGTGAACTTTTCCTTTTAAGTTGTTTTGGCTTATTTTGGCCTCACAGCAAAAATTATATTTATTATTTTCCAGTTAGAATTTATAAAAAAAAAATTATAATAATTATTCTGAGAAAGTAACTTTAATATGTGTATTTTGTCTTACTGCACTGGCAGATGTTTTTCTCTGGTTTGAAGTATAAACAAGATTAAAATAAGTGAAAACATCTGCCAGTGCAGTATATCCAAAAACAATTACATTTAAATAACATTACTTGAAAACAGGCCTAAATATCGAATGCAGTGTTGCTTCTCAAGGAAATTGATCTGAAATGCATTTTTAGTGGAAAACAAATAAAAAAGGCAAAACTCATTTTTGTCCAGTGTAAGATGAATACGCTCAGTGTTTTCAAAAGGTACAGGGCCATTCACACTGCAGACAAAGTTCATCAAGCGATGTAACTCTGTAATGTAATGTGTGTCCTCTATGGCACAGTCCTGGGGCAATGACACACAGACAGATACGCACAGTCATCTATGTCTACCACACAGCCCACTGCACTGCGGATTATCTTTCGCTCCCTCCTTGCTTATCATGCGTTCATCAAACTCGTCTTCAACTCTCCTTTCCGATTGTCTCAACATTTCTTTCCCTGCTCACATTCAGTTTTTTGTATCCTATTCAGTTCTTCTCTATTTATACTCCTCTGTGCATCTGACCCATTTCTCCGGCCCCTGCATGAGATGGTCACATGACGGTACAGTCAGGGTCATGACCGAAATTGTGTTGCAGGGATTGGAGACTAAGGATGCTAACTCCCTGGACTAAAGCACGCTAAATATGGCAGGAGACAGGAGACTAAGATTAGGGAATGTAAAGATACTAAATGGTAGAGGTGGAGTAGAACATAAAGATCATGAATTTATACCGGGAAAAGGACTTAAAAACACAACTCACTCATTCAGGTGCTGGAATCGATCCTGCCAGTTTGGGGCCCGAGCAACATTCCCATTTTTATCCAGGAGTTTGATTCCAAAGAAATCCAACATGATCGTATATGCTAGGAGGAAGCGTCTCTTGGCTTCTCGAGTGCTTTGGAATTCCTGTTGACGTCAAAAGCTCACTCAGTAAAAGTTGATCTTTAGTGCACAATGACTACAGAAGATTATTTAAGGTCAAATAAAAAAAGAGGCAGGATGAGACTAAAACGCATCATGTGCCACTGCCTGAATCCTATTTATGGATGTTCTGGCACCTTTGACTAGGTGATAACACACTATTAAAAATATAGGCTCCAATTAGAATCAAAGGATCTTACAGCCTAATATATTAGCAACATGTTCTACTCTAGTTTTTAATTCTAGAACTTTAAATAGCCCACAAACCAAAACACCGATTTAAACAAGTACTTAACGTTTTAAATGTTAAATTACATCGAAAATATATATATTTTTTTATCCCGAGAACCATATTTCCAATGCAAGACCTTAAACAGCAAAACAAATCTTACAAAGAAGAAAGTTCTTTGATATGAAGAACCACAGAAGAGCTTTAATTTTTAAGAGTGCAGTGTACATGTCTTGACTGGAAAGGAGTTTGACTTTAGAAAGATACCTTTATCTCATCCTGAGTGAGTTCTTGAGCATAAAAATTTAGGCCCTGTTCTCTGAGTGGGAAGAGCCTGTAAAAGCAGTCAAGAAACAGGTTAGGATCTACCCCAGAATTATTCATTATTTATTCATTAGAGAAACAACTGACAACATTCAACAATAAACATTTTCAAACACATTATTTATGTATATTTATAGGACATATTCTGATTAATTTCGAGCAAGTAAAAGAAATACATTAAATATATACTCATTTATCTAAAGCGACTCACATTGAAGGTGTACATTTTACCCTGGGAATTGAACCCATGTCCTTAACGTTGCTATTGCTATGCTCTACTGTTTTAACTGCAGGAATAGTCATTTGCTATAATTTCATTGAATTATTCTACATAATAAATTGCACTGACAAACCCATATCAGAGAAAAAGAAAAAGGACACACACACAAACAAATGCAACAAAGGATCAATTTCTCCCTGTCAGCTGTTTGATCCTATATGTTGCTGACCACTAGCGAAAGACAACCCGCAAACCTCGGCAACCTTTATTTTCCCTTCTTCTCTTCAGCCTCCCTTGTTTCTCTTCTCTCTCTGAAGCCATGATGAAGTCCTGGCTGGCTGCCTGCTATAGCAGTCAAGCTTTCGCTTAGTGTTGCCAAGTTTTGCTAGAGAAATAAGCGACCTGGCTTGAAAAAACAAGCCCAAAATAAGCGAACCCTGATTTTGGTTGGTGAAGGTGAGGCATACCCAGATCACACAGTCTGCACAGGAAATCCTTTTAAAAATAATTTTGTTCCAGTTTTATATTATGTGCTCTCAAAAACATTGATTGTTTTTTATTCTTTAAACCTTTTGTTGTCCCTTTCAGGAAAAGTCCATACCCTGGTATATGGTGATTTTATTGTCCTTAAAACTCATAAAACACGTAAACAAGCTAATTTATTTCCCCTGTCTATCTAATAAGATACTCTATATTACTCTAAGTATTGGGACAAATCTCTGAATTCAGGTGTTCCAGTCACTTCCATGGCCATTGTATGATATCAAGCACTTAGGCATGCAGACTGCCTCTACAAACATTTGTGAAAGACTGGGGCGCTTTCAGGAGCTTAGTGAATTCCAGCGTGGTACTGTGATAGATATTCTACGGTCAACTGTAAGTGGTATTATAACAAAGTGGAAGCAATTGGGAACAACAGCAACTCAGCCACAAAGTGGTAGGCCACTTAAAATCATGCTAAGGTGCAAAATGCGCAGCACTTGCCAACTTTCTGCAGAGTCAATAGCTACAGACCTTAAGTTTAGCTCAAAAACAGTACGTAGAGAGCTTCATGGAATGGGTTTCCATTGCCGAGTAGCTGCATTCAAGCCTTACATCACCAAGTGCAATGCAAAGCGTTGGATGCAGTGGTGTAAAGCCCACTGCCACTGGACTCTAGAGTAGTGGAGACGTGTTCTCTGGAGTGACGAATCACGCTTCTCTATCAGGCAACCCGATGGATGAGTCTGGGTTTGGCGGTTGCCAGGAAAATGGTACTTGCCTGAGTGCACTGTGCCAAGTGTAAAGTTTGGTGGAGGGGGATTATAGTGTGGGGTTGTTTTTCAGGAGTTGGGCTTGGCCCCTTAGTTTCAGTGAAAGGAACTCTTAATGCTTCAGCATACAAAGACATTTTGGACAATTTCGTGCACCCAACAGTTTGGGAATGGCCCCTTCCTGTTCCAACATGACTGCACACCAGTGCACAAAGCAAGGCCCATAAAGACATGGATGAGCGAGTCTTGACCTCAACCCCACAGAACACCTTTGGGATGAATTGGAGCAGAGACTCATCCAACATCAGTGCCTGACCTCACAAATGCGCTTCTAGAAGAATGGTCAAAAATTCCCATAAAAACACTCCTAAACCTTGTGGAAAGCCTTCCCAGAAGGGTTGAAGCTGTTATAGCTGAAAAGGTGGGCCAACTCCATATTAAACCCTACGGTTTGCTAATGGGATTTCATTAAAGTTGTGCATGTAAAGGCAGGCGTCCCAAAACTTTTGGCAATATAGTGTATTCACATTAAAAGGCTACCCACGATTACCCAAATTTTTAAGCGACTTCTTGAAAAAACAAGGCCAAATTTGCGTATAATAGGCAGAATTGGCAACTCTGCTTTCACTGTCATCTCACATCTCATCCTTATTTACTTAAAAAGGCAAAATGCTAGCGACTTGTCTGCTTGCAATCACTTACCGTTTATGTGTTTTTACATTCGCTAATTGCTATTATGCAAATAGCCCTGCAAGAATACAGAGTTTGAAAAAAATAGTAAGGGGGAATGAGAGAAGCTAATCACTTTTTCCTCGGCAGGAGGGAGTGCTGAGGTACGATTGGCAGCATATGCGTGAAGCCTGATTTTAGAAATGTGTTGTTATTTCACGCGGGCTCGGGGCATCATGTCCTCCCTCTCTTCCTCACCCTCAACTGTTGTAATCACAGCGCAGACAGGAACGAACAGGAGCTTCAGCTATGAGAGTGTGTGAGATGTAACGACACCCAACTGAGAGCTTTACAAGAGCGCATGACGTAGAACCACGGTTCAACCTTCATACAACCTTCAATGTTAGTTGAAAATCCCCTTGTGAGCAGATTCTAATTCATTACCATTTACATGTTTCTTCATTGGTGTCGTATGTATTGTGTAATATTTGTTTTTAAAATGTAAAAGAGGATGACTAAGGCATGAAACAAAAAAAAGTCATGACGTCAAGTTGTAGGACAAGACGAAAGGCTAATTTTAGCAGTTTTTTGTCTGAGTATGAGGTCTGTGATTAACGTTACTTGAGGAGACATGTTTTTCAGTCATGTTTTGATTTACAACATAACACAGTTATACCTCAAGCGTAAATATTGAACCGTTTGTGTGCTTTAAAAATTTTGCTAATATCAGCAGTTGATCAAAGTACATGCTTGTGGTAACTTAAATCATAATTTAGCAACTTGATATGTAGTAAAATACATTTTTAAGCACACATTGATAAAAAAAATGAAAAAATATTACAGAATGTGTGAGTCTCTTAAAAGTAAAAGTTTCATCATTACTGTCTTTACAGTGTGTACGATCACTGAACTTTAGGAAGAGGAAGACTCCTGAACGGAGTTCAGATATGGTAATGGGCGTTTGTTTCCGAAATACGTGCTGAATGCTGTAGACCAATCACAACAGACTGGGCCATCTGACCAATCAGAGCAGAGTAGGCTCGTGGAAAGGAGGGATTTAGGCTGCGTTCGAAACCTGGAAAATGCTGCCTTCGGAGGACACATTTCAAGGCAGGTCCGATTCTAATGTTAGCTTCACTTCCTGTCTCCTGAGACGCCTTCATCTGATCGATTTTTGAAGGCAGCATATATGTATTCTTCCCTGCCTTAGATATCCCACAATCCTGTGCGTGCCATTCTGTGACAGTTGAGCTAGAAAAAAAAGATGGTGTCCGAAAGTTGTGTTTGCTGGTCAGTTTGTGAGTAAATGTACGTTTTTTCCCCAACATATTACACTTCTGATGTCATTTCTAAATTACTAATGTAGTAATACAATATTAGTTTAGTTCTCACCAAAGCTCTCTCTATTTTGCTGTAGATCATTAAACTGTTACACTGCCTCAGAAGTCTGTCCGAAATTAGTTTTGTGAGGTGCCATCATGCACAAACACTGCCTTACAAGCCACCGTCTGATAAGGCAGCGAGGCAACGAGTCAGTTGCCTAAGTTTTCGGTTGCAGCCTTAGAGAGACTGATTCATCCATCGAGTCGTTTGAGAATCATTGAACATTGTGGTTATGTGCAATGTATATTATAAGAAAATGAAATGATGCATGTAAACCTGATGTTGGAGACCTCCAAAACAAAATTAAGAAACTTTAAAATAGCATAATAGGGGCACTTTAAAAGACAAATATGAAATATGCCTTTTCATGTCTGAACATATACCTACTACAAATTGTATGATTTTTTAAGCTATGATGCACCCAAGCAGCTGGATACTATTTCAAATGCTATAGTGCTTGCATGATGTTTAATTAATCATGATTGATTTAATCTCAGATTCTTAGAAAAGCTTACATACATCCCTATAATGTGGGTTGCATTTATCTTCTGCCATTAAGATTAAACCTTTATCGTTTGCATCTTTAATGTTAGGAAAATGGACCATTTAATCAGAGAATGCCCTCAAGTCATAGACATTCCCCAAAGCTTCTTTAGTTACTAAAGAGATGATGTCAGCCAAAGCACTCCATGAATATTTAAGGAACGTTTAACATTAAAGAAACTTTTATCTAATGTCATCTTAAGGCCATCCTTCGTAGCCAATGAGGATGTTTCTGACCCTTTCACTTGCCGGTACCATTATTGTGTCGATTTTGTCTTTATCACTGCCTTTGTCCACTTTCATGCTTTTGTTTGATTTTGCCTTGATCTACAGGATTTGCATCTAAGTTCATTTTAAACAGATGGTAAAGAAAAACATTGAAACTTTATCTTTGAAAAAGCAATATAATACATAATAATAATATAATAAATAATAAGTGTCTGGCCAATGACAATTTGTGAAGTGTCAGTCATTAAGCGCTATTAAGCAACTACTGACTATGCACTTTATTGCTCGTAAAGAAGCTTGAATATTGAAGAAATGTCTTACCACTGAATGTATGTATGATTGTGCTCTAGTTTTTCATAGTCTCCCCTCCATTTAGTGAGGATTTCTTCAATATAAATACCTGGGGGACAAAGAGAAACATAATAAATCTTCACAACAGGCCAAGCTCAGTATTAGTCACTTAAAACTCTAATAAAAGGACTGTTCACCCCAAAATTAAAATTCTGTCAAGATTTACACTTTTTTACTTTCTTTTTTTCAAACACATGACTTTATTTCTTTCATGGAAAATCAAAGGACTCATTTTAAATAATGCCCTGGTTATTCTTTTTCATTCAGATAAAATGAATGGAATTTTCAAAAAGAATGAAAAAGCGCGATAAGACCCAAGTCCAAGATTTAAGTCATTTGTTATTGATTCGTCTTCTCTTAAATGAGCTCTTAACTTGAGAATTACTGGAACCTTGATCATTTAAGTTGAACAAATCGTTCAGATCTATTTTGTGAACTAGATCAAATGATTCATTTGAAAGTTGTGAAAGAATGATTCATTCACATAGCAGACATGGCATATTCTCCAATGAACACATTAACATGCTAATGAGAAAATTCTGTCATAATTTACTCACCACTTGTTCCAAACCTGCATGACTTTCTTTCTTCTGTGGAACACAAAATAAGGTATTTTGAAGAATGTTGGTGACCTTTGTATGGACAAAAACCTTTTGACATATCAAAATATCTTCTTTTAATGTTCCACAGAAAAAAGAAAATCATAGCTTTCATCAGCTTTGACTTGTATGACACGAGGGTGAATAAATGATTTTAGGTGAACTGTCCCTTTAAGAAGAAACACAGGGCAGTGTGTGTAGTTTCAGAGTGTAAATAGAGGTTTAGGTCATCCATGACATGGAAACACTGAGATCTATGGAGGACACAGAGAACGGCCTGCGTGTGTGTGTGTCCTTCTCCATAAACAGCAGTGAAGCAGTTATGCTGCCATTAAATGCTTGCACAACAGATTCAGTTAATTCTCAAACATGCCCACAATAACCAATCAATGGCTCCTCTGAGATGTCTTCACTGTCTGCCTGCCTAAAGTGGCCCGCAGGGAAAACATTCAGCTAATGAAGCACTCCAGAACCCATGTTCTTCCTTCACACCAGCTGGCATGTGTATTCGGTTGTAAAAACTGCTTTATGTTTGTCTAGGTAAAAATGTTCTTGCAGCATGTACTGTAATATTCTTGTGTTGTCAGATGAAACATTGTGGGTGGAACTGACAACATTCTTTTTACCTTTAGCAAAATCTCTTTTTTGACAGACACATTTAATCCAAAGCAATTTTCAGAACATGTACAGTGCAACATGGAGGTTAAAGCAATAGTTCACCCGAAATGTAAAATGTAGTCACTATTTACAACTTTTTTTCTAAACCATGGATACAGAAGGCAGATTCTCTTCAAACAGTGCCAAGAAGATACAGATTTATTCTTAAAAATTCATTAATCAGCCAATCCAGCTTGAGAACCTCACTGACCGAGTCAGTGAAATAAAGAAGTGAATCAAAAAGGTTTTGTGAATCACATAAACCAATTCATTGATAAGATATTACTCAAAATAATAATAACAGCACACAAATTCGGAACAATTAAATAAATACAGAATTTCATTTTTTTGGCTGAACTATTCCTTGAAGTAAAATGTTTTTAAGATGACTCTCTGGATCATGGATGGTTTGTGTGAACCATGGTTTGAATCTTGCTGAATTACCAGCCCAGATCATTATTTGCACCAATGCTTCTATTCCTGAAATGGCTGCTTGTTATTACTGCGAACAAAATTTCCCCAAGTAACAATTAAGGCACAGTCTCATTATGAGAATCAAGGGACTTCCAGGGAGGAAGTTCCTTTAATATAATGGTGATTTAAAAACAATAAAGCAAATTTGTTTGGCAAACATTTGAACGCCATACAATGCTGCCCTGGAAAGAATAGCAATAATATTACTTCATTATTAAAGAATAAATCCCCCACTAATGCAGTACATATTTAGAGCATATCACTCCAGAGACATTCAGTGGATGCAGTAAAATGCACACATATTAAGGAATTTTGCGTAACATAAGTGAATGGCATGCTTTTCGGTCCATATCCCACTGTACAGTCTTATGATTCTTACATTAAAACGAAAAAGCAAACACACACTCACCATCCGGCACTAGGGGGATCTTATTCAGATAGAACCTCAGATTGCGATATTCATTCGGCCGACGAGGCTCCTTGTAGTTCTGAGCAACAAAATCCCAGAATAAGTGAGAGTGCAAAATTTTTACATCTAGCCTAGTCTCAACTATGTTATCTGCTGACTGTACTGCAATTTTCCTTTTCATATATAATTAGCCTCCAAATGTTGCATGAGAAATCTAAAGACAGTAGATGCAACTCTTTACCGGATAACTGTGGCGATACTTGTACATGTCCTTTGCGGCGTAAAAGCTCCTCTTCATCCTAGTGGAAGACTCCATCATGTCACCAAACTGTGTGAGAGGAAGAGGAATGGAATGGTTACATAGGCAGTGAAAGAGAGTATGAATGACTTCACTCATCAGCATCTGAGCTACATTGTCACTTCTCTTCCCCACTGAGATGCGTAGATGGAAGAGAAGAGCTCCATTTTGTTGACTACAGTATGTACTTTTCTCTAACTAATTCATGACCATTTTTAGCTCTCAGCCTCTTGTGATGTTCAAACACTGAACATCTTTATGGTTGAGTGAAAGCACAGAAGCCTTGCACTCTTACACACCACATGAAGCTGTTTGCTTGTTGGGACCAATGACATACTAAAATGTCTGTGAAGCTTATTAATTAATAACAATAAATTCACTTACGTAAATGCTTTAAATAATGGTCTTTGATGCATGGTTAAAAAATATACATATATGTATATAGTATAGTAAGTGTGAAATGCTGTTATCAAAATCTTAGTTTCAAATGAATAAAAATCCAATTTCCTTCTTCTGCTGACAGAAAATTCAAGAGATCAAATTTCCCGTAAGGAAATAGGTCACATTGAACAGGTCACAGTCTCAGTGGCCTTAAAATCCAGAAATCTTGAGAGAACATGAGCCATTTTAAAACAAGTGACAAGGGCAAAGATTTTTTCCCACTCTCCCACTTTTAAACGTCCTATGTGACTGTGACACATCTTTGTCCCATTTCCTGGTAAATTGTAATAATTTTACCTTTTTATATTATCTCATGTAGCCTATATAACAACATCTGCAACTACTTTTCCCACCTATTGTGACCGACTGTATAGCCAAGTGAAACAGCTTCTAGAACAAGAAAAAATGTAGGGAGGGACTTAATTGTTGTCAATCAGGAATTGAATCTTTGTGGTTTGCTGCTGTGATGTCATGTGAGTGACAGGTTGTCCCGCCCTCGCACCAGTAAACACATCATCAGAGAAGAGCAAGAGGGAGGGAAATTATTTTGATTTTGAAGGCACATGAATTTTAAAAATGTGTAAATTAATGATGTGCATAATATTGCATAAAATAAGATAAATAACTATTTTGATTTCATGGTGATTAAAATTACAAGGGTGGAGAGGAAAAATGTGTCTTAAAAACGAAATATTAAAAATGCTGAATTGTTTTGGTCTATAGAATATAGCCAACATGCTGAAAGGCCAAAAGTGAAAGGTCATAGATGGTTCTTGAAATATAGGTCAAATGGGACACTTTTTAAAATAGTAATTTTTAAAATAATATGCGTTTGCTGTGTTAATATAAGCATCATTAACCATTTTAAAAGCCTAAGTCAAATTACTAAAATGAAGTGGTAGGCTATTTGTCCTACCGGGACAAAAATGTCACGACAATAGAGTCCATCGCAACTGCAACTTTTCTGGATACATCTGTTCGGTATTTAGCCAATAGCTTACTCTAAATGTGCTATTTTCAGTGTAGTGCTGTGTTTTTTTACGGCAACACATACATAATTTATAATAATTTCAACGATAATAATATAACGATAATAATGATGGTAGGCTAGGTTGACAAAACCAAAATTATTAGGCTACTACACGCTGTCATCTTCTATTCGACCATAGGCTTACAATTCCTACCCGGTAATGCCCCAAATTACCGTTTTTAGTGATTATCGTTTCTCTTTTGTTAACTTTTAGTACTCGTTTATGAGAGGTACCTGCGGTGATCCGTGATCCAGCTGTTCGGCTCCTCTGACGGCATCCACCGGGCTCATGGACTCGGAAATACCGCTGTCCTCCTCCTCTCCTCCCGGCTGATGCTCGTCGCTCTCCGAGTCCGTTTCCCACGTCGAGTCGCATTCTTCCACTGTGCTCGGCTCCTTATATCTCCAGCTGCCCATCAGATTGCCCATTTAAACCCTGTCCTCCGTGCCTACATAGTTTAAAGTCCACGTTCGGCACGGATTGAGCTTTAATATGATATAGAGCCACCGTTCGGGTCTCTTTTATGTGACTAATGGGGGGATTTCCAGCTCTCTGATGAGAACACACCCCCTTCTACCCAGAGATCAGCAATGGAGATGATGAGTAGGAAGATGATGTGCTCTCAGCTATGGGGTGTAAGTTGCAACCATACATCGATCAAATTACTATCGATGCAACACACACACACAATATGCCTATATATATATATATATATATATATATATATATATAAATATATATATATATACATACATATACACATACATATATATATATATATATATATATATATATATATATATATATATATATATATATATATATATATATATATATATATATATATATATATACATACATATACATACATATATATGTATATATATATATGTATATATATATATATGTATATATATATACACATATATACGTATATATATATACATGTATATATATACATACATATATACATACATTATACATATATATATATATATATACACATATATACATATATACATATATATATATATATATATATATATATATATATATATATATATATATATATATACATACATATACATACATATATATATACACACACACAGGTCCTACTAAAAAAATTAGTATATTGTGATAAAAGTTCATTATTTTCCATAATGTAATGATAAAAATTAAACTTTCATATATTTTAGATTCATTGCACACCAACTGAAATATTTCAGGTCTTTTATTGTTTTAATACTGATGATTTAATATATAGTTTTAATATCAGCTCATGGAAACCCAAAATTCCTATCTCAAAAAATTAGCATATTTCACCCGCCAATAAAAGAAAAGTGTTTTTAAATACAAAAAAGTCAACCTACAAAAAATTATGTTCAGTTATGCACTCAATACTTGGTCGGGAATCCTTTTGCAGAAATGACTGCTTCAATGCGGTGTGGCATGGAGGCAATCAGCCTGTGGCACTGCTGAGGTGTTATGGAGGCCCAGGATGCTTCGATAGCGGCCTTAAGCTCATCCAGAGTGTTGGGTCTTGCATCTCTCAACTTTCTCTTCACAATATCCCACAGATTCTCTATGGGGTTCAGGTCAGGAGAGTTGGCAGGCCAATTGAGCACAGTAATACCATGGTCAGTAAACCATTTACCAGTGGTTTTGGCACTGTGAGCAGGTGCCAGGTCGTGGTGAAAAACGAAATCTTCATCTCCATAAAGCTTTTCAGCAGATGGAAGCATGAAGTGCTCCAAAATCTCCTGATAGCTAGCTGCATTGACCCTGCCCTTGATAAAACACAGTGGATCAACACCAGCAGCTGACATGGCACCCCAGACCATCACTGACTGTGGGTACTTGACACTGGACTTTAGGCATTTTGGCATTTCCTTCTTCCTCCAGACTCTGGCACCTTGATTTCCGAATGACATGCAAAATTTGAGCGACAGTCCAGTGCTGCTTCTCTGTAGCACAGGTCAGGCGCTTCTGCCGCTGTTTCTGGTTCAAAAGTGGCTTGACCAGGGGAATGCGGCACCTGTAGCCCATTTCCTGCACACACCTGTGCACGGTGGCTCTGGATGTTTCTACTCCAGACTCAGTCCTGCTTCCGCAGGTCCCCCAAGGTCTGGATTCTGTCCTTCTCCACAATCTTCCTCAGGGTCCGGTCACCTCTTCTCGTTGTGTAGCGTTTTTTGCCACACTTTTTCCTTCCCACAGACTTCCCACTGAGGTGCCTTGATACAGCACTCTGGGAACAGCCTATTCGTTCAGAAATGTCTTTCTGTGTCTTACCCTCTCGCTTGAGGCTGTCAATGATGGCCTTCTGGACAGCAGTCAGGTCGGCAGTCTTACCCATGATTGCGGTTTTGAGTAATGAACCAGGCTGGGAGTTTTTAAAAGCCTCAGGAATCTTTTGCAGGTGTTTAGAGTTAATTAGTTGATTCAGATGATTAGGTTAATAGCTTGTTTAGAGAACCTTTTCATAATATGCTAATTTTTTGAGATAGGAATTTTGGGTTTTCATGAGCTGTATGTCACAATCATCAGTATTAAAATAATAAAAGACCTGAAATATTTCAGTTGGTGTGCAATGAATCTAAATTATATGAAAGTTAAATTTTTATCATTACATTATCACAACTTGTGTCACAATATGCAAATTTTTTGAGAAGGACCTATATATATATATATATATATATATATATATATATATATATATATATATATATAATTTTTCCCCCAAAAGACACCTTTATTTCAACAATCTTCACACTGTCTATGCATTACCGTGAGACAAATAATTATATAATACCCAGGGTCGAATAGAACTGTATCTGTATCACGATTTTGAGGCATCAGCAAATATCGTAGGCTAATGCTGGCTATGCTGGCCTGGCCAGGCATGTTGTAATTCATGGGGTTGCAAATAGTCGGGCACCACTGGCTGGGCGACTGAACAACAATTGCTGGTTATGAGAATCGATGTCACATTGTATCTTGATGAACCGTCCGATTTACACCCCTACTCTCAGCATCACTTAAAGGACACCTATTATGCAAAATTCACTTTTACATGGTTTTTGAACATTAATGTGTGTTGGCAGTGTGTATACACAACCACCCTATAATGGTAAAAATCCACCCGCTCCTTTTTTTTAATCCCCATGAATCATAAGCAGTGTCTCAGAACAAGCCGTTTGCAGATTCCTGGGAATGTGACGTCACATTTCACAGGTCCACCCACACGTGTAGATGGATATAGGCCTACACACAAGATTTCTGTACTTGTTGCATACGTTCATACAAACAGACATAACCAACTGTTTATGTGAACTTTGTGTGTTTCTGACAAAACCTTGTGTGCATTTGACAGTTTAATCACAATAACACATGAAAAGGAACTAGTCTATTTTAATAGCCTACTCACAGACATACTGACATCCAGCTCTCCATGTGCATGCATCGGGAGTGTGTGCTAAAGTTGAGAGTGATAAGGCTTTAAAACGCATGCAGATGATAATGAAGATTATTCATGATGATGAAGAACTGCAATGTCACATGAGCGTCTGCCATAGAGATGATCATCAAAACAGATGTATCATATTTCAGTTTTCATTCAGATGTTCACTGGTGTTCATGAGCTGTGAAGGTTCTGCCCCCTGGGGCCGGGAGCAGCAGCTCATTTGCATTTAAAGGAGACACAGAGAAAACAGCACATTTTTCTCAAACCCAAAAATTGCCATTTTCAAAATGGTATATTAAATTATCTGTCAGAAATGTTGATCTGAAACTGCACTCTGGGGACACACTCTGGGGACCTGAGGACACCTAAGACTTATATTACATCTTGTAAAAAGGGGCATAATAGGTGCCCTTTAAAGCTGCAGTCCGGAACTTTTTTTGGTTAAAAATTATCCAAAATCTTTTTTTGAGCTAGTACATAACTATCTCATTACAGTAGCCCGATTCACAACAGTAAGCTTGTAATAATGTGTTATAATTTAAGTGGTACTGGTAGCTTTCCACAGGAAATTCGAGCATGGGGCCATTCGTCATTACACGACTGTACATAAAGGAGTCAGGCTAGTAGCATGTGGGAATGCTGCAGGTGGTGGATCATTTATAGCCTTTTCTCCTTTTCTCAAAGCAGCTGGAATAATTAAACGGCTAAAAAATGTCTATACCTTTTTGTGTCTATACCTTTATTTTTTGGGTGATCTATACCTTTAAACATTGCTATTGACATCAGAGAGCATGCAATTTATAATACATTATATCATTTTTTTTTTAAATGTCATGTTTTCAAATGTCTATATTCTATATATGAAGAGATCAGATGCAAAAGCCGCTAAACGGCACCTC
The DNA here is from genome assembly GCA_023029165.1 of Gobiocypris rarus. Lineage (NCBI taxonomy): Eukaryota > Metazoa > Chordata > Actinopteri > Cypriniformes > Gobionidae > Gobiocypris > Gobiocypris rarus. Next base: position 23,022,084 of record CM040927.1, on the reverse strand, counting down.
CTTCAAAAAGTGAGATATTGAACGAATGCTCAAATAGTATACGTTTATCAAATACTTTTTAAAATCCGCTACATCTCAGCATCAGCCCATTCAGAAATACCTGTTTGTTGGCAGAAACCTCTAAACGCCACTTCCCTTTGTCAGCAAAATTCTCTAAGTCCACAGAAGCCATGAATCTAACCATATGATTTCAAGATGAATTACGATGTGAAAGAGCCGTCTTTCATTTGCCAAGCTTCCATTGCTGCAATGACAGGTTTGCTTTCAAGCATATGTTTCGATGTCTCACTATGGGATACGCCCCATCCATGTATTCCTCAGAAGCCCTATTACATTACGCCAGCCCCAATTGGCTGGCAGACATGACATTGTGCCTGGGAATCCCCCAGTATCATGTATATTACCTTGTTATGGTATATACACTAAGATCTTAAGGATTTTCAAAAAAGGTCTCTTATGCTCACCGGCATAATTTTAATCAAATAAATACAATAAAAACAGTCAAATTTAACATTTCTGCTGCTTAATATTTTTGTTGAGTTTTTGTGATTGTTTTAGGATGAAAAGAAAGAATGGCCTTTATTTGAGATAGGACTCTTTTATAACATTAAAAATGTATTTACTATCTGTTTTAATCAGTATGCATCTTTACTGAATAAACATATTCATTTTTTTCTTTTATTTTAAAAAAAGATTACGCAAACTTTTAAACGGTAATGCAAAGATGGCATTAGACAAATGACGAGCTATCTATAGTCACAGCTCTGAAAAAAGCTAATAGATTTGTGAATACAAACAAATCATTCAAATAAATACTTGTTACAAGTTTCCTTGGATCTTAGTGTATTATTTGACATTTGAGGACAAATGTTTTTGTTTGAAATCTTTGCAAATATATTAAAAATAAAAAAAATAATGTGTACATAAGTATTCACAGCCTTTGTCATGACACTTAAAATTGAGCTCAGGTGAATCCTGTTTCCACTGATCATTCTTGAGATGTTTCTACAACTTGATTGGAGTCCACCTGTGGTAACTTCAGTTGATTGGACATGATTTGGAAAGGCACACCCCTGTCTATAAGGTCCCACAGTTAACAGTGCATGTCAGAGCCCAAACCAAGCCATGAAGTCCAAGGAATTGTCTGTAGACCTTTGAGACAGGATTATTTTGAGGCACAGATCTGGGAAAGGGTACAGAAAAGTTTCTGCAGCATTGAAGGTCCCAGTGAGCACAGTGCCCTCCATCATCTGTAAATGGAAGAAGTTTGGAACCACCAGGACTCTTCCTAGGACTGGCCGCCCGGCCAAACTGACCGATCAGGGAGAAAGGCCTTAGTCAGGGAGGTGACCAAGAACCCGATGGTCACTCTGACAGAGCTCCAGCGATTCTTTGTGGAGAGAGGAGAACCCTCCAGAAGAACAACCATCTCTGCAGCACTCCACCAATCAGGCCTGTATGGTAGAGTGGCCAGACGGAAGACACTCCTCAGTAAAGGCACATGACAGCCTGCCTGGATTTTGCCAAAAGGCACCTGAAGGACTCTCAGACCATGAGAAACAAAATTCTTTGCTCTGATGAAACAAAGATTGAACTCTTTGGCAAACAGGCACCACTCATCACCTGGCCAATACCATCCCTACAGTGAAGCATGGTGGTGGATCAAGGGAAAGATGAATGCAGCAATATACAGAGACATCCTTGATGAAAACCTGCTCGAGAGCGCTCTGGACCTCAGACTGGGGCGACGGTTCATCTTCTAACAGGACAACGACCTTAAGCACACAGCCAAGATAACAAAAGAGTGGCAACCGGACAACTCTATGAATGTCCTTTAGTGGCCCAGCCAGAGCCCATACTCGAAACCTTTGGAAAGATCTAAAAAATGGCTATGCACCGACGCTCCCCATCCAAACTGATGGAGCTTGAGAGGTCCTGCAAAGAACAATGGGAGAAACTGCCCTAAATTTAAAAAACCCACGCTTGTTGAATCATACTCAAAAGACTTGAGGCTGTATTGGTGACAAAGGTGCTTCAACAAAGTATTGAGCAAAGGCTGTGAATACTTATGAACATGTGATTTTTGAAAAAGTTTTCAAATAAACTTCTTTCATGTTGTCATTATGGGGTATTGTTTGCAGAATTTTGAGGACATTAATACATTTAATCCATTTTGGAATAAGGCTGTAACATAAAATGTGGAAAAAGTGAAGCGCTGTGAATACTTTCAGAATGCACTGTATGTGGATTTCTCTTTTTGACCAAGGTTTGAAACCACTGTACTCAACAAATCAAGAGCAGTCAAGTGTCTCGATCTGAATCAAGCAGATGAACGATTTTCTATTTGTTAATAACTTATCAAATAGAAATCACTCACCAGAATCATTCACCGGATTGCATTCAGTTCATCTTAACTAAAGATCAGCGCACTCAATATGTGTAAGCAACTCAAACTTTTAAAATAAGAGCTTGCACAAACAATTACAAAGGATAAATGAATGACATGATGTTATGTGGATGCATACATATACCATTTATAGGGAGCTGTATGCATTTTTAAAGAGCCACTAGGTGGCATACCATTTGTGAAAAGCTTGAGATGAAGCATGCGCAGTGAGGTGCAGAAGGATGAGGGCAGAGGCTGGCATCACATGTGGTCAACTGCAAGTAATTGGCACAATACGTCAAGCATGATCATGAGTAAGGAGCAAGTTCAGTGTCTTTTCAATCTCAAATTAGACCTCAACTCATCATGGCTAAAGAGACCAGATTTGATGTATCTTGAGTGACTGCGGCAAGAGAATGTTATGCCTCTTTAGACGGCATATTTTTTACATTAAAAGGTTGAAAGAACAATTATGACTAAAGATTATCAGGAGACCTAAATCTTGATTCATTTCAACTCTTGTTCTCTATATTTCTCCTTTCTCTTCTTATGTCACTCACAATCCTAAATAATGGACTTACTGTCTTCCCAGTTCACTCTTTCTATTGTTCATGCTATAGACCATTTATCATTAATTTATCACTTTGCCTCTTCTTGTCTCTTTCCATCTAGTTTCCCTCTCTATCGCTCTCATTGCCTTCTGTTCTCCTTTCATCATGAATCTGTGTGTGTGTGTGTGTATGTGTGTGTGTGTGTGTGTGTGTGTGTGTGTGTGTGTGTGTGTGTGTGTGTGTGTGTGTGTGTGTGTGTGTGTGTGTGTGTGTGTGTGTGTGTGTGTGTGTGTGAGTTTAGCAAAGTGGATAGGCTCTCCAGTGACTGTGGGGTAATTATCCTTCATCACAAGTCATGCTCTGCTGCTTCCTGCCTGTTGGGGGCTGGGAGACACAGGCCCATCAGTGCAACTGTTTCTGAGGCCTGTACAAGAGGGGATTCAAGATTGCTGAAAGCTTGTTGACATACCAAGCTGACATTCTCTATTTCTTCTTCTCGTTCACTCACTCATCCACTCACAAACTCATTTAGCTTTGGCTTTTTTGTCAAAACTGGCATTTTTAAAAGAACTATACCTGGTTTTACAGACAGGGCTTAAACCTAGTCCCAGACTATCCTAACTAAAAGTAACTTGCACTGGCATTTTTTAAAATACGTTAGTGCCATTGTTTTTTCTCAAGATGCACACCAGAATGTTTTTTTCTAAGGCACATTTAAATGTCCTAATTGCAATAAGGTCTAATCAGCAACTGTTTGGATACATTAATTGACAGAAAACTAATAATTTATATAAAGCTCAACACAGGTAGTCTTATTGTTTAAATCTTGTTTTCTTGATTCACCATGAGTGCCATGTTTTACCATGCCTAATATCGATCTAGTTTACTGCAGTGTGCAACAAGTGTATCATCGTAGCCGCCGTGCGAACACACAGAGTAGCATTATAACAATCAATCTGATGCGTTATCCCCAAGTAGCAACCTCCTGCTGTCTCTCTTGAAGCCAACACGGAAGTGACTTAAACTGCAGTTCATCGACTGGCCAGAAGGAAGCAGAATCTCATTGAGCCTCATGTTAAAATGCCCAACTTTACAGCAGAATAAAACATGTTTACAGCCTGGTACAAATTCTAGTTTTGGTCTATACGGCTAATTTTGCCCTTCATGACAACTGTGAGGGGGTGAATTTTTTTATAACTCATTCGTTTACATTATATAAAGCCTTAAAGTTCTGCATAATTAAGGGCCTGGCCACTTAGAGTGGCAGATGGGTAGCCATTTATCTGTTGTTTGTTAGTAATCGCGTCACCTCAGCTCCGCCCACGTCCAGCCTCTTTGCCCATTTTCTGTTATCCGGGAGTGACGGTTGATGACGCGCTGCCAAGATGGCAACGGCCAGCTCGACCCTACTTTACGCTTCAAAACCGCTCTGCAGAATCCTATGGGTGACGTCACAGACACTACGTCCATATTTTTATACAGTCTATGGTTATCCCACATAGCATGACCGGAAGAAGCGGAAGCGGCAACTGTGGCATAATAAAAGCTCAGCGTAATCAAGGTGTCATCAAGCTACGCCTTTGTTTTGAATAAATGACCTCAAGCGACAAAAAATTACATATTGTGGCTTTAATATATGCACTGAAAATTAAAAAACAGCACTTAATATCGAGGAGATCCCCCTCATTAAACATCAGCCCATACTCAACAATCCCACTGGGAAAGTCCTTGTGGCCAATACATGTAACAGGCTTTTACGTAGACCTTTTCAATCTGCCCATCCACTGAAGGGATGTCTATTGAGTTAGTAAAGAAAACAAGAGGCATTTCTAAGCAATTTGACTTATCATACAATCATACTTAGCAAACTGCTTGCCTGCCACTTTTGGGAGCCATTGTGCATTTTATAGCTGTTTTCTCATTACAGAAGCCATTTGTACCAGAGTATGGGAAAGGAAAACAACAAAGCAACAAACAGAATGAGGAGAGGTGGGCGGTGAAGTTTAAAGAGGAGGCGAAAATAATAATGACATCCCATCGGTTAATAGAACCGTAAGGAGCATGCATGCTTCTGAGTCAGCATGTAGGACCTGCTGAAGAGAGCTTAAATCTCTTGGTGGACATCCAAGCTAATTTGAATGGGACAGACGGCTGTTGGCAGCTCAATGACTGCCTGCCTAACTAAATGCTGTGCCTGACAGAAGCTATACAGGCCTGAGTGAAGCTGTCAGGATGGAAATGTTACTGTACCACAAGGCTTAGTAGTTAGTCTAAAGAGTGATTTAGATTTCATGATGCCATAAACATAATATGCCAGAGTTGATTAATTATTTCAAAATGTGACGATGGCGACTCGCTGACGATGTGATGGCATTCGTATATAAGGGATAAATAAGAAAATGAAATTGTTTTATAACCTTACCTGTATAGTAGGCTATCTATATCCTAAAGATTCTTTTAAGAAAATCAGTACAACAATTATAAAAAATACTTGACCTACAGCAAGACAAACATTATGACAACTTTATATAATAATAATATTAAAACTGATGAGAAGCAAAATGGCACATAACACACAAATCTTTTGCCAATCTTATGTTAATCTAAGAGTAGTGTTGCATCCTTCATATCTCTGAAGAGTCTTTATTGTACACGCACACTTCACTAAGTGTGCGAATAAGGATTTGAATAAGTTTCAGAACATTATTTTCAAGTATTGCCCTGTACGATGTCATAAAGAGACGGAATTGCTTGTATGGGCATGTCTGCCCTTATTTGCCCCATTTTAAACAAAATAACTACTCTCCCTCTTGCACCTACCGGTATTTTTATTTTCTTCTCTGATGTTGTGTCTACTGGCTTGAGGGCGGGACAACCTGTCAATCACATGACATCACAGCAATAGCAAATGACAATCATCCCACATCAATTTCTTGTTGGAAAACCCATTTCACTTGGATATCCTACATCACAATATATAGAAAAGACTACCACAACTTCTGTTTCATGCCGACTTTAAAGGAAAGCAAGTCCATGATGTGATTCAAGACTCAAGAGAGACGTGAAAGTAGTTTCAGTTTCAGGGTTCTGTCTCCCAGGTGAGTAGACTCATATAGGCTACACTATAGCATTGCCATGAGTGGCAGTGAAGATTAGGAAATATCAGGGAATGCTGTGACTGTGACTAAATAATTATAATCAAGTATTTAAGAGAGCTGTTGAACAGAATAGATCAGTAGACTAGGGGAGACCAGGGATGGTTGTAACACTTTTTGTTTTGAGCATCAGTAACTCAAATCATGATACATTGTAGCCACATTTGTCTGCTACAAATATAACTCTCTTGGACGTGTACTACACATTCACAGATTATGAGAGTTAATTTCAAACACAAAGAGTTCTGTTGTTTCAATTTACCCCAGTACTGGTGAGTTGTAACACTAGCTGGAGATAGATGTAACACTGAGAAGTAAATTGATGAAATAACACCCACATTATCCAATTTTTGCTTAAATGAACACGCGATGGTACTTGATGATGACTACAGGTGTGTTTGGATCTATATCCAGAGAAAGTAGCCATAGATTCATCAGGTCAGAGTTTTGGGTTGGAATTCTATGAAATATCATGGTATTACCTAGTCTCCCCTGTTTATTGTCGCAGTTCTTTACAATACAAACACCTATGACTGTAAACTATCTAGTAATTGCTGACTCTATGGCTGCGCCCGAAAACTTAGGCAGCTGACTCGTTGCCTCGCTGCCTTATCAGACAATGTTTGTGCATGAAGGCACCTGACAAAACTTATTTCGGACAGACTTCTAAGGCAGTGTGACAGTTTAATGATCTACAGCCAATAGAGAGAGCTTTGGAGAGAACTAAACAAATATTTTATTACTACATTAGTACTTTCTCGCTAGAAATATGTTGGTAAAAAGATTGAGCCTACATTTTCACACAAACTGACCATAGACAGTAAAAGAAATGGACACTGCGACCCCATAGACTTCAACGGAGATAAGTGAAGTCAGTTAGAAGCATTCACTTCCTGATGGCTGAGCGTACTGCGCAGCCTCAGACTGAGCTTGACGACGTAGATGTGACGTGTGCAACCTGTCTGACAGTTGTAAGTCTTTAAGTAGTTGTGGAAAGTGAAATCTGAATCACGTTGTTGACATATATTGTCCCGTTGCTTTTGGCTCTCTGTGGGCTTCTCCCTTGACTTTATAGGACTTTATGCCTCCACGTCCCCCCGACTGCCTCATAGACAGTAAAAGATTGCCAGCGAGCGTCTCCTCCTGTACATACGGTAATTTCAGTGTGCAACAGAGAGTTGCGTCGTTATGACGCAATCGTTAGCCAATTGTTTACAAAAATGCCTTCTACGGGGCGATAGTGTAAGATGCAAGGTAATGGAGCCTTTTATACATTGTCGTGTTTCTTTAGAAATAAATAATGGACAAATGGAGTCTTTAAACGCCTCAGATGTTAAGTTATTCGCTATCAAAGTGACGCCAAAATGAATGGGAGTCAATGGAATGCTAACAGCTGGTGATGGCTTGGTTAGCAATGGCTGCCCCTATGGAAAGTACGCTTTCCGGGTGCTGGATTACCCTCTTGAAACTGAGCAGCAAACGCAACTTTCAGATGCCATTATTTTTTCCAAGCTCAACTGTCACAGAATGGAAAGGACGGGATATGCTGCCTTCAAAAATCGATAAGATGAAGGTGTCTCAGGAGACAAGAAGTGAAGCTAACATTAGATTCAGACGTGGCTTGAAATGCGTCCTCCGAAGGCAGCATTTTCCAGGTTTCAGACGCAGCCTATTACTCCAAATCTGAGCGAACTCTCTGCTCCTCACCGCGGGGCTTCTCAGGTGCTCCAAGCAAATCACTCCGCAGAAGTATAGCAGTGCTGCACCTTCTGAGAATATAGTCCCCAGTATGTATACGGTTATAAGATGGCTGTGTCTCATGTAACCTTGTGATTTGTACACACTGTGACTATACACATCACAACATGTAAATAGGAAAATGATGGCTTTATTTTGTCACGTATTGAGCAGTAAGCTAGCTGGAGCCGTTAACCTCCAGTATTCGTGCTAAGCTAGGCTAGCGGTGGGTGCGTCAGACAGAGTTATGCCACGTACGGAGATAAAAATGGTATGCATGGACTTATATAACTCTGGGGGTTACGGTGAATAAGTCAAAGTCGCAAGAAGTCAGCATGTTCCTTTAACCTTCATTGAGAAAACAAAGGGAAAAAAACTGTTACAGCACTCCCCGGTCTCCCCTACTCGTTCATCAATTTGCTGGATTCTGGAATTTTACTTTATGGTATTAGCATGTAACCCAGTCCTGTTAATAGACTATGAACTCACTAAAACTCAGGTTTACCCAGTGCTGTTTAAACTTGCCCTCTATGTTTAACTACCATTAGAGTAACTTTTGGAAAAAAAACTCTTGGACGGACAAAAATTCTTAGAGAATGAACAGTCGAGCTCTCTGGCTCAGTAATGTTTGTATAAATCCATATGTGTGCTTTATTAAAACAATGCTTTGGGTTCATATTATCATCTGATATTGCGATACAATGGTAGAACTTGGTTAATTCAGTAATTCTGGCAGTCATTCATTACTGATTTTCTTTGGTAATACTACAATTCCACCACTAGAGAGCAGCAGTTCCTCTGTAATGAAAATAATGACTTTTTGAGTTCATAGGCTCAGAGGATACATTTGGTTCGAGGGAGCTTGTGGGACATAATTCTTAGTATGCATTATGAGTCAGACAGCCAGTTGTGGGGCGCTGGGGCAGCAGATGGGCTATTATCTGGATCTGTGCGGGAGTGATGGAGAGTCAAGCCTGTGCTAGATACAACACACCATTACTCAAACAAAATATCACTGTGCCAAAGAAATCCCTCTGCTTACACTAAAGCTTGCATGCACTCTATTAAACAATAATGCTGCAGCTCTGATACATTCACAACAAATGCACCAAGCTACAGGGTGAATAATAAAAAATCATAACTCCAACAATGAGGGTAGTGAGTTTATTATTATCATGATTAATATTTGGCTACAATAATAGCCTACTTATAATAATAATACCATCACATACAATAATTATTAATATTGACAGTTTACTGATATATTGGTTAAAAAAATAATCATAACAACTATTACAATAAGTATAACCATCACTATTATTATAAATTATTATTATTATTGTTTATACCTCTTTATACCAGGACTAATTCTATGCTACCACTCTAAAATCTAAAATACAAACATTTTTTTCTATCTTTACATTATCGTCTATTGTTTTTATGCAACTTTTCTGGGTTTTGTTGCTTTTTTTGGATTTTCATAAGACACTGATTTAATGTTTATGAAGTTGTTTTCCTTCTGAAGACTGTTGGCCACTTCCCAAAATGTAGCAGACACGTCATGAGGTAACTGCAGAACATTTTGAGTTTGATTTGAGTTTACAAATGTGTTTTAGTTTTTTTCCCCCCTTTTAAACATTTTTCTACTGTCCCACTTTATCAATATGATTGAGAGTGTGGGACATCATGCTTTGGGTAATCTGGGACAGTTTTCAAATGGGGGAAATATGCATTTAGGGACTTTATAAATCTAATGACAAGGGTGTAGATCTCATTACAACTTACAGTATATAGGCAACTTTAAAATGAGCTATAATATAATAACCGAATGAAAAATTTGTTAATCAGATTGTTGCTTGCTGTTGCTTAAATTTCAGTTGAATTTTTATTATATTTTATAGAGTTTTAAATTAAATTAAATGAATGAACACAGTAGATTGTTAATCCTGTGTAGAGATATCAATATTTTTTCCTGATATTGGAACCCTCTTTATGAAAAAATGTGACTAGCCTATATGTGTATATTAATTAATAAACATTTCCAAGAATAATATACATTTTCTTAATTAGATTTCTGTACTTTCTGTAGAAGTTTGTTCATAATTCTTTTTGTTTATATTGTGTTTGGCATGCATAAAGTATGGTGAATATAGGGTGTCTTTTAGGCCTAATAGAGTGTCCCAGATTACAAAGTGACCAGTCCCAGATTATCTCATTCAGGTAGAATGTTTTTTTTTAATGTGTTTTTTTTTTTTTTGGCACAAAATCACTAATAGGTGTGGTATTTCTCCTCTGGGTATAATATCTACATTCTTTCTTCTGGTGTGGTTAGAAAACATCTTAGGGATTTCAGAAAACTCTGATGTGTTGATCTAATAATCTAATACAATAGGGGAGAGCGGGGCACAACCTAACGCGGGGTTATTTGTAACACACATGTGGTTTAACACGTTCCCCACATGCCAGGGTGACGAAACTTAATGTATTTACTAGTTGCTATATCAACACTAGGCTATATATAGAGAGAAAAAATGCATCAAAATTTAAAAAAAATCTTTGGAAGATATCACTGAACATTTATTTAACCATATAAAAGTTATATAAAATGTCTCTTGTCTGTTTGTTGGTCTCTGAAAGCCAAGACTACATGACAAGCTCACCACACACTTCTCCTCCTCTCCACGTCCATGTCTCGTGTCCCATCGGGCATCTACCAGCCCTTAGAGTCTTCTGAGAGCTTAATGAGACGACGGACTGTTCATCAGCCAGAGCTCACTGAGTTTAGACATGACAGGTGAGGAGGTCATAACAAAGAACGGCAACACTTTGCACTAGTTACTCTTTATATTGTGGGAAGAATAAGACAGAGCATCAGAAACCGGCATAGAAAAAAGTATCAAAGTTATCTCTCTTCGAAACACAATCTACAGGTTATGAAGTGGAGTGAGCCAGGATTATGCAAGTCAATCAGTTTTATAATTGTCAGTAATTAATGAAAGATATGGGTCATTACCTTGTTGTAGTCAAGTGTGTCTTTGCATTTCAAGGTTGCTTTTACAATCTAACTTAATATGATGTATCTACCGAGAATAGTAATCACATCCTCTCTGTGAGTTAACACAGACACTCGTGTCCCTCTGGCAAGGGTTTTCAGGAGGTTAAAAGGCACATCAGCTTTCAGCGGTCATGACAGGCAGTCAGGCACCCACCATCCGGACTAAGTCAAGTTTTTTATTTTTTTGTACTGTCCCAGAGTCACAGAAAAAATAAGTTGTGAAGGGGTAAATAAACTCCAAGCAGATAGAAGCCATCATTTGCCTATGATTGCGATGTATGGCAGTGTTTTTAATATGGACAGGTTTTTAGATGTTCTATGGATTCCAGAGACTTCACCAATTTATATATTAATTTCACCTTAATTAAATGATTTCTTGTTTTTTTGTAGAATCATAGGTAAGGGTTACACTTTATAATATAGGTATACAGCAATAAAGGACACACATCATTTGTAAGCTATTAGTTTATAGTTAATTGATATTTTGTAGTTTCTACATTGTTAATATATGTTATATACAAATAGTAGGTTTTCACATAATTAACAAATTATTATGGTTTAATTAGCTCACATGTAAAGAGTTAGGTTACCCTTTATTTTAAGTCAATATTACAGTGTAATTATATATTTAAGTACTGAGTAATATTAATTAACTACATGTACTTACTATATATAGAGTTATGGTAAGATTAGGGTTTGTTGCATGTAACTATGCATAATTTACTGTTATTAATATGGTAAGTACATGTAACGTGTAACAATGACAATGCAAAATAAAATGTTACCAAGAGTTATAGATAATGCTTTGTTAACAGCTTATTAACCATAAATAGTTCTAACTTTAGATTAGGTCACAGAAAATGTTATTAAATAAATGCAATCAATTACATTGACAATAAATGAAGAACTCACTATTTGTATATAGCCTATTAATTAACAATGTAAAGACTACATTCACAATAAACTAATAGGCTATGTTTGCAAATGATTTGTAAGTACTTTATTACTGTATTCTTATTATAAAGTGTTATCAAGTTAAGAGCTGACTTTAAAAAAAAAATTCTATTCATATATCAGCAACTGCTTATTATCTGCCGGGTTATTTCCAAAGGTCTGTGAGTGTGATTATTGTCGTTGATTAATGCTGTAGTTTTGTCATTCTCTCTTCTGTCATTACACTTATTTGATCTAATATTGTCACGTGATATTGTTAGATTGGATGGTGTCATCTGAACTTGCCATAACTTGACTTTTAGAGAATTGACCATACTGCCAGCATCTACCAAACATTCTGGGATTTCAATTCCGTGTCTAACAGCAGAAGGCCCTTATCATTTTTAACCATATTTCTCCCCTTTAGGCAAACACACACCTTTACTGCTGTCACACGGTATGTGTTATAGTGTGCTGTGACTGCAGCTTGTCCATGGCTGTTAATTAAGTTCTTATCAGAGCTGTGTGTCTGTGCATCCATGGGCTCCTGGGACGCCCCCAGATACACACTCCCATCTGATGCAGCAGCAGACCCCTCGCATATATCCTTCAGCTCAATATCAGCGTTGCCAGTTGATCTGCTGTTATATTACATGGCTCTGTCTCTACAATTCTTGATTCTGATTGGTCAGTCGTGCCAACCAATGGTGTGATATTTCCTAATATTTGCTGTTCTGTGTCAATGCTAGCCTGTATGCCAGCCGAATTTAGCCCCGCCCACAAAAAATGTTGCTCGGGCAATTCGGTCTGGAATCGCTCCATAGAGGAGTTATTATGCCCGAACAGAAACTGTTCGGACCAATGAAATTGTCAGGGCGGGCTTTAGACGATGATGGACAGATGATCAACAGTAACGTAATCATCCACGTCATCAAAGGCGCTTGGGTTGAATTTGCTCTTATCCTAAACGGAGAACTTGTTCGTATATGCATTCACCTTCACTATTTCTCTCAGAAACGATGATCGTGTTGGTAAGTACTCGCTGTATCCTTAAATTATTTTATTACAATAATGGCAAAGATCGTTTACACTTTTTCTTGTAACGTTACTTAATCCAGCGCGCGTGCAGACAGGGTTGCCACGTTTTTTTGCAATGTCGCGCACACAATTGCTACTCAAAACTATAGCCCAAAACAATAACTTTCCGGGGGGTTCTCCGAAAAAAAATGGCGTTTGGTTGGCAAAATATGTTATTTTGGCAAGGTTGCCTGCTAAAATTTGCATTCCTGGGTTTATATAATCACATAATTGGGGTCGCTTCAACCCGCGGACATGGAGAACAACACGGACTTGACAACACAGTGCAGTTGAGTTCTGTTGACATTTGACAACTAACGTTACGCGTCGCTCTGATTGGTTGTAAGTCTATCCAATTGAGGTCTTTCCTGGTTCGATTGAAACAAGCCCCATAATCAAAGCTCAATGGAGCGGTACCAGACTCATATTCTGACTAGAATTGAGTATGGCCACGCCAGGCTATGTCAATGCTGTAGTAGCTGTATAAAAGTGTCAGTCCACTCATTCGGGTAACTAAAGCATGTGTGAACAATCAGGTCATCTTGCACGAATGGGTCCACACTTGTGATTCCATTGGCTGAAAAGGGCTTATATGTGCTCTATTGAGTGCCTGATTAGAAAACTTACACACATTCATCTTAAGTTTAACTATGTAAATAAGACTAATATTACTTTTTTAAATGTATTGGTTAATTAAAAAAATATTCATTGTGAAATTAAATAGGCCTATTTATTGTTCTTTTAACTGATCAGCATAGGTTATCATACTGCTAGCCTGTTACCCTGCTAGAAAATGTAATAATTTATAATCTATTATTTTTGTAACAAATAACAAAATGTGGAAAAAAATAAACTTTTCACATATTTTATATATTATATTATTATATTTAGTATAAGGGGACTTCAGTGTTAATACCAACCTTAATCTTCACAAAATGAAGTAGGCCTAAGCCATTTCCTGTGAACGAGACTTCCAACGCTATTGCTAAATAACTAAAAGAATAGGCTATACAAAGTGCAATAAATGGTAAACTATGAGCTGTATTAAAATAATTTGCATGATCACAAATAACTATTTGTTTAAGACTAAATTGTGCATGACATGTTTTTTAATTCAACTTAAAAAAGAAAAAAGAAAAGAAAGAAATACTCATTATGTTCTCTGTTTAGCATGCTGCTCACGTACAGGATGGTGCTTTTAACAAAATAAACACCTTAAAAACAAACAACGGCACAAGGTTTAAAATCGCCCCATGAGAGCGAACGAGAGCATCTGGAGCAGATGACAGAAGGGAGGAAGGGGTTTAAGGAATACACACACTGGCATAAATCACAAATAATGCTCAGTGCCATAGCCAGCTGATTGCAGGTAAAATATATAGTCATAGGCACTCGTGTTGATGAGACGCTTCTCCATAACGACATATATTGTTATGGATGGCCCATAGTTTTCATAAGAGCTTTGTGCTATTTCCTGGACTGCGATGACAGGGGTGTTTTATTAGGAGTACACTGGCTTTGCTACCAACATCTGCACAGAGAAGCACGAGCTACAAAAACTGGCCATTCATATTTTATTAGCCATTTTGCTGGCTATCCATAATTCACAGCAGAGCATGCTTAACAGGCCTGCTCTGGGAGAGTGGACCAATTATACGGCCCCTGTGAAGGAGGATTGATTCTGTTTGGGTCAGCGTGTCTATGTGTGCATGCACTATCTGTGTGTTTGTGTGGTCTGCTGGTGATTACAGGGGTTATAAATGCGGCAGGCTGCAGGGAGATGAAGAGAACAACCTGGAGTGGACAGTAGGATTAGCTTTTCTTTATCTCAGCTTGGACTCTCTAAATGGTAGTGTGTTCAGCTTTCCAATGCTATATTATTATTATTATTAATGTTCATTTGTTCAAATAAATTTAAGTTCTTTCTGGGATTTAAGTTCTTTCTGGGTATTTTCACACAATTGTTAAAAGTCATTGCTGAATTAATCGCTGGGAATAAACAGTAGCTTACATTGATGATGTCACATTGAGGGGTGTGGTGCAGCTCAATTCATAACCACCAGCAAAAACAAAAGGATAAAGAAAATAACATATACAATTGAAATGTAATTTATGGTATATAATACAAATAATTATGGTAATGTTCTATCTGTATTCAGCAACTTTTTTTAAATAAAATGTATACTAAAAATAATTTGTTTATATTGCAACTTTTTATTTTGTCATTAGATTCTGAAATACATGTCATTGTGCATTCTTTGTCCAATCTTGTTGCTGTTTAGTTGGATTGCTGTTCTCAGTTTTTTTTATTTTTTGTCAAATAATATACTGTGTTTAGATCCAACTCATCCTTTGCTGCAACCACACAGTGACACACACACACACACAAACAGTATCTGGTTCACTATCTTTGTGGGGACTCTCCATAGACGTAATGTTTTTTTATACCGTACAAACTGTACATTCTATCCCCCTACACTGCCCCTGCCCCTAAACCTACCCATCACAGGAAACATTCTGCATTTTTACATTTTCATAAAAACTAATTCTGAATGATTTATAAGCTTTTGTACCCATGGGGAACTCAATTTGAGTCCCCATGAGTCTGTGTGCAGTCAGGTTGAAGTCCCCACCAGGCTAGAAAAACATGTACACACACACACACGCGTTGTTTTCAAGTTTTATGGGGAATTTCCATAGACATGAATTTTACACTGTACAAACTGTATATTCTAGCCCATAAACCTACCCATCACAGAAATCTTTCTGCATTTTTACATTTTCAAAACTTTCATAATTTAGTCTGATTGTGATTTATAAGCTGTTTTCCGCATGGGGACCAACAGGATTTCAGATATTCCTATCTTTGTGGGGACATTTTACCTGCCCACACACACACTTTATTATTTGCCCAATATTGTTATTGGAGTCACATGCTTATTATATTGTTTACAATGTTATACAGTTTAATTCTTGTCCTTTTGTCCTTGCCTCATATGGAATGAGCGTCTGTTTGTACTTAACTGACATTTACGTTGTCAGTTATTTGTTCAGTAAAGGTTGCTGCTGAATGGCATATACAACATTTAAATATTTGAAGATCTGATTACTGTTTGTTTGTTATTGGTATGCTAGGAAGGATGTCATTATTCATTCAATGTATGTGACGTGATATTAGTTTTATTTTTCTGTTTGTGTGCCACACACACAATCTTGAATATGTGGTTTACAGGAACTCTCCAGGCATAATGGTTTTCATACTGAACAAATTATATATTCCACCCGTATAAACTAACCCTACCCCTAAACCTACCCATCACAAAACTTTTGGCATTTTGGAATAACATTTTTTTTTTTTAAACTGTTTAGTATGTTTTTTAAGGACAGAAAGTGTCCTCATAATCTGTATACCTGTATATACACAGGCACAGGCACCAAACCTTCTTATATTCCCTGAATACATTCCAGCAGCTTTACTTATCACAGCACTCAAGATTATTGTGGCCTAGTGCACGTCTGTGCTGTTTAATTAAGAAAGTTCAGTAAAGACTTTGAAAAGTCCCCCTGTCTGTCAGTCCTAACCTACACCCCTTTGGCGAGCACTAAATCCTCCTAAGGGCCTTTGCTTCTTTCTATTTTACTCTAATATCTCCCTCATTGAAGACTGGAGCTAACCTCTTTCAACAGAGCCCTGCCATGGCATATACAAATGCAATACGACTCAAAAAGATTAGTCCATAGAAGGAAGACATTTCAGTGGCTGCTTATATTTGCTTTTTATTCAAGATCATTAAAATGTTGACAGTTCTTCTGTCATTAAGAGAAGGAAGTTAATTATGGCTTTGAAATGTAGTGCAATAACATTCAAATTAAATCTGAATATTAGAAAGTAGTCATTTTAACAGGATCAAGGACATATCCATTTCAAACATGTAAAAACCCTCTGAATGCGCATTGTGTTTCTAACAACATAATTTTGAGGCACAGAATTCTTAGACTAAATTAGAGACCAGGGTCTGTAAATTACACCCTGTCCAGACCCTACTCAAGATGGCACATTTAAAAACAATGGTTGTAAATGAGATCTCTATAGCCTATCTCTTTTGTTTGAGAAAATAAATTGAACTGAGACGAGCATATGCTTAACTCAATCCTTTTTTTTTTTGTATGATTGCATCTCCTTTCAAACCATTTGAAATGCATTTTTACCAATTACTACCACAGCAAAAAAAAAAAGACATTTCTTTAATCTCATTTGCTTCTAGACACAATGGCCCTCATTTATCAAAAGTGCGTACACCAAATTTCCAGCGTACACCTGGCGTTCACCCAAAACCAAGGTGACTTTGAGATTTATCAATATGGACGTTGGCGTACGCCTCAAATTCTACGCCAGCTCAGTAGGTGGTGTACACACATTTTGAGTTAGTGCGAAAATGCGCAGAAAAACAATTCCTAACGCCACAAAACGCACTGACAAAGATATGCTATATTATGGCACTGTAAAACAACAACAACAACAGCAACATAGTAATTATAAACTTCAGTGTTTATTTTTGTGCAACATGGACTTAATGTTTAATTTGTGAGACTTTACCAAAGCATTTGATTTGTAAGCATATGTATTCCTCCAGTTGCGAGTTTACCTGACGTTTCAGGGTTAGGCCTGGCAGCTGCGCACGGACTGGGACTGAAAATAATTCAGACTGACAAAATAATAAAAATGACATGCTTCTTTTAAATAATAATAAAATAAATAATAATAATAACGACATTCTTCTTCTAAATAACAATAAAGCGTCATTAATAATAAAAATCATAATAAGAAGCTTACAAATTGTCAAGCAATTATTAATGTGAATGAATGGTACTCCACATCACATCATCATCACTTTTGTACACCCCAATATATGTGACGTGATACGAAATTAAATGCTAATGGTTTCAAATTACGTGCTGTAAAATAATGCATTGTGATAGGTAATTTCTCATCCAAACAGCTATATAAACTGGATTTCCATTAAACTGGTGCCTTTAATCCCACTCTTTAAACTCCCAAATAAAACAATTTACCAATTAATTTTGTTCCCACTTCCCTGGTGATGGTCTCGATCTCCACGTCGGAGAAGTTTCGCTTCTTTGCTGTCTTCCGTGTGTCCATGGCATAAAATGAGGGTGTGGGGGAGGCAGAGACTTGAATATATAGGGGCGTGTTATTCTAATGACGATTGTTTTTTTTAGCCGCAGCATTTATCAAGGGCAGGTACTGGATTTCAGAGGTGCGCACAGCTTCATAAATCAGGCGGTGAGAGGAGTGTAAGCATATGTCAACATATACGCCGTTTTTACGTAAAATTGATAAATGAGGGCCAATGAGATTAAATGGAGAGCAAATTTAGTATTTTGCTTAAAGAAACACTGTGCAACGTTTCCGTCCACTAGAGGGCGCCTGTTCAAAATAAAGGCGTAGTTTAATGACGTCAAGTTTGAGCGCCGAATCTTGGGACGTGCTCTTCACCTCACTGAAAAGAATCGGGACAGGACTCAGGCAGAAATCATGTTCATGGATGCGATTATTAACGTTACTGTAGTATGAGCAGAGCAGGACAGAGTGTTGTGGTAAATGAGGAAGGCCGCCGGAGCGATTGTTATGCAACACACAGCTCGCGAGCAGCGGGACTTTTATTATGACAGGACACAGCCGCCGGCGCAATCTCCGCTTTTTCGGTCATGAGTTTGAGGTAAAGCAGCTCTGTTTATAATATTAGATACATTTAAGTGTTTAAAAGGATGTTGTTATGACGTTACTCTGTGCGTTCACCCGGCGGCTGCTGTGACACTTGTTCACACTCCAGTGAGAGTTAAGCTTTTCTGCTAAATAAAATCGTTACCTATATAAAATGAATACAATTTTCATTGGACAAAAGATTCTTTGTAGCGCAGAAAGGTTATACCATAAATGGTTCTTCTACCATATGGCATCGCAGTGAAAACCCCTTTTTGGTTCTTCCTGGCACCTTCATTTACCTGATTATTTCTCCTCTTAGTTTTAGAAGACATCTGAACAGTATCTCAATATGAACTCAAACATTTCAGCAGCAAGTCTACATTTTTTCAAGCTGCTATCCACATGAATTGTATCGCTCTATACTCCTGTCTGCCAACGATTGTCTCATTTGCTTCTATTTTTATTTCTCCTTAGGAATTTTGTCATTGGTGCTCCACATGAGCACACAGCTCACTGTGTTGGAGCGCATGAGCTAAACGCCGATTACATCTGATAAAGATGCTTAAATGAAAGATAATGGGATCTTCATTAAGCCTACTGAGCTATGAAAGAGCAACCTCTGAGCAATACAGTTTTCATTTGGGTACATCCTTTTCCCAGCTGAGATGAAAACCAAGGGGCGTCGTCATTCATCAGCAGGTGAGAAAGGAGTCAGCCAGCTGGGTGCGGCGGGGACAGTGTGTCCTTCCGGCATGGAAGTGAAAACTAGTCTCGCAGTCTCATACTCCTCTCCACTCCACCCACATGATCCAGCTCCCTGTGGGACTAACCAAACCAAATCAACAGAGTTCCCAAATAGCACTGAACAGGCCAAAGAGAGACAAGTCTAATTGATCACCCTGTCACCGCTCTTTATCGTTAACGGCTTCGTGTCACAGTAACAAATTAGATTGTTTCAGGATGAGACCAATTAATTGTGATGTTAGAAGGGCTTGCCAAGTTCCCTGTGCCAGATGCAATTGTGAACACCAGTGATTTCTTGGTTTTGCTGGAGCACTCTATCAAAATGCCATTTTCTATTCTGCATCATTCATGATTTGTAAATGCCTCTCAAAAAGAATGTGAAAGCATTTTCTTGCATTCATGTCTTCACTTTTTTCTTTCCTGGCAGAAATTAGTCAGGTCATACGTTCTCTCTTTTTATAAAAACTAAATGCCAAAGTGCTAGATCAATGCTGAGAGTGAACACCCCACCGGTGGGACGTTTGCCATTATATTTTTAAAAACAATAATATCTTAGTAAAAAACTAAAGTCATTTGAAACCTTACAAACTCTAGTTTTCATATTTGTTGACTGATTTTCAAAATAAATTAGAGAAGCAGTAATTTATTCATTGGCAACAAGAATACTTTCATATCCATAAAAGGTGTTCAGACCTTTATGCTGAAATGGCGAAGAACATGAAAAATCATGAAAAATTGGTAGAAATCTCAGTTTGTTTTCATGCCAAAAGTAATATTTTAAATATAAAGAAACATTTATACGCATTTGTGATGCGGTGGCGAGCTATAACGCACATACGTGTTCTTTCCCCATGTCTTTTATAGGTTTGCTAGAGGCTGAATTCAAATTAAATACTGCCAAACTGCCCATTCTGCTTCTGAATAAATTGTATGAAAATTATGGAAATATATGGTTCAGATGACTATAACCACATATTGAAATGGAGCCGCCCTTATATGGTAATGAAGCTTGGGTGTCATCTAGTGAAAGTTTTCTTACCGAAAACTAATTTTTTGATATATCAACCTAAAATTTGGAACTTGTTCAGATTTGCGGCTTTGATTTTCTTGCAGGTATAACATAAAACATGTTTTGTAAAATATATATTTTATATAAATTAATATTTTAATACATATTTTTAACATTTTCATAAACAAACTTTTAAAGAGTCTTTAAAACAAGACCAACCGTAGGTCTATATTTTAAAGCATTCTTGCCCACTCTTAAAAATAAAGGTTCTTCGGCGGAGTGTATGGTTCCATGAAGAACCGTTAATATCAAAAGAACCTTTCCATTACACAAAAGATTCTTTGTAGCATAGAAAGGTTCTTTAGACTATAAAATGGTTAGAATAAAATGGTTCGTTAAAGAGGTTCTTCAGGGAACCAAAAATGGTTATTTTATGGCATCGCAGGGAAAACCCTGGTTCTTCCTGGTACCTTTATTTTTAAGAGTAAGTTTGTATAGTGCATTTTTATGTAAAAAGTGGGGGTAACAGTTAAGGGGTTAAAAATTGGGTAACACTTTATTTTATGGATGCACAATATAGGCCACCAAATCGATATGTAGCTTTGCTAATTTGACATGTCAAATTATTCTACTAACCTGAACCTCTTATACTAACCCTACCCCTAACAGTCTACTAAAATTACAAAACTAATACTATGAGAGATTTAGTGAATTGTAGAATTTCTTCAATCGGAAAAATAGGATTTGTACTTGTTTGCCTATTACCCAGAAAATAGCTGCTGGAGACATTACCAAGATGCCTAGTGAATAAACTAACTTGCCTGAAAGAGATTTTGGCCAGAATCAGTCCAATCCAATCCAGCATTTCAAGGACATAATGCTGTATTTTTGAGCTTTCTCATTTAATCGCTCCTTTTCCATGAGATATAATTTCCCCATGGATTAATTAAGGACCTAAATGACCTTTTACTGAATGTGTGTCCCATAAAGAGAAAGCACAGTGTTTTAGGACAAATCCGCACAGCTATCATCAGCATGTCGGGCTGAGGTCTCGCTGACTGCATATCATTACATCACTAAGTTGCTCTACTCATGCTAAATGACAACTAATATGCCATGTATGTATATGGCAACAAGCACAACGGTGCTCAGTATTTCAGAGGATCCTCCTACAGGTAATTGCTTAAGTTAGCCACAATACGCAAGAGCCACTTTGTATCACAGGTGCTAATGCGTGTTTATCCCGGGGCTCATACCTTTGATGTAGTCTCGAATTGAGGAGTGTCACCATCTATTAATGTACTAGCAATACATGGCCTGTGAAATGCCATGTTAACGCTTCGGCTCTGTTTACTTGTGATTGAGCTCCAAGAGACAGCTTTTGTTATGTAAATCAATCCCACAGCATGATATTCTGCCACAGATTCAAGGTTATTACAGCACATATTCATCCTGTTGCTGTAGGACCGTTTTTATTCACTGGTTAAAAGAGTATCATGAGAATCTCGAAGACTGCATTAGACAAAGATGATGAAATATACAATGCAGAGAGAGGTTAACATTCAGAATTTGAAAAAGATGGCTTGCATGCGTGGATGCTTCAGATTAACCCTTTCTTGAGTGTCCTTGGAATGAAAGAGCATGCAAAGTTACTTCTGTCATTTAGAGATCTGGTTGCGTGACCAGCATACATCTGGCCCTGTTCTGGAAATTATTCACACACACTCACATTTTGGAGGAAAATGGGCTGTTCTTAAACCAAAGCTTGTGAGAAACAAACCCAGTTAAATTGTTATGGCAATTAAGCTATTAAGGCAATTTTGTTGTACATCTTAAAACTCAATTTAATGTACAGCCGAAATGGTGGCAGAATTGGAAACACAAAAACACTATCAAGTTGAAGCATTAGATGCACTTCGCTCGAAAATTAGATTAGGCTTGGAACAAGTAAAACTATTTGAATGCTTCGATTTTTAGTTGAGAAAAAGTCCAACAGCAATTTGTTTCTGCAGCTTCGAGAACAGAGACCTAATGCTGTTAACTGCAGGCCAATTGATTCCATTGAGTTATGTTGAGAAAATGTATTGGCTCGAGCCAAATTCACACAATAATGGAAAGTGATGAAAAGTCATTTCTATGCAAATGGTGTTGACAAATGCATTCTATATTTCCTGCTTATTGTGAAGATCTAAATTGCTTTGCTTCACTCTTATTGAATTGAGACCTAAATTATCGTTTAATCTAGTTGTGCTGTGATCTACTTTCATGGGGCACTACTTTAATTGGTTGTTATTGCGTTCTGTTGGCTTCAACAGCATGCATGAGTATTGAAAGGATATTTCTCCATCAATAAACAGCTTTCCTTTTCCTCCTCCCCCACCCCTGGAAGCCATTAAATAGTCCGGTCCATGCTCTCCTGCGTAGCGTCATCAGCGTGAAGGAAGATGGGAGGATTATCAGATTAGATTGACTGCAAAAATTCACACTAGTATAGCACCATTCTCTTGAAGTGTGTCATGGTGTCCCTTGTTCCTTCTGAACAGCATAAATCCTCCTTATTCCATCACATCTCATTTCCTCAGTTCTAACAAATCGGGAAAAAACACTTGCTCCATGTAATAGAACAGTTCACTTCAGATCAATTCCATTACATCTAACACCTGAAGCTCATTTCTTGAATAAACAGGCCATAGCATTTGTGCTATACTTCATCCTTTTCAATCTAAATGCAAGGAAATGCACAATAGCCAGTGTTACCTGTCAGATTCCAGTCATTTGACAACAAAAAGGTGCCCACAATGAGATAGCGTCTCTGACAGTTGCTTCTATTTTCTGTGATTGACATTGTCTGTGCTGACAGGGGGTGGCATGTCGAGGATGGGAGGACAAGGCTGGATGTCACAAACCATTGCTGTCATCGCACTGAGAACGGAGACACAAGACAGTCAAATAGACATGCCAGTGCTGAAATGAACATCATAAAAGCCTCCAGGCAATGTGTCAGCCATTTTGATTACAATGTTGACTGTTAAATGACTGTTGCTTTTTAACTTGATGTTTGTCTTGCATCCGAATGTTTTGTTTATGCCGTCAGGTGATCTACTAAACTTACAGATGGGAATATGCCTAAAGCAAATAAACATCAACAGATTGCAGTCTTCAGTCAATCATCTTGTTATGAAAAAATCTGGATGGGCGTCACAGGAACATGATACACAAGCTTACAATTAATTGCCTTCTAGTATTAATTTAATTCTGTTTTAGATTGATTAAACAGCAAAAATCCTTTGGTTAGCAGTTTCTAAGTGTAAAGTCTACTCTGTAGTTTTAGCTGATGTTGTGTGATTTAGGCCTTCACCTTTCCAATAGTTCTGTTGAAGTAGCAATAATTTTATAAAGAAGTCTGCGAATATAATACACAATAATTAAAACATAAATGAAAACCGCACCGAAATCAAATGAAAACGTTGCATTTGATGAATTTTGATTATTGGAATCTGATTGCGATCTGTCAGTACCTCTGGAACAAACAAATGTGCTGTTAGTCTTTATCAGGGGCGTTTCAGAAGTGAGGGGGACAGAAATGTCAAGTGTAATACCAGTTTATTTTTTCTGACCTTTGTCTAATTGACAGGTTTTATTTTTTCTTATCTCTTGCTTTTAAGTGGTTAAGAAATCAAATACATGCTGAAAAATAACAGAAACATTGTATGATTGGTTTATGTACTAAGAACACTGATCCCTGATTTTTTGTAAAAAAGAAAGAAAAAAAGCCTATTATTATCATAAAATATGGCAAAAATATATTTTAGCCTACATTTTCTGTACTGCAGACTAATAAAGGCTGTTAATTAACAATTGCTTATTTCTCACTGTCCCAAAAGACAAAAATGACTAAAAACATAAGTATATTAAGCAAAATGATCACAGACAATTTCGACATTTTTATCACATTACTTTATTCAATTCCAACATAGGATATTTGGTGAAAATACATTATTTTCAATAAGTAAAAACTCACATACAGAAGTCTTCTGCATAAAAAGCTGCACTCCATAGGCTAAAGGCCTGCAAATAAAAATAACATTAATGATAAAGTTCCCCTGCATCACATCTGGCAAGTGACAGAACAGAAGTTACTTCATTATATTATGAGGATGAGACGAATGAATGGACGAATAAGAAAATCACGAGTTTGAGGTGTTTGATATTGAATTTGTATTGAATAATAATTTACTTATTACCTATTATTATAGACATATAAGACATGAGGAAAATAAAACTATTGGCAACCATTAAATAAATATGTGGTAACCGAGAGAGAACACTCATGAAACCAATGAATGCATGAACTCCTGATTCTATAAAATGCCTTTTAAACTTCATACCGGGACATAAAGCAACACTCTGGAGAATAATTTCAGTGCTCAATACTCACCAACGCCTTGTGACGGCGATGAATATCTCCATTCTCTTGGGAACGTTTGTTTCATTCTTCAGCACCGGCTGGTTTGGCTCTGCTGGCGAAGTGGCGCTCCCGCGCGCGCATCCGCATTTGAAATCTCCACATGAACGGTTTTTCTCGGGCGCATTTTGCGCATGCGTATACAGTTTTTTGGACGTAGGACTTGTCCACCCAACATGGATTTTTCACTTCGACTTCATAGATTGACGGAGCACAATTAAAAATGTTCGGTGAATATACTATTTAAATTTTGAGTGAAGACCTTAAGCTATGAGTAGTAAAATGCATATTTTTGCATGGGGATAATTATTTGGAAGTAACTTATTAGTATATAATGATCAATTGTCAAAAGAATTTTTTAGAGTGTAACAACAGCCTTTTTATAGGCTACGCATTTACATTTTAGCAATAACCCATAAACTTGAAGCTCTTACAGACAAATAGCCTATGTTTTAATAGCCTAGGATGAAAGACTGAGACACAGACTAAAAACAGCCTACAATGCAAGTGATTCCTCTCTGCGCAGGTGGGGAGGGTGAAATCTCAGTTTGAAGTCTCAGTCTCCCTCATTTCAACAGACCACAGCAGGGTTTGTCGGACCATCAGCTCAGTCCCATCATTGGGTGCAGATTTGAGAAATCGTTATACCTACATGGCTTTATTGCACTCCAAGGTGTACACGTGATCAAAACAATGACCTGTTGTAATTTTTGGCACTGTTCTCTGCGCTGAACGACTGGAGACATATGAGCATCTTCTCCGGGAACGGACTGACTGGCGGAGCGCAGGACGGGATGGGATCGCAGCGCGTTTAGTTGAGGGAAATGGGAAGTTTAACCGTTCGTGGACTGCGGCTACTGGATAAAAAACACGCGAGGAGAGGCTTTAAAGGAAGTTTAAAAAGTAATGATCTGCAATAATACAATAATAGCCTCTGAATTAACTGCTCTGTTTGTGGCGGACTGTTAATTCTTCACATTAAGCAGCGCTGGTTCTTCGGGCACAATGAAATCCATCTTCTACACTCGCTTTTTCATCCTTCTTCCGTGGATCTTGATAGTGATCATCGTGATCGACATCGATACTAAGAGATTGTCTGTTCGGAACACGGCCAGCTTCTATTTGTCTCGGCTGGGGAATGTGCAGCAGCAGCGGCAGGTCGTCAGGACGACTAGGACCAGCAGCAGCAGCACCACCAGCAGCGGGAGTAACGCCACATCTCTCCCGGTCGTTTATGCCATCACTCCCACTTACAGCCGAGCGGTGCAGAAAGCAGAGCTCACCCGGTTGGCAAATACGTTCCGCCAGGTTCCGCAGTTCCACTGGGTCGTGGTGGAGGACTCGAACTCCCACACGGAGCTGGTTTCGCGTTTTCTTGCCCGCTCAGGGCTGCGATACACTCACCTGAACGTGTTCACCCCGCGCAGGTTCAAGCGGACGGGGATGCCCCGAGCGACCGAGCAAAGGAACTTAGCGCTCGGCTGGCTCAGAGGACACCGCGCGTCCAAAGATAAAGGAGTCGTTTTCTTCGCGGATGATGATAACACTTATAGCCTTGAGTTATTTGAAGAGGTAAATACGACTTCTTAAAATTACTATTGTTTTTTTCTACTCAGTTTAGAAGTGCAGTAGGCTTGAAATCTGGAAAATATGAATGAAATAGTGCCACATCATAATTACCTAATTATACTTGTGGCTATAAAGAAAGCTCTGCTGGCCCACACTGGTGAAAATCATGAATACATGGCATTCTATGTCGAGATATGGGACTAGTGGTTATAATGTTGCTAGGGTGTTGCTAGGCAGTTGATACCACACAATGGTCTCTAAGATAGGCTATTCTCATCCTGATGATCCATTGAAAAGGACCATGACTGTCTGTACAGCAACTCAAATGCAGGATGAGTTAGTAGTTTTTTTTTAATGAAGAAGCACATTAAAATAGGGTACCCATCCTATTTCTTCCATCAAATAGGCTAATAGCTTGGCTATATCATCTGTAAGACCAGGGGAAATGTTTAAAATGGGGAGTGTGGAGTTACCCACTTTACAAAGTGTGATATACTGTATATAGGTCCTAAAGTAGCCTAACCTGCACAATATAAAAACTAAAAAAAATACAAAAATACAAATATTGAAAGCAAAAAATGTATAGCTGCAAATTGGTGCCATGGTCAAATCGATTTAAGCTCTTTATTTTCACTGTACAACACACAAGAAGATGTTTTGTACTCCACAAGGTTGTTGCATTACACTTAAATGTAGAGTTTAGAGAGAAATAGATGTAGGCTATATATGAAAAGTTAATTAATAAATAGCAATTAATAAATAGCTAATGTCTCTGGAGACTTTGCTGTAACATCTGTCCCCATGGAGATTCATGTGGTGTGTGCCATTTCTATCTATTTCTTATGAGTCTCTAAATTTGCAGAGGTTGACACACATAAAGGAAAGAGACCCAGTATAGCCTATACTGTGTAGCCAAGCAGAGTGAATTAACCCAGTTTAAGGCAGTGGAAGTCACAGAGAAACAACAAAGCGTCCTGACAGCTGGGAAATTAGGATTTGTCTGTTTAACCGGTTGTCTGTGGACGATGGATGAAACAGATAGCACAGTGATGAGAGGAGAGATGCTTCATTTGAGACTCTGTCTTACACAGGTTGAGTTTTTCTAAATCTAGACTCACACTCAAAAATGTATTTTCTGTCATCATTTACTCACAGGAAAAAGGAGATATTTTAAAGAATCTTTACACAACTATTTTGCAATTGATGTCAAGCTCCATAAAGGACAACACATTTTTTTAGGATAAGGAACAGACAAACCTTAAACTAGAGCTATGTATTCAATACCAGAGCAAAGGTCATATAGACCATGTTTAATATTGTTTTTTTGTTTTTTTTGGTATTAGGGTTTTTTTTGTAGTTTGACCAACATGGCCTCCACATGAGGTGAGTAAATAATGACAGAATAAAAATGTTTTGGTTGAACCATCCCTTTTTTCATCTCATGAGTAAACATCTATTTTACAAGGTGACAAGATAATATGAATTTATACGGAAACTTGCTTTTTTTAGACAAAATTATGAAGGTCCACACTTTAACCTAACCATAGGCATAAAGAGATTGTATAAAAATATACGAATGAGAAAATTCAAACCAATTCACCAAACCTAAAATAGTTACAAATTACCATGTGAGTGTGTTGCTTTAACCGATATCTGATGATTATCCATTTCTTTTATTTGTCTGGGGACTATAAAAAGGGCATCAGGGTGAGGTTGGAACGTAAATTGGAACGTGAAGTCCACACCAGAGGCTTAGTAACTACTAGCTAGTTTGTAACTGTACTTTATTCGGTTGCACCATTTGTTCTTAAAGGGGTACTTCAGCACTGGGAAGATGGATGTGTATTTAAACTGGGTCATTTATGTAGTAGAAATGTGAAATTGTTTTTGAATTGGTGCCTTCTGGACTGAGAAAAGCCAGAAAATGGATGTTTGGCTCATGTGGATGAAAGACAACAACTCCCAGAGTGCACTTGCTTCGCTGCCCTACGAGGCCACTCCCAAATCCATGGCTACTGGTTCA
The DNA here is from genome assembly GCA_023029165.1 of Gobiocypris rarus. Taxonomy (NCBI): domain Eukaryota; kingdom Metazoa; phylum Chordata; class Actinopteri; order Cypriniformes; family Gobionidae; genus Gobiocypris; species Gobiocypris rarus. The sequence continues at coordinate 22,993,652 of CM040927.1, read as the reverse complement.
CTGGATCACTTTCCCACTGCGGCACCGCCCCTACTATTGTTTTGATTTTCATAATAATAAAATAATTTAGTTCAGTTAGAGAACAAACACTACAAATAAAAACTGAACTTGTCTGTTCAATATAATGTAAGTGAGCCGAACAAGTGTTACAGCACAAACGCAGCAGGAGTCAGATTTCATTCATCACGAGAGCGAAGAGCTGAGGTAAGCGCAGGCGCGGCATACATTCACGGCGCGTATTCAGTCTGGTGCGTTTTCAGATCATGCCTATGGAAGCTTAACTTTCATAGGAATTCATTTGAACAGTTGAAACACTCTCTTTGCGCCGCACCGCTCCGTTTACATAAATGCCTGCAGCTGCTCGAGCCGAGCACTGTGAGTGAGATCCCATCCCCTATGGGCGGGTTGAAAACATGCGGAACTAGCTCCTTCTACTGGCTGTAGTCTCTAGCCTCTGGCAAAAAATCCTCAGATGACGCAAAATGACGATATTTAATCGCTGAAGTAACCCTTTAAGACAGAACGTAGCTAGTTGGTCATAAGCTCTCTGTAACGCATAGTCGCATAATATGCCGTTTACCCTCAGTGATCCAATAGCAAGCCTTCAAATAAGTGAGCAGAAGTTGTGTTGAAATGCTGTAAATTTCAGTTCATCCTAACTCCTTCCGCCTCACGTATCTAATGGTAAAATATGTTTCCATTAAATACGCTACTACTTAATCATGATGTTTTTATATGTAGGCTAAATAACATTCAGAAACTATATTTGAAACAAATAAATAAATACTGATACAAAAAAAACATATTAAATTATATTTATTGATTATGACACAATGCAGAGTGATGCACACAGCGCTGTTTAGGACAAGTTCATGTTGAAGAGCCACTAACAAAGTAATCTTTTCACATAATGTTCTTTCTCTTAAAATGTAAGCGAGTGTATATGTCAGCATTATCATATATGTCAAAAGAATTTAAGTCTGTTGGGTAAAACAAGAGCTTATTGATGCAGTTCAGTCAGTCTGCTATATTTTATTCTTAAAGTTACTCCTGATCGGAGGCTTCCATAAATATTAGTTTTATACGTAGTGAAGGGGGAAGTCTGAAATCCCCTGCCGCTTCAATATACCTGTAAATATCTTATTCAGATTCATAATCAAAGCCTTAATTAATATTTATCCTCTTATTTCTAATGATTAATTCCAGTTGATTTTACTCAATAGAACTACAGATTGTTTGTTCTTCTTTTATGTTTTCTAAAGTTTGTATTTGGTCTTTGAGTGGCGTCTGGCCTATGTGTAACACAGCCCTAACATGCCGGGAGTGCAGTAACAGTGTTTGCTCACTTAGCACGGCTTCCATTGATTAAATATGAATTTGTCTTTCATTTTTATTATATTTTATTCATTTTATATTTCCTTTTACTGAAACGCTAAAGAATCAAGATGAATATTGCCTGTACTATTGTCTGTACCTCTCACTGAGAGAAAGCACATGTTATCAGTATGTTTTGGTGAAGTGCTTTGTTGATAAGACTCTCCAACCTTGGGAGAGCTGTGATTCTGGGGAGCGAGTGTGTTTGCGTTGCATGATCTGTGCAGGCCTAATATTTAAGATGGACAATACCAGACGTGAAGACGCCTTTCTGCAACCTCCGAGGTCAACAATGATCTAAATCTAGTCATGGGGCGACAACTAGTCTGCCTAGTTTAGTGATATGCTCTGCTATCTATACTTGTGTGGAAATTTACTATGACTGTGCATTTGCTCTGAGCCAATCAGAATCATACACCTTGAAGTAATGACGTGGCTAGACCTTGAAAACAGTATAACTGTTGGGACAATTGTATGTACGGTACGACGAGACCGGTAGAGAGGTAGCGCGGCCTACGAACTCCTTGTGAGACTTGAAGCTGGCTTCTGCTGATGAAACGGCAAACTATTCTTCAGTAAAATTTGTCTTTAAGTAATTGCACTCCTGACTCTTTGTCTTCATTCTTCACTACTGGTCTCTGGGTCTAAGCTGTTATACCCCTAACAGTAGAGTTATGCTTAAACTAAGTTTAATGGAGCAATACAAAAATATTCAGTACGTAAGTTACTTAGTGTTCATTTACGTCAAAACTAGGCTAACTTACACACAGCTGGTGCAACAGGCCCCAGGAAGCCACTGATAGCAGTTATAAGGGGAGAGAAGAGGTTTCCTCCACTGCATTACACTCAGTTCTATCACACAAAATGTCCTCTTTCTTGGCAGTTGCCCAAACCCGGCACTTATTGCTCATTGTCTCATTTATCATCAATTATTCTTCCCTTCCTTTACCTCTGCTTTTTCCTCCTGTTTTAGCCGTTCTCTTTTCCTCTGCCACAGGCCTTACTGCTCTCCTTATTTCTTCAATGCTTGCTTTGTGCATCCCTCCCTCCCTCCCTCCTCTGCCTCTTTCTCTCTCTCTCCATTTCTCCAGAACACAGCTGGACATGTGGATGAACACATGGAACGGCCCCTGAGGGGTAGAGCGCAGTGTCAGTATGCTGATGACCTCTGCTCTGCTCAACACAAACACATTACACAGCACAACAATGAGAGTCATTTGGCCACTTTCAACAGCTAGTGCTTCATAATGACAAATATTAACGACACAAAGGAATTGTATTCATTTAGCACATACTGTTTTCCCCAACCAGAAATGCTACAGCTCGAGTGATTCATCCTAAGGCGACAGTAGCATAAAAGAAAAATGGCTAGAAAAGTACAAGCCAACAGAGATGTGACAGAGAAACAGTGAAACAATTGAGTTTTTTTTTTAAATAAAGGTTTAGTAGGGAGTATGGTACAGTGTGCTTATGGTCATCGATCAAGTGCTTGTGGAAAAATTGTCTTCACCTGCTTGAGTGGAGTGTGTAAAATAATTTTGTGTTAAAATAGCTTTATCATCAAACATGCAAATAAAAAAGGAAACATTTTCATTATTACGTTGTTGTTTTTTTGGATAGAATAATAATGTGATAAGATGAAAAGCAATTTGTCCAACAAAATAATGGAGCGTGATATAATCGATCACGAATGTGACGTTTTACCATTTCCTTTTGAAATGCGAGGGTCATGATATCCACAACCAGTCACACGTCCATGTTTTTATATAGACCTTATGTAGCCCCGCCCCTTTTCAGTGATGTGCTTGTTGTGGTTTGTCATCCGGTTTGTATTTCCACAGCATGAATATAACATCTTATGAAATTATGAATGAACCTCTCATTTTTAATTCTTCATGGTCAACTAACATTTGTTATGACATCCGCTTCAAACTTTACAATGCTCATGATAACTTTTGTTAACTCAACAATAAGTAAATCCACATCACCAGATAATTACTCTTCGACAGTGATGCCATAGAAATATACAGAGCTACCGCAAAAACGTATAATTCTAAGGCTGTGTGTCCACAAAAGCGTTTTTTTTCACACAATTGGCATATTTTTCCAATTGTTTTCAAAGGGAGCGGCATATTTTTTAAATGCTAGGAGCGATAATGATAAGCGCTGAGTGTCTATTTCACGCTCATCGTTTTTTACTGGTCGTCGAGAGTTGAATAATGTTCAACTTTGGGTAAAACGCAGCGCTCATCACTGTCACTTTTTACCCAGCTGTCCAAATACAGGACAAATACAACACCGACCAACTGCCACATTTTGCTTGTTACAACGTCAGCAACAAGAACCATAACAGAACAAAATCATTTAAAACAAGACTCAGAGCAGATACTTTACATTGTATCGACATTTACAATGACAATACAGACACAAACTATCTGTGAAATGAGATACTAGTAACACTTCCGTGGATATTTCTGATGATAGCAAGCAAAGCATCTCAACTGAAAAAAGCACAGACAACTAGCTGTTTTCAGCAGACGCCTAGCATTTTCAGCTGGCTAAAAACCCTTTGGTGGACTCATGGCCTAAAGATGTTTCTCTGGTGCATAAGGTCTATAGATGAACACTGGTACTTAAAGGGATAGTCCACCCAAAAATGAAAATTAGGTAATAATTTACTCACCCTCATGTTGTTCCAAACCTGAATAACTTACTTTTTTTCTGTGGAACACAAAAAAAGATTGTAATCAAACAGTTTTGCATCCCACTGACCTCCATTATATTGTTTGAGGAAGTCAGTGGGAACCAAAACTGTTTGGTTACCAACATTCTTCAAACTACGTTCTTTTAATTTTCCACTGAAAAAAGAAACTCATTCAGGTTTGGAATGACATGAGGGTGTATAAACGATGACAGAATTTTCATTTTTGCGTGGCCTATCACTTTAAGTCCAATGAGATTCCAGTTTGTGCGCTACTGAAAAATAAGAATGAGTAGTATCTTATGCAGAGATGCTTCTATTGTTTCAAAGATTTTCAGAATTTGTTATTGAAAGCATCTCAAAGAAATACAGTGGGTACGGAAAGTATTCAGACCCCCTTAAATGTTTCACTCTTTGATATATTGCAGCCATTTGCTAAAATCATTTAAGCACCCCATATTGACAGAAAAAAAACAGAATTGGTGACATTTTTGCAGATTTATTAAAAAAAGAAAAACTGAAATATCACATGGTCCTAAGTGTGTGTTCAGACCCTTTGCTCAGTATTTAGTAGAAGCACCCTTCTGATCTAATACAGCCATGAGTCTTTTTGGGAAAGATGCAACAAGTTTTTCAGACATGGATTTGGGGATCCTGTACCATTCCTCCTTGCAGATCCTCTCCAGTTCTGTCAGGTTGGATGGTAAACGTTGGTGGACAGCCATTTTCAGGTCTCTCCAGAGATGCTCAATTGGGTTTCAGGGCTCTGGCTGGGCCATTCAAGAACAGTCACAGAGTTGTTGTGAAGCCACTCCTTCGTTATTTTAGCTGTGTGCTTAGGGTCATTGTCTTGTTGGAAGGTGAACCTTCAGCCCAGTCTGAGGTCTTGAGCACTCTGGAGAAGGTTTTCGCCCAGGATATCCCTGTACTTGGCCGCATTCATCTTTCCCTCGGTTGCAACCAGTTGTCCTGTCCCTGCAGCTGAAAAACACCCCCACAGCATGATGCTGCCACCACCATGCTTCACTGTTGGGACTGTATTGGACAGGTGATGAGCAGTGCCTGGTTTTCTCCACACATACCGCTTAGAATTAAGGCCAAAAAGTTCTATCTTGGTCTCATCAGAACAGAGAATCTTATTTCTCACCATCTTAGTATACTCCATGCAGGCTTTCATGTGTCTTGCACCGAGGAGAGGCTTCCGTAGGGCCACTCTACCATAAAGCCCCGACTGGTGGAGGGCTGCAGTGATGGTTGACTTTCTACAACATTCTCCCATCTCCCGACTGCATCTCTGGAGCTCAGCCACAGTGATCTTTGGGTTCATCTTTACCTTTCTCACCAAGGCTCTTCTCCCCGATAGCTCAGTTTGGCCGGACAGCCAGCTCTAGAAAGGGTTCTGGTCGTCCCAAACGTCCAAAAGGATTATGGAGGCCACTGTGTTCTTAGGAACCTTAAGTGCAGCAGAAATGTTTTTGTAAACTTGGCCAGATCTGTGCCTTGCCACAATTCTGTCTCTGAGCTCTTCAGGCAGTTCCTTTGACCTCATGATTCTCATTTGCTCTGACATGCACTGTGAGCTGTAAGGTCTTATATAAACAGGTGTGTGGCTTTCCTAATCAAGTCCAATCAGTATAATCAAACACAGCTGGACTCAAATGAAGGTGTAGAACCACCTCAAGGATGATCAGAAGAAATGGACAGCACCTGAGATAAATATATGAGTGTCACAGCAAAGGGTCTGAATACTTAGGACCATGTGATATTTCAGTTTTTCTTTTTTAATAAATCTGCAAAAATGTCAACAATTCTGTGTTTTTCTGTCAATATGGGGTGCTGTGTGTACATTAATGAGAAAAATAATGAATGATTTTAGCAAATGGCTGCAATATAACAGAATGAAAAATGTAAGGGGGTCTGAATGCTTTCCGTACCCACTGTATATCATTTCCTGGTAGAGTATACTGTATATTCTGCTACCCTGCCAGACCAATGACACATTGACATCACTTCGAATTCTGCATTAGATTTATTGTTCTCAGTTGTAACCTGTCTTTCCCTAGAAATATAGTTCCTCGCTAGATTTTGTTTTTTTGAATTATTCGAATCCTCTCTGGAACTGTCAGGCAGCATGTAGAGTTTTGTTATCGAAGGTGATTTAGGCCTCCCTAAAGATATTGAACACACTCCGCTACTTCAAATTTATTTCTCTGCACCGTGTCAAAATGGGGCCAGAATTTCTTATTCCCTGTCCCTGCATGAAAACACGTGGGTCACAAAAACTGCCAAATACAGATGCCTTGCCTGTAGCTTGAGAGCTTAACTCAAAGAACAGTGTATGTGACATTGCATTTGATGGCTGTGCCTGTTGCCCTTGTTGTCATCTTCAATGCAAAAGGATGCTTGGCACCTGCAGATGACATCCTCTTTGCTATAGAGAATTCTTTGACTTTGCCTTTGAGCTGTGTTATACTTTAAGAGCAACCATTATGGAGACGAAGTCTTTGAAGAGGCTGAGGAGGACAGGCATAGAAACACAGCTAAAGGGGCAGCAGTTTGGGCTTCAAAGCTTGTCCATTGCTTAAGGCCGCCAGCCATAGACACGTCACCCGACTGTGTACAACACTCACATAAATAGCACAACCATTAAATATTCAAAGACTACTCTGACCATTTGTTTGAGAAATTTCAGCAGCCGTCATTCCCCCAGTGGCAAATAGTTTTTATTTTTATTATATATGAAGGAATGAAGAATAAAGCAGATTCGTTCAGAAGTAGGATGTTTAAAATTTCTCAAGGAAGATGGTATCTTGTTGGAAATGACAGTTATAGTGTTGCCGGGTGGTTCAATCAGATGTGATCGTGTTTATGAAACTGAAGAGCGATGTGTGCTGTCTCCAGCAAACTGCAGGTGGACGGACTTATTTATGCTGAAAATGAGCCAGGATTTTATAATAAGCCATGCTGTGTGTGGCAGTACTATACTTGCTCCTTTAAAAATAATAATTGTCTAAGTACTCATATGGTTATAAAGCAGTGCCGTATCCACCATAGACATTGAGGTGATATTATCATATTTACCATCTTCTACAGATGCGGTCAACCAGGAGAGTGTCAGTGTGGCCAGTGGGACTCGTTGGAGGTCGGCGGTACGAGCGTCCCCTGGTGGAAAAGGGGAAAGTGGTTGGCTGGTACACAGGCTGGAAAGCCGACAGGCCGTTTGCAATTGACATGGCTGGTAAGACGTCACTAAGATCGACCTACACAGGAGTAATTTTTCCCCCATAGTAAGTTATCAAAACACCGCTAGCGATTTTTACTGATTATAATTATGACAAAACTGAATGATACCTGCAACAGTGTTCTCTAACCAGGAACAAATGTCACATATATTTGAATACATGACTATTATGCCTGTTTTACACCACGCGCAAAAGCAGCATATTCACAAGGCTGAACCATAAACGCGAGAGTAAGCTCAAGAAGTCAATCTGACAGTGTTTCTGCTGCGTAACAGAACTGAAAAACAACAATTGATTTCTGGCTCACTGCATTTTGTATTTCCTTTAATAATGGCCAAACATTCCAGAATGGCTATTGGAGTGTGCCACTGAAAACTATTAAAACTTGATTATCACAAAATCGAATGTACGAAATCCAAATGCTAATTAATACAACAATGGAACAATCTAAACCTTAAATTCATTATTTTATATTCAAAAAGCTATATTGATTGTGTTGATTAATCACCTGATAATGTATTTTCTCCATATTTTCCACACATAACTTGTGGCTTAAATGGCCTGATGTTAATATGGGCATCCTGAAATAAACAACAACAAGCTATGCCTTAGACCTGAAAAATCTTTTGCCTCAGTGGAGTGCCATATTCTCCTCTCACACACTGTGGTTTTATAGCTGGTTTAGTATTACAGATTAAGCAGCCATTTGAAATAATGTTTTTAGAAAAAAACATTTGACCAGTTCTCAGAAATGCCTCTAAATCTATTTCTGGATTTGAAATGGTCCTAGGATCTTAACATCATCTGGCTCGTGTGACAGAGAACGTTTTTTGACAATAGATTCCACTGGTTAATTAACAGGTTTCTGGTGACTAGCACATTTTTTCATCCAGCTGGTTTTGAATTTCAGAACTAATTTGTGCAAATCACATAAACTTCAACCTAAAAACAATTACCAGATTTTTCTTTTTATACATCCTGCCCATCTGAAAGCTTCCATTTAAGTTACATTTATTCATTAGGGAGATGCTTTTATCCAAAGCGATTTACAGAGCTTTCAAAGTATACATTTTTATCAGTATGTCGGTTCATTGGGAATCAAACCCATGACTCGTGGCATTGCAGGTGAGCTACTGTGACCAATTAACCATCCATCGATGGACTTGAAGTCATTTATTTTAAAGTACAGAACCATTACTGTAAATGTCTTAAAAGTATTTGAGAAGCAGAACAACATTACCTAGAGCATTATGTATTCAAGTTTCACCACAAGGTCTCTCAATTTTATTTAATGTTATTAAGATATTGAACTTCCGCCATCCATATCTTTGTCCATCTTCTCTGAGTTCTGGAGGATATTCTGCACACGTTATACCATGTGCTGCTGATGATCATAAGATCAGCTGTGTGAGGAGCAGCTTGCCTGCTCAGATAAACAGATGGGACTTCTTTGCAGTTTGGTCGTGTTGATACTTTCCAGACTGCCCTTCACTGAAATCGTTTCAAACAGGCGTATAAAATTGGCCCAAAGCAGGCAGCAAAGCAGCTTCTATATGCAAGAAAAATTCTCTAAGCTGAGGGGAAAAGCTGTGAAACACCAGAGAGTTTTCTGAAGAAGCTTTTCTCCTATACTATACTACACAAGTGATACTAGCTAGATCCACTTTGTCAGTTTTTGTGAATGGAAGGCTTGAAGGCAGGGTTGTTATTGTTAACGAAAAGTTAAAATTTTAATTATTAAAAAGGGCATGAAAAACAAAAATGACATGAAAATTAGAAATGCCTTGAAATTATAAAATTAGAAATTGTCTTGGCAACTCACAGAAACAAAATAAGTTTAAGATAAAGTATTACATTTATAAAAAATAAAAAATAAATTAAAGCTAATATACACTATATTGGCAAAAGTTTTAGGACACCTGCCTTTACATGCACATGGACTTTAATGACACCCCATTCTTAATCCGTAGGGTTTAATATGGAGTTGCATATGTTAGGTCAGGCACTGATATTGGACGAGAAGGCCTGACTTGCAGTTTCTGCTCTAATTCATCCCAAAGGTGTTCTATTGGGTCAAGTTCCTCATCACCAAACTCACTCATCTATGTCTTTATGGACCTTGCTTTGTGTACTGGTGTGCAATTATGTTGGAACAGGAAGGGGCCATTCCCAAACTGTTCCCACAAAGTTGATTTCATACACCTGTGGCCGTGGAAGTGATTGGAACACCTGAATTCAATGATTTAGAGGGGTGTCCCAATACTTTTGGCAATATAGCGTGTGTATAACACATATACACATATGAAGCACATATTACTGAAACTAAAATCAAAACTGGAAACATAAAAATAAAAGCTAATTTAAAATATTAAAAAACCGATATAAATAATGCAACAACAAAAAAAAAATACTGAACTGTAGCCTACTTGCGTGGGACAGACGCTCAAAGTTCAGTCATGGATGATGACGCTAACTCATAGATTATGGTTGTCAAAACAAACAAACAAAAATTTATTTAATAGAAAATTAAGCTATGTTTTTATAGCACTAGTGTCTCCAAATGGAATAGCAATAATAAATGACATTTTAAACAGGTTTATGAAACCCACCATTGGTCTGGCAAACTCCATAGTCCTGCCATAAACTCATGCCACTGGTTAATAACAACTTCCCCATTGTGCGGCACCTGCTCATTTCTTTACTATGAGATAATAAAAGTTGCTTTCTAGAATCTTCATCCTCTCTGTTCTTCTCTGGTGGAATGAGCCGCCAACCTCCACCCCGTCTGCTGAGACCATCAGAACCTTCAAGAAAGAGCTGAAAACACACTTCTTCCACAAGCACTTAACTAAAACACAACCATAAACAAAGGCACTTCCTATAATAACTCCTGGCCTATAGCACAGTGTACTGCAAATATTGTTGGCTCTTCCAATAAAATGCTTGTGATGTTCCTCATTTGAAAGTAACTTTGGATAAAAGCATCTGCTAAGTGACTACATGTAAATTGGACGTTGACATGTCAAACTGGTCAGGATACTCAAACAGAGCAATGTTAAAAGCATCTGTGTTTACACTTTCTGAAAAAAACTATTTTCAAATGGTATGCTACTATAGTTTACTATGATAAAGAACATATTGCAATTACATACTATTATAAAGCATAACAGACAGGCAAAGATAACAGATACCCTGCAATTTTAGGCAGACAAAGCAACCATTCGCTCTCTATAATTGGCAAAAAAGCACCTTTACTGAAGCTAAATTCAGCAATTCCTCTGCATTTTTAGCGAATGTGAGCTCTCAGGCAATGCATTACAGAGGGTGGGGTGAGAAGATGCTGACAGGTTGGAAACATCCTAATGGAGAGAGGCAGGGCTCATATGGCGCTCGAAGGAATGAATACAACGTCAAAGATAGCAGTACGTAGTTGAAGCAATCCTAATTCCCCAGACTCCAGCACTGCCGCTGGATATTATGCTGTTCATGAAACTCTAATAACAAGAGATGGTATCATCTCTTTCTCTTGTGATCTCCGTTACTACCACTATTGCTCTTTTTCCAAAGCTCATATTTTTCTATCGTGTTCCCTCACCCATAAAATCATCATCATTGTCATCAGATGTAACATATTCATTGTCAGGCCTACCTGACAGTGAGCACATCTCTCTTAACAAACACTTCACACAATGCATACGCTTCCTCGCATCGCTGGCATAGACTAAACGCATGTTGAAAATGAGCTGTTTAAGGTTCATAAATCCGCCGGCTCTACTACACTTCTCTCTGAACAAAAGCTGAGAACAATAAGGTTATTTAGTATTCCTGCTGTACGGCTTCTTCTGAGAGCAAACACAATAGCAGAGAAAAGGTCCTGAACCGCCTCTCTCATTGCTTTCAAGCACTGCTCTCACCTGAAGAGGAGCTCAAGTGCTTGTCTTAACATGGAAACCTTTTTAACACACAATAGCAACGTTTTGCACATTAGGCGGAGAAGAGCTGAAAAGATTATGCATGAGAATAGACGGAAACAAAAAGCTGCATCTGTAGTGTACACAGTGATTAAACCATGAGTCACACTAGCCTTTACACAATCCGTGTCAGCAATATCATTTGCAGAATTGTATTTTACAAATGTTTTATAATATTTTTAATAAGTATCATGCACTGATTACAACAGCTTATTTGTGGTGAGCACAATACAATTTACATACACTGAAAAAATAATAATAATAATTTGGATTGACATGATTTAATTGTGTACATCGGTCCCACATGAATCAATTAAGTTAAACAAACATAATTTGTTCATGTAAGTTAAACATCATAGAATGAATACATTTTAAGTGACCCAATTAAGCAGTCTCAAAGTTAATTTTATACGCCTCCTTGACATGATTCAGGCATTCGATTTCCTATATTCATTTATTGACTTCAATTTCATATATTTTAATATTACACTACTGAATTATAATACTGCACTAGTTGCCAAACTCTTAGCTAGCAATAGCATACATTAGCATCTTAAATGCTAAGCATTAAAAGCTCTTTCAGCAAAGCCGTTATGATATTATTGTTTTAGTCCACAGTCTAAGCAAATGCTCCACTCTTCTCCACAATGGTAACCCACTGTAACTTAAAATGTTCTAATAATTCCAACATAATTGAATATTAAACACAATCAAGTCCCCTTTCTCAAAAATACATAAAATTACACTTTTACATAAAAAGACAACATTTACTCTCTCTTGATTTAGCCATATGCAAATCATACAAACAAGCTTCAGTTTCAGTTAATGCAACACAAATCATTCATGTAATCTCAACACAAACGGATTAAGTAAACTTCAATTTGAAAGTGGATTGAACACAATCAAATTAAGTTAGGACAAAATGTATAGCAATGTTGTTGTTTTAGCTCATTTTAATTAAGCAATTTGAACAAGCAGTAAAAATATTTTTTTCAGTGTACTACTAAATATTTAAGAATGACACCATACCATTTTTTGAAACATCTTCAGTACACTACCATTAAAAAATACAGTAAAAACTGTTATATGGTGATATATTTTTACAATTTAAAATAACTGTTTAATATTTGATTATATCTGTGATGCAAAGCTGATTTTTCAGCATCATTACTCTAGTCTTGTCACATAATCTTTCAGAAATCATCCAAATATTTAGATTTATTACTTTTATCATTTATTATTATTATTATAATCATCGGTGCTTAATAGTTTTGTGGAAACCGTGACTTTTCACGATTCTTTTATTAATAGAAAGTTTAAAATAATATAATTTATTTGAAATATAACTTTTATAGCATTTTACATTCTTTTATCACATTTGATCAATTTAATGTAATTTCTGAAAGAAAGAAAAAAAAATCTCACAGACGCTAAACATTTGATGTATAAAATGAATATTTGCAGAACAAAGAATAATGCTTGGAATAAAACAGCAGACTTGAATTACATCAGTGAGCTCATGTTGTACCTTAACAGAATTTTATCTTTTTAAAATATATGATAATATTATGTAAATAACCAAGCTGGTAGTGACAACATGAAACTAATTTAAAAGGTGCCCTTTTCAATGTGCATTTTACAGATTGCTCTATTAGTATTTACTTATTGTCCCTTATTAATTTTAGTCCATTTCTGAATATGATTTACATATTTAAGTATACTAATTATTTCATGATTTATGCATTTCCCTGGAAATGAAATTACTATTGACAGTTCTGTAAGGCAAAATTAGTTTTAAACATCAATCTCTTTTTAGCAAATTTCAGGACCACTGTAATGAAAAACCTTACAAATGTTTGGTCATTAAGTCTTGGAGTTGGTTCAAAAAATCAGGATGTGAATGCTTAGGATGGGCTTACAATACAGTTTATGCATCACATCTGGACCCTGAAGTGCTGGTGGTGCAACAGCAGAAACGTGTCCAGCTCTTGAGCTGTATCGAAGCCGTGTCCCTAGATCTCTGAGCGTAGGTTCTTGCATCATTTCCACAATAATCTTATACAGGGACATCAAAAGGCAATATAGTCATTAAAAAAAGAAAAGGAAAAAAAAAAGATCAAAAGAAAGGAGTTGGCTGGCCTTCAACTATTAATAAACCTTGACGGTATGCATGTCGATATGAGGGAGAGAAACCTTGTAACTACACAAGGACACAGTTAGCCAAGGCTTAGATGAACATTGAAATGCTGTCTTGAGCTCACCTCTGTGGATTTCAGGGAAGCCCAGGTGGTTTTAGCTGGAATGCAGGCGTCCTAGAAAACCGCCTGTGCCCATGCAGGATAAAAAGCTCACAACAGAGGGTGATATTCCCTACAGTAAAATTTGAAAAGTCCTTCTCCTGTTTGGGGACTGAGACAGTCATCGAGAGAAATGGAAACAAGGGGGTGAAAAACTTATCCTGACCCACATGCATCAGTGGGACGGTTCAACCTGCTCCCGTGAGAAATGCATAAGGTCAAGAGAAAGCTGAAGAGCTGTGCATCTGTGTATATAATTAATACAGAGTAAATGACAGAGTGTTTGAATATATTGTAGACAATAATTTATTTTAGATAATTTTACAATGAATAATTTCAGGCCTTTTCTATTAAGCTTTTTGATGAGCTTCAATGAGCACCAAAACTAGACTTTCTCACTTACAAAGGAGATCTTTAATGCTTTAACTCTCACCCCTAGAAGGAGCCATTGAAAAAAATATTATTGAACATTTAAAAAATGACCTCAGGCCGTTTTTTGTCAAAATGTGTGTATTTAACTAAAAGATATACACTCACCTAAAAGGATTATTAGGAACACCATACTAATACTGTGTTTGACCCCCTTTCGCCATCAGAACTGCCTTAATTCTACGTGGCATTGATTCAACAAGGTGCTGAAAGCATTCTTTAGAAATTTTGGCCCATATTGATAGGATAGCATCTTACAGTTGATGGAGATTTGTGGGATGCACATCCAGGGCACGAAGCTCCCGTTCCACCACATCCCAAAGATGCTCTATTGGGTTGAGATCTGGTGACTGTGGGGGCCATTTTAGTACAGTGAACTCGTTGTCATGTTCAAGAAACCAATTTGAAATGATTCGAGCTTTGTGACATGGTGCATTATCCATTTTTTAGTATGACGTCTCAACGTTTTTTCTGTTTGCCGCACATGGCTAATTTGTATATGTGCATATGACGGCTGGCTCCGCTCGGCAAAAAATAGAACATATTTGTGAATAAATGTTTTGAATTCTGAATACTGGACAGGGTGAGCTTAAAATGTTTTAGTGACCATATAGTGACACTAAAATATTTTATTTTTTGACAATTTGAGACCCCCTTCAAATTTAGCTTTTGAGGCTTTCAGGGGGTCTCATGGGTTAATCTCCCGAGCTGTATAAGACTAATCACTCTGAAAGCGCAAGCGAATGACACCATAACAATGCTGACTGACTGGTCACAAGAACACACAAGAGTTCCAAACCCTTCTCAGTCAGTAATGACTACAATGAGCTGTTATGTCAAAACCAGTATTAAATAAAATAAAATACATTTTAATTTAAATGTTTGATTTATAATTTGCTTGGATTTATTAATTTTTTTTTTGTTAATGGCAGGCTTTGCAGTGAATCTGCAGGTGATCCTGTCAAACCCACGTGCCCTGTTCAAGAGGAGAGGAGCCAAACCAGGGATGCAAGAATCAGATTTCCTAAAACAGATCACCAAGGTGGAGGACTTGGAGCCAAAGGCTCAAAACTGTACCCAGGTCAGTAGAGCAGGTTACATTTGCATCCTTCACCTTAGGGGATTTCACACCAGAGGAACTTTTTTTTTTTATAGTTCCTAGAACTATTGGAGGAAGTTTGGCGTTCACACGGCAGGAACTAGGGACTATTTTAGTTCTAGGAACTCCTTTTGGGAGAACTAAATTAGCTCCTACTTCAGACTCAGAGTAGGGTCTAACCCTGCACATTAGGAACTACCAGTGATGTAAGTGTACGCTGATTGGCGTAACGCATGTGAAACAACAGCTCCCGCCATTTTTAAAAAGCTGTGTACACACAGATTATAGCCTATATATTTACTCCAGAAACTAACTCTACAAACATGGAAAACAGTGATAGATGGACCTCTCAACCAAGCAAAACATGATTATTTATTTCTGGTCAGCTAGTGACATTGGACATCAGCCACACAGCAAACACTACACTACTTTCTTTGTATAACAGTTCTATCTAATAGTGTATTAGACACGATTGTTAAACAGATTGTAAACTAATGAAGACACAAAATGTGAGAGCTGTGAGCTCATTCTACGGTGTTCTCAGCAGCATCAAAATAAAGGTCCGCCGTGCCATCAGAATAAAAGTCAAAACAACGAGTGCGGCATATGTCACTTCAGAGTTCCTAATGGCGGTACAAATGCAACCAGGAAAATGTCCCTAGGGGAATCTTTAGTTCTCTCGGAACCACTCTGGTGGCTAATTCCTAGAATTACCCGGTGTGAAAGCCCCTCTTCTTGATTATCATCATACTGAAAAAAGCTAGTTTTTGATGTTCCCTATACAGTGGGAGAGAGAACTCAATACCCAAATACAGAAACGCTGCAAAAGTTAACAACACACCCAAATATTTAAGCGTGTTTCTGTATTTGGTTGCTTTGTGTACTTTTGCAGTCAAACTGATGAAGATGTTTTCTTAATTTGCTGGTGTTATTTCTATTTGCAAGTGTTTTCCTCAGTTGCAGCATGTTGAGCTCTCTCTGTATGTTCCTCTGTGAGCTCCAAGTATCTCTTGAGTCTGAGGCTCATTATTTTGGGCGTTGTGACTCAACACTACCTTTTTGGTACTACTTTGAAAACATAACTTCGTACGCGGTTCTATTCTTCTACCAGTGACAATAGTGAATAGAAATGTCAAGTAGCGCTTGAAAATGGAAAAACACATTCCTACGTATTTGACTCGGTCTGATTCTAAAAGCTCCTTCATTCATTCGTGGCCCATTATCTCAGGAGCCGAAATCTCAAGCTCAAACCTCTTCAGTCGACTCACCTTACATGTCAAAAAGCTCTCTTCCTCCCTGTACCGCACGTCACGGCTACTGCCATCATCATTATCACCCAATTACCCTAATGGTAGCCGGCCTGGGTTATTAATAGTGACTATTAGCAGGGCTGACAATTCCACTAATCACCAACACCAGCAAGAGCAGGACACGTTTCCAACATCAGCCAATCAGCTATGCATCTTTTTGCCAGACGCAGCATCATGTCTGCATTGTAAACACACTCTAGAGAGCACAGGTTTATTCCTGTGGTACAATGCCGTGGCGGGTGTAGATATCACGCCTTTAAACAAGACGGAAAAGCCACTGACAGTTACAAAGAAGTGCGAGTCGCTACTTGGACAAAGTGGGAGTTTAATATACTTAAATTTGTGGCTGTATTCCCGTTATATGAGAATGGCATTATGGAAGTAAACAAACAAAAGTGTGTGAGCCAACAGTTATGGGTCCTCATGATGGGCGTAAGCAGGCGTCCATCCAAGTGGAGCACTGCCAGCTATGTCTTTTGGAAAGGTCACATTTGTAGAAGTGTTCTTGTGGGTCCCTGGCAGATGACTGTGACTAAGCCTGCGGGCAGGGCAATACAGCTAACTCCCAGCATGCAGTTCAAAATTAAAGGCAGGGAGGCTGGGTAGGTTTGAGGGGGGTCATCTTATGAGTAATCGGACTGAACTGATGTGACAAGGAGGAAAGGGACAGAGGGAGAGAGGAAGAATTAGAGGGCAAAGGGAATCTGTTTTGAGAGAAGGTTAACATGTCATAGATGGAGAGGTGAAGAGGGTGTGAGAGAGATACACAGGTTTATTTACAGAAGTCAGTGCATAGACTCTCCTGTTTATTAATGTCAGTCTCAATCATGCTTCTGCAGACCAGATCCTGCCAGACTGCTGTCAGCGTGCCAGCATGCCTCACTCTGCCCACAATCTCTCAAATGATTATTCTCTCTCAAGGCTTCAGATACTCAGCCTGTTTAAATTCAAAAGAAACACTTCTTCAACATCTTCATCAAAAGCATTGTTTGAGAATGGTTTCATACAAGACAGCCCAAATAGTCCATGTTTATTTTTCACACTTTTTCCACAATGGACCTGTAATACACCTGTATCAGTAGCTGATAGAATACTTTAATTGTGTAACAGTTAGGGCCGATTTTGAGATATCTCTCTTGTAAAATTATAGCAAATCACTTTATGATGTATAGTTATTGTTCCAATATGACATTGTCCTTTCATTTTATTAACCCCCCGGAGCCGTGTGGCTCATATTATTTGACGGACAGATGCATTTTTTATCGACTTAAAAAACAGAGCAACAATTACTGCCATGATAAAGCTTGGAAGAGCCAGGACTTTTTTAATATAACTTTTATTCGTCTGAAAGGAGAATGCCATATACACATGACTTGAGGGTGAGTAAATCATGGGCTAATTTTCATTTTTGGGTAAACTATCCCTTTAATGCAATAGATAACATGAACTAACAATGAACAATTCATTCTGAGCATTCATTAACCTGTGTTAATGTTATTTTTTTATATATACTAACACATTTTTAACCTTGCAAATTGTGAATTTTATAAATAGCATAAAATGTTAAATTTTTTAAGCATAAATCTTTTTAATTCATACAATTCCGGGTCAGTAGGATTTTTATGCTCAGCAAGGCTGCATTTATTTGATCAAAAATACAGGTAAACAGCAATCTTGTGAAATACTATTAGAAAATTTAAATACCTGTTTTTTATTTTATTTTATTATGTGTAACATTTTATATTTTAATATGTAATTTAAACCTGTGATGGCAAAGCTGAATTTTAAGTAATCATTTCTCCAGTCTTCAGTGTCACATGATCCTTCAAAATTGCTGATTTGGTGCTCAAATTATTATCAGTGTTGAAAACGGTTGCCTACTGTTTTTGTGAAAAGTCTTGATATTTTTTCCAGGATTCTTTGATGAACAAAGTTCAAAGGAACATCATATATTTGAAATATAAAACTCTTGTAACAATATAATATGCCACTTTTGATCACTTAAATGTCCTGGCTGAATAAAATACATTTCTTTAAAAAACATCTGAATGAACTTTACTTTCGAGCAGGAGTGTACATGGTGATGGGAAAAATTGGAGATAGGAGGAAAATTTATATTCCAATGTTTTAGGCGTTCTTTTGCAAATGTTTTGCATTCCACCGAGAAACTTTTTTCGCTCACAAAATGTTTGCTTGCCCCGGAGAAACCTTGCATTCGCTCGCAAGGTTTGTGATGAGTTTCTTAGGATAATGCATTAAAAAAGTTTTGCGGAGGGAAGGCTACATTTCTCAGGAGAATGCATATGTTTTCAAAGGAACGCAAAGTTTATCGGTGACATGCAAAAGTTTTTAAATATATATTTTTCTTCCCATGTCATATTTTTCCACTATCATGTTCATTAAGGGACACCGTAGGAGTGTACCTAAAGGCAACAATAAGACATCACAAACATGTGAATTAATGTCTTTTAAATTACACTTCTAAAATTGGACAAATTTATTTGTGCTTTCAGCTGGTCATCAAGGTATTGAAGAAGGGTGATGATAGGATCCTGCATGACATCCATCCTCTAATTTGATTGGTTAATTGGCATCACTCTACTTGTAGTCATGTTCCAGACCAGAGTAGTGTATGTGAGCAGTGCATGGTATTGGAGCAGGGAGCTGTTTTTTTTTTTTTTGCGAGCGAGGAGCAGGTTTTTGAAAAGCAGAGAATGGGTATCTTCTCTCATTCCAGGATCACTCGAAGTGGGGTTTCTTTCACCACAAATTGAAATGTCCATTAGAGTATTAAACAAGATAGTTCGACACACATTGCAATAATGCTAATGACATCTGCTCTTGTCTTACAATATTCTGAGGGAACCAGCCAAAGACTAAAACTACTCCAAGATTAGTGCAAAAAGTATGAAGGTTTTAAATTTTAATAACCATTTCTTGAAACCCATTTAGATTTACTAGAGCCCACGGACTGCTGGCTTCACACCTCCGCACTGCTGTTATATCACTGCTTTCAACCTTTGCGCACTGAGTTGTAGCCATTACATTATCAACATTAAAAATTAAAGGATTTATTACATATGAAAGCGGAAGCGTACAAGTTTAATTCTTCATGTATTATTACATTCCTCTTATAAAAATTAGACATCTCTGTGGGCTGCAAATGTCAGCGACAGCTGCACACAAACATAACTAATGAAGTTTAACCACCCACAAACCAATTACGATCCACTTCAGAAAGTTCCCAATTTCCAAGTTCCAAAAGGGAACAATGGGATTAGTAGATGGCAAAGTACAGCATCAGACACCTACACAAGGAGCACTTTTACAGAAACTACCAAAGGGATGCAACTTATTATCAGGCCAACTACTACAATAAAGCATGCTTTAGGTCACTTTTTGGGTTGCTACTCCAAGGTGCACCATATTTATCTCTTATGGTCCTGCTAAATTAGCCTTGTGCAAAACAAGCCAATCTGCAGTGCCAAGTGTTCAGGAACTGACGCGTCACACCTGGGTGCAGCCATTTAACCACGCTCAACTACTATCTACTTGAATGGGGAAATACAGATATCTGCTTGAGAAACTCACATTTAAAAGACTTACTTAAAATCAACAAATAAATCTGTCATGAACCGTCCCATAAAACCGTTGTTTCTTAGGGCCATCATATTGCTCATTGCACTTTTTATTGTTCCTAGTAAAATGAGTGAACATTAGTCTATATACAGTTTTTTTTTTTTTTTTTTGATGCACATGTTTGGTTCCCAAATTCTGAAATAACCGATTAAAACTGGTTTCTTTCAGGTCCTGGTCTGGCATACCCGTACAGAGAAGGTCAACCTGGGTAATGAACCAAAGCGGCAGCAGGATTCGGTTTTTATAGAGGTCTAGCCAGCGACACTGCACTAGGACTGTCATGACACTGGATGGAGGCTCGCCATCGCTGGCACTTTCCAAAAGGATGGCCGCCTTTGAACTTTAGGATACCTGCTCTGGTGGACAAGACATGCCGAGCTATCTCGGGCTCATGGATTCTCTACTGAAACACTGTATCTGCTGGAGCTTCTCACTGTGGTGTCACACTGGATTATCTGTTACGTGGTGGAGAAGAAACCATGGATAAGAGGTTTTCAAATGGCAACTCTATGTGAAAACTTGATCTTATTCCCAGTGCGGTAGTAAACAGACCACTTTCCCATTTCCTCGGACTCTGAAAGCTTGCAGAGGAAAAGGACCAGCTGCTTGAACAATGTACAGAGAGGTTGGGTGGTGCTGAAAATAAACTGTCCATGAAAATAAAAGGAATAGTGAATAAAAACCCTACGTAAGACACCATTACAGGGACAGAACTTTTGGATTACAACTGTCTTTATTCCAAACGACCCTCTTTAAAAGCAAAAAAAAAAAAAAAGAGGAAAAAAAACAGAACTTTACAATAAATGCGTCTTTAGACAAAATGATCACACAATAGTTCATGGCTATTTACTGTTTAATGCACGGAAATAACAATATTCTGTCTCTGTACTAGGCACCAGAAAATGTAAACACATTATAGAAATAAACCTGGATGACATGGTGGGGATGTTTAAATTATTGCACAGCAGAGAGACCCTGTCTGAGAGGATAGAAGCTCTGCTACAGCGGCGGGACTGACGTGTTCAACTGCACACTTTTGTTCGGTCAAAATGAGCTGGCTAAAACAACAATTCCTTCCCAAAGCCCCTTTCTATTGACCCCAACGACCCCTTTTCCGTTAGCCATCACCATGTACAGTCGTCCAGGTTTATTTGTCTTTCACTCACTGTGCTTCTCTGTAACGCACACATTAAAACATCACAGTAAAGATGGAGTTTGTCATGGAGCTACACGGATGCAGTGGGGTGAGAGGCCAGAGAGAGGGGGCGAGGGGTTCGTCTATCTCATGATTACATTACATTACATGGGTCTATACAATATCTGCTACAGGGTTCTGGGACATGGGGCTACAGAAGATAGGGAAAGGAGGGGAATGTTACAAATATGATAGCCATACCTCTGTCTTTTAAATACTATGACTCACTATTTGGTAAAGATATATTAGAAGCCTGTATAATTGGTCCAGCAGCTTTCTTGTAGCTGATATGTGATTTGAACCCCCCAAAAATATATATATATATATAGATGAAAAAAAAATTGCAAATAAGACGGTCAAAGCTGCCAGTCTCTTACACGCCATACTCTCGCTCACTTGATCAATACACCGAGGGCAGGTTGAATCGATGCTCTCCAGAGTAGTAATAGTTGGAAAGAGAAAGAGGGAAAAAATGACAGTACATGAATAAAACTCTGGGTGCGAGTGGTGGTGAAGGAGAGGCAGAGATGGAGGGATGTGGTGCCCCTTGTCCTCCATCGTCCCTCATTCATTTACTTCCAGAGTTGGGTGCTGAGGGTCTGACCAGATGGGGGTGCCACCCAGCCGCCCATGGGGGCACCAGGTGGACCAAATGCCATCGGAGCACCGGAACCGTTCAGGTTCATTCCAGACACCTGTTGGTTAATCTGAAAAAGACAAGGGGGAGAGAGAGATGTGTGAAACATCTATAGACACAAGACTTGTTAGAACAATATTTGCTCTGGTCCAAAACCTATAGACAAAGCAGTTTAAGGCATCACGGGTGCTCTACCAACAGAAAAAGGCTTTCTCCTAAAAAAGAAATACCCCATTTCGACTAAATCCTTGCCAGCATCACACCTTTTGTGGAAAAGGCAAGAATGCACTGCAATGAGCAAAAACCCCAAAACAAAAAAAATCCAAATTGAGAAATTTTGGTCATAAACATTGAATTCACATTTTATTGAAATTTATTTAAACATTTTAATTAAATAAAAATATGTATTACATACGCAACATTCAAATGTTTGTCGGTTTGTAAAAATATATTTTATGCTCACCTAGGCTGCATTTATTTGATCAAAAATACAGTAAAAACTGTTATATTGTGAAATATTATAACCTTTTAAAATTACGGTTTTCCATTTTAAAATGTAAATCAAGGCGCTGTTTGCTGGAAGGACCTTTATTTAGTAATCCCAGAAGATGCTCTTTGGTTGGGTTTCAAACTTGTATTTACAGAAAATAAACATCCAAGGCACTTCTTCTGGTTTAAAAAAGTTAAAAGCCTTTATTCAAACCATGACCCACTCTAGAGACTCTAAATGACTAAAACACTGATGCATTTCAGGCATTCAGCCTTCCTCAGAGCGTGTCAGGTACAAAATGAGTCACAAATGAGTTTTTCTATTAACACATATTTTTGTATTAATCCTGTGATGGCAAAGCTGAATTTTAGCAGTCTTCAGTGTCACATGATACTCAGAAATCATTCTAATTTGCTGATTTGGCGATCAAAAATCGATTCTAATTATTATCAACGTTGAAAACGGATGTGCTGCTTAATATTGTGATGGAAAGTGAATAATTTTTTCAGGATTCTTTGATAAATAGAAAGCTCAAAAGAATAGCATTTATTTGAAATACATTATAAATGTCTTTACTGTCAGTTTTGATCAATTTGATGCGCCCCTTGCTGAATAAAAGTATTACGAATTGAAATTGGTCACAAGATTGGATGACTGTTAAGATGCTGTCTATGAAGGTCCCAAGGTCTATTCTATTAAAAGACAAGTACACTTGCAGTAGCATGAAAAGTAAAAGTGGTGTTTTTACACAATCAGACCAGAGATAAGACAGTCATTTCACCTGAGGATGGCCTTTCCCTCCAATGTTCCCTTTTCCTCTTTTCTTTTTTCAGGTCTCTAAGCTGTTCTCTGATCTTTAAACTCACTCACCCCTCTTATTACTCTTCGTCTCTCTCTCTCTTTCATTTTCTATACCTCTACCCTTTTCCCTTGACTCTCACCAGTATTCTTCCTGACGGGTCCTGTGGGGTGCGCTGGCTGTGGGGCAGCCCATCAGACACGTCTGTCTGATTTATACCGCTGTCTCTACAGCTTATAGCCAACAGAGAGAGAAAAACGAATGGTTTCAAATAAGCAGCTCCCCATTTTTCATTATTAACTTGAATATTGGGGACTTAAGTTTCTGCCACCTTTATCCAGCTGTCAAAATTGATTTTTTCTTTCTTTGCCATAAGAGTTTGCTGTACTATGTTGACAACAGATGTACAAAACTACATAATCCACCAGTCAGTAGGTTGTCTGGCATATACAGAGGCTAAAATAAATTACAATCTTTTATCACTCAAAACTAATCTCTTCACAGAGAACTGTGGATGATAATGGAAACAAGGGCAACAAGTCCGACAGTAATGGTCTTGAAATATGTTGTTAAATGCTGTAGATTTGTGACACAGACAGCGTTTTGATGACAGTACGGTGTTTTAGAGGGAGATGAGAGACTTTTTCATGCTGACAGTCTAACAGCACACTAAACAAATGTCAGCTGTCAGCACGCTAAAAAACCTCTCTGCGACGGTGCGATCAGTCTCAAAAATTCATCCCCTTTATAGCACCGCTTTCAAAGAATATAACACTTAAAACAAAGTCGACCTCATTCATTGACTGGACGGTTGGTGTTTACATAATGTTTAAACAATGATATGCTAATGTTTATCTAACTGCTTAGCCCCTATTCAGCTCTGCCCGATCTGAGGAGCGAAACTGTGAAGTGTGCCAGAACACAGAGGTGAACCAATCATAACAGAGCTCATTTACATATAAAAGACTTAAAGTATAGCGTAAAATAGACATGAAAAACTAAATTACGACCCATTACTATAAAAAATCTTACCAAACCCAAACCTTTGAATGGTAATGCATATAAGTACACTTAATACACAAGTAAAATGTACTTATTTTTTCTTTTGCAAGTTTTTGCACACATTAAATTGAACATATAAAATTAAGTAAACTTTCCTTAACCAAGTAAAATTAGCAAAGACAATAAGTACATTTAACTTGCAGAGTAAATGTTAGTTGAGTAATTTCTACTTCGTTGAAGTTTCCTTTGCTATACGTTTTACTCAAAAAATATAACACTGAATTAAAACATGCTTTTAAAGTGTATGCTTTACTTCGAAACATCTAAGTAAATAACACAGTAGATATAACACAGTAACACAGTAGCCCCAGTGCATGATGGGAACACCAGTATGAGAAAAGTTTACTTTTAATTAAATTTATAACATTGATATTTACACTTTAATTTCTACAAGCTTGAATTGAGTACTAAGAAAGAATTCTTGCCTGTACTAACTTTTTCATGAAGAAATTATATTTGCCTTTTCTGTAGTATTTACTTCACTACAGAATCATTTTTATCAGTGTAGACTGAAGGGAATAAATATTGATATGATACAAAAGGATAAAAAAAAAGCAACTTTAAATATACAGAAACAGTAGAACTTGCCTTTTCCCATACAATCCTGAAATACAAACTACAACACATAATTCATCTGCCTCCTATTCGTGTTTAATTCCAAAGCACTAAACCCCTTCCTGAGGCAGTGAGGGAGGTTATCCATCACCGTGAACTCCTGGAGTGCTCCGATGTCTCACAAGGTGACTAAATCGCTTTAGGCCATGAAGTGTATGACTAGAGTAAGACAGTCAGAGGGAAAAAATGTATCTATATATTTTTTTAAAATCCTCCCAAAATCCTCAGGAGGTTCCACTGTGGACCTGAACTTCATTTTGTGCTCAAATGCACAGCAGGACAAATTTGGCCAATCTCGTAATTACACCTGCTTCCTCCGCAACACAGTACTGCCTACGCACAGAGAAATAAGTGTGCCGTGAGAGTGTGTGTGTTTGTAAATACTCCAAGAGCAGTATTCAGCAAACGCTAATGATTCTACTCCTCCCTGCGCACTGGCTCTGCTCAGACCTCCTCGGAAAAGAGGGAGACGCTCAGTGTGCTGGGTAACGAAGAAAAACATCTCAAGTCAGATCCTTCTCAGAAAAAAAAAACATCTCCCAGGAACCAAGCGACAAAATTACCCTCACTCCAGAAAACCATTAAGCAAACACATTTCTTTCCTCAGCCGGTCTCTCAAAATACAAATGTGCTGCTGAAGGCCTATAACTCAGGGACGCACACGCTTGCATTGTGGGGAGGGATTTTAATTAAGGCCGTGTGAGTGTAAAGCACGCTGTATTGATTTATGATGTGTAATTAACCTCCCGGTGGCTGAAATCTCGGACTCCCTCCGCTCACAGCCTCATACACAGGGAGTCATGGGCCACGGGAGGCAGGGGCGAGACAGGGAGATGATAGAGAGGTCGGCGTCACTAAGCCCTCATCTTTAATGAGCCACATGCAGATGGGAGGTGACAGCAGATTATATGAGGACTTTAAAAACCCTTATTATGAATCTCTGATTATACTGTGAGTGACCGAGAGTGACTGAATGTGACAACTCGCTTTCCACCTCAAAATGGTTTTGAAAATGTGAAAGATCTGATCTGAATAAGCTTTGTGGATAGCGGGAGATGCATTGTGGGAATCGAACATGATGAATGGTAAAAGCTTCAGATATAGATGTTCTCTCTATAAAAAGCAGATACTGATCCACTGCAGCCTGTGCGTCATATCAATGACTCATGGCAGATTCTGAGAGGGTGGGTTGGTTAAAAATACACCCCCAGAAGAACATCATGAACAGAACCTGAAGCTCTTGACCTCTGGTATGTGACTTAATACTACTGTCATCAACACTATTTAATTATGACATTTTTCAGGTCCCCTTTTTTCACCTATAACATTTTTTTGGTTCAGTTTCTCATGATATGATTGCATTTATCATTCGTTCGCCAGCTTTCTGAATGCTTCCTCTTCAATGGGTTCTTGTAGCTGACAGACTCTTTCCTTTTTGCAATGTAGCTAACTAACTGTTTCTGATTTCAACAAGCGCACTACGAGACAGATCTACCAATCCAAACTCAAAAGTACAGCTAGTTTCATTGGGACTTCAGTTAACATTACAGCAGCTTATATACTTACACGTTGCATTTATCCTAATTACCATCTTTATAAAGGCCAATTCACACTGCACGGACAAACACCAACAAACATGTTTGTTGGGTTTGTCAGATTAGTGTCTTACCACTGGTCGGGTTTTGTTTTCACCCGACTGAACGTGTTCAATCAGTGTTTGTCGGTGTCTGTTGGGGCAGTGTGAACATGACAGTTATTTTTGTGGAAACCATGATTAATTTTTTCCTCAGGTGTCTGATGAATATAAAATTCAAAAAAGCATTTATCTGAAATCTTTTGTAACATTATAAATATATCCAAGGTAACTTGATTAACTTAATGCATCCTTGCAGAATAAAAGTATGAAAAAAAAACCATCTTACTGACTTTTATTATTAAACTTTTCAATAGTAATAATATAATAAGTATAGTATAATAATTGATTTATTCATATTAATAACTGATTTGTTCGTATTAATAATAAATGATATTGATCAATTTAGATACAATCAGGAATGTTTAAATAAGAAGGTACACCTAAGGCTTATATTTAATATAAAATTACATACTAAAAATTATATAATAAATATTATAAAAATACTATTAAACAGCCTCAGCATTACATTAACCACACACCCTCCCTCCAAAATCCCACCCTCAAAAGAAATGTCAGCAAATCTAAATGTACCAAAAGTCTTAAAGCATATGATGTTTCTGAAGTGCAATCCACTCCCTAAAACTTTTTTCTTTTGCTGTTTACAGGTCTAGAGCTGTCATAGAGACAAGTGTGATTTCATAAGACATTTATTTCAGTGACTGTAGGGACATTTTATATGTGGTAAATTGCTTACAACGCCATGACATACCTGTGCCATATTCCACTGCCCTTGCTGACCTGGCTGCATGGCATACATGTTTTGAGGGGGCACCATGCCCTGAGGTCCCATCATGCCTGGAGCCAATCCCATCACCCCCGGCTGTGCATTGCCCATGAAACCATTAGGCATTGTCATGCCAACCATCATGCCTGTATTCTGGCCCATCATAGTGCCACCCTGTCCCATGACAGCCCCCATCATGGTAGTGGGCGGCATGGCTCCTCCCATCCCCGGAAAAGCCTGGAAGTTCCCCTGTGGCTGCGCAGGGAACTGCATCTGAGACGGGCCCATGAACATTGCAGTCGCTGTGGGAGCAGAGTTGCACAAAAGGTACACAAATAAGATTTACACACAACGACATGTTCAATATGTTCATAGAGACACAAACAGAAGCAGAGCAGAGGACACAGACACACAAAGCATCACAGAAAGAGGAGAGCAATCAATATATGTGCTAATGTGTGCAGTTTCTTGCCCCGAGCACAAAGGAAATGGATCTTTGAGACAGGAGAGGTGTGTGGGATGAAAGGGGACATATAAAGCGTCCTGATGGTGGAGTATTGGCAGCTCCTTCATTTTGAGCATTTGAGGTTTTGGGAAATGTCCTCTTTGAAGAGCAGGGCAGGAGAAGCAAGCAGCTTTAAACCACGTTCAGCAGTATCAGAGTGCTGAGACACGCAGTGCTTGAATTATTGATACCCCCATTAAAGCAGGGCTTCTCAAGAACCTCGCTTGCTTTCTCTTTCTCTCAAACACACACACTCCCACAGCACCATTAGAAATGGACTCTAGACGCATAGAGCCATTTATAGATCTGCATTTTCTCGCTCAGATCGCTCATTCTCTGAGGGATAAGAAAGTGGGACTCTAGAGGGATGGATGTACCTTGTGCAGGCTGTTGTGGGACGGTGCTGGAGCCATACAGAGAGAGAATGGAATCCTTGGAGAGAGGTTTCTTGGCCGAGTCCTCTGCTTTGCTGCTCCCGCTGGTTTCGCTGAACAGGTCCAGATCACCCTGTGGTGGAGCAGAACTTCCTGTGGCCGTAGCACCTGCCACAGCCCCTCCGGCAGAGCTGGCTTGAATGCTCCCAGCTGCCTTACTGGAACTGACCTGCAGAGCACAGGAGACAGTTGACTTAAAGCCACACACTCTCAAAACCTGCTAATGCACTCTCAAAATATAATTTCCTGATACATCAATAAACTCATTAGCAATCACACACACGCATGGATATATCCGTGGGCATTAAAATCATGATCCAAATGAGGTATCTCTACAGATTTCCCAGTCTAAATGGTGGGAAACCTGCACCAAATCAACTGGATACAGCTCCAAACATCCACAGAAGAATTACTACTAATAGAAATGCTCATTAAATTACATATTTTCTATAAATAAACTAAAAATAAAAAATAGTGTATTAAATGAAAATTTAATTAATTAATTAAATTAAATACAAAAAAAGTATTTTTAAACATATAATATACACAATGAAAAATATTTAATATTTTTTAAACGTATATTTATATTTAAAAATATGTGATATGAAAATGTTAGTGTTTTAAAAGATCAAAGATCCTAGCTTGGTTCTAGGTTTGTTTTTTTTACTACTTATCAGATTGTAGACAATTTAATTCCTGCAAACTAGCTTTGGCTGGGATCAAAAGCGCACTCTGTTGCTGCCACAATACCTGAAAAGGAGCAGTCACATAAGCAAAAATTTGTGGTCAAAAAGGTTCATTCGAAATAGTGTAGCAATTTATGAAGCACAGCTCACACAGACGTCACTTCCAAACCAAGCAGCTTTCTGTAGCTTGCTGTAACGTAAAATTGTAATTCATGTGGATTCCTATTGAAATGCCATCATTTTGCCTGCAAAAATTTGCTGAACAATGGTTCTTTAGAAACCTAAAGAGAGAATCAAAAGACGCCAAATCAAATCAAAGTTGGTTAAAAATATCCATCCTGTATAAACTCAGAGAGAAGACACAAATACACACACACACACACACACACACACACACACAAAGATGAAAGAAAGGCTTCATCATCTTCAAGCAGAGAAATGACATTAATTAGACTGCAGCTGTGATGAATGAATAGCTCAGGAAGAGGAGACACAATTCACCGTTTACACAAAGTTGCAGCACACACAAATAGCAGAAGATGGAGGAGACAATCAGTAAGAGGCAGTTTGTGTTCAGTCAAAACACCTGCATCCTTTTACTCAATTACAGTCGTGTGAAGCTAGACTAACAGCCAAAAAGCTGCAGATGGTATGGCTGATGTCATGGTTACCCTCCAAAAAGCAAGTCGGTCAATATGAAACTTGAGGGAAAGTTCTAGGTCTAAAATCATAGTTCATGTCCAGGAAAGTCAGCATGCTGATTAGTAACTTACTGACTCCGGTAGCGCATGGCTGAAGAAACTCAACAGTGGCCCAAGGTCATGTTCAGTGATGTGCGAGACCTGGGTGAGCCTTGCTGAGATTTGGCACAGGCTCCATTCCATTCCTGATTAAGAACCAGGAGGGCATCAGACTATTATAAGCAGGACTAAGGTACGCTACGCTGGTAACACACCATGCTACATATTAGTCATGCCAGGTGGACTTCATGAAACCTGTGTCTTTGTCTTTTGCTTTCAAGGGTATTTATATGCTTGTGATAAATTTAACATGTTACACTGGAAAACTATTTATACAAATATACACAATTTTATATAAAGTTTGGGTTCAGAAAGATTACTGAAAAGAAATGAATACTTTTAATGATGCGCAGAGAACATCTATTGCTCCACATCTTGACTCTCTATCACTAAAAGCCAGTAATCAGGCCAAGAAAATCCAGTTTGACAGTGATTTAAAAAAAAAAACATATTAGCATTGTTACTAAAACAGCATACATCACCTCAGAAACATCTCCAAAGTAAGTGACATTCTCTCCCGTTCTGACAATGAGAAACGTGCTCATGCATTTGTAACGTCTAGACTTGACTACTGCAATAGCATTTTTCCTGGCTTACCAAAGAACTCTATTAAAAACGTACAAAGAGTTCAGAATGCAGCTGTGTGAATTGCTAACTCGCTCTAAAATTAGAAATCAAATTACTCCAACACTCAGATATTTTCACTGGCTGCGCCTGCATGTATCAATCAGGATTGAATTCAAGATCCTCTTACTAGTTTATAAATGTCTTCATGGAACTGGCCCAATATACCTTTCTAATTAATTGAATAAATATACTCCAACAAGATCGCTCCGAACATCAAATAGTAATTTGTTGGTAGTGCCAAAAACAAGGCTAAAAATCAGTGAGTCAGCCTTTAGTCATTTCAGTCCCAAGCTATGGAACTCTCTTCCTGAGAGAATTGGGGAGTGATATTTTGGATGCGGTTTCAGACATGAGGGTAAGACACCAGGACCAAGGGCGCAGGCTGGTTTAATTGCGCACCTGTATGTCTACAGGTGTGTTTGGATGCTCCGCTCCAGTAGAGGTGGAAAGAAAATGGATGCCATCAGAGGCACACTGTGTGTTTGGATGCTCCACTAGGAAGCAGGGCTTGCTGCTACTGTAAATCACAAACCGAGGCTCACGGATTCTTCCATTCAGATCGAATTTAGTCATCTTATTTCTATATGTGTATGTATTTTTTCCCTGTGTTTTTCCCTTCTGTAAAGCACTTTGTAAACACTGTTTTAAAAGGTGCTATATAAATAAAGCTTTCTAAAGACTGGAGTAATGAAAGCTTTGGCACCACATGAATACATTACATTTGAAAACATTAAAACAGAAAATGTATTTCTTTTTAACTAATATTTCATAATTACTGTTTTAATTGTATTTTGATCAAATAAATGCAGTCTTGGTGAGCATAAGAGACTAATAATAAAAATAAGGTTACAAAGGAAAGAAATTGGCAAAACGATTTCACAGGGTCTTTGAAGCACTAGAGCTAATTATAACTTTTCACCATCCGTAGAGAAAAACAGAGAAAAGCAGAGAGAGGGAGTGAAAACACAGTGGGGGGAATGTGCCACATCATTTGAATTCAAATCGAGCAAAAACAGATATGTGTATCAATCGATTTTCCCCACAAAAATCATCCCACTCTAGTATCATTAAGTGGCAAACATGCTTACTCAGATGGCAGATATCGAACAGGCCATTCTCTGAAGTTCACTGCTGAAGTACGTGCCTGACATGAGCTCATAAATAAAACTAAACGAAAAGAGCGTGATTCAGAGACCGTCTCCGCTCGCCTGCTGTCTATCCATCAGTGTCCTGGAGCTTTGGGCATGGAAATGTTCCACAGTAATCAGAGACAAAAAGGCGGGGTTGGAAGGACAGGGTGGAGGTTGGCAGGGACACATGCGGACGCTCTCCTCCCATTTAGATGGGTCGGCGATACACAGCTCTGCGTTTAGGTATGCGGGAGTAACACCTCCAGCTGCTGCTGCGCCAGTCGCAGCATCTGATAAGAACCGAGCAGAGCTGAACACGGGTGAACAGCACTGCGGCACGATAAGCCAAACACCGCCTCGCAGATCTGATACGCAAACCCCTCGGCTGATTAACCTGTGAAGGCTGACGCTAACAAATGCGTGCTACAGCCTATAATGGGTTCATACTTCGATATGCACAAGAAAAAAGAGATGAGGAACAAAGAATCACAAACTCTTGACAGCTAGTCTCAAGACCCCAGCAACAAGCAAGAACATACTTACTTGGCAGAAGTGAGCTTTTTTTTTTAAGGCCCCATTATGAAAAAGAGATGACACAAGCCCTTTTCTCTATTTGTAATATGAGTGACATTTGAAGGGATCCATCAGGGGGTCTGCAGAGGAACACAGGCAATGCTATTAGAATTAAAAATAGATGAGGAGTGGGAGGCCAGGAGACCTACACTCCTGAATTCAGAGAGAGGAGCAGATATTTCCTCTATGCTATATGAATAGAGAAGAAACTTTTGTTCTCACATGGACAAGTCTTTAGATTATGGTGTTCACATGAATGTGCATCTCAAAAACATGCTACAAATATTGCTATGCTTCCACTTCTATATATATCCACAAAAAAACAATTAACACTAGGGCTGTGTCACTATAGTATTGATAGAACGAGCAACAGAATGACAGAACAAATGATAGATTGACAGAACAATAGAACGATAGATAGAACAATCTATCTATCTATCTATGGTTCTAGCTATTGAAAGATAGATAGAGCGATACAAGGATCGACAAAACGATAGATAGAACGACCAATAGCTAGAACCATAGATAGATAGATAGATAAATAAAAAGATAAAAAGACAGAACATCAGAATGGTAGAATGAACTACAGATCATTAGATACAGGTAGAACGAACGACAGAACATTACACAGAACAAACGACAGAACGATGGATAGGTAGAATGAACGACAGAGCGATAGAAAGATATAGATATATAGACAGATTTATTTGATTTTTGAGCAAATATATAATCTACTCTTGAGTGCAGTATCTACTCTCCGAATCTTGTGTTTGCCGCCCTTTTGATGGCAGTCCAATTACGTCATTGTAATGCATTGCAATGTACTGAATAGTGCCGTATTGCGTATTAAACGAAAACAACTAAGAAAACTACTCGTTCACCAACAATCAGTGTGGCACCAAACACATGAATATTTGATCTATCCCTCCCCCACATTAGCACAGAAACACACACACACACACACACACACACACGCACGCGCCATACAAACACAGTGCAGCCTGTATTTCACTGTGACATTCACAGAGCACCATGCATATTCCAGCTCTATCCACCCCCAAACACAATTCACTCGCTCACTCATACCCACAGAGAGAGAGAGGGAGAGAGAGAGATTTTATGTGCAACAGAGTAGGCTTTGTCTGATTAGCAGCCCCACACAGATAATTAGCACTCTGGTGGTGCTGTGGGCTGGGCTAATCCACTTTTCCCCACAGTCCCCTTCTGCCTGGGAAACCAGAAAAACCTGAGCACAAAAAAAAGAAAAAACAAAAGAAGAAACAAAAGAACAGAAGTGCCCCAAAATCACAACTGTGCTAGGTTATATTTGGTAAAGATGGCTGTTCGCAGCAGTGGGTGCAGACTGGGTATGTGCCAGATCAGAGTCTGGCAGTGCCACCCTGCCAAGGTCCCACTGCAGCTCAGAATCTGAGGATCAGTCAGCAGGAAAGAGCGGATGAGACAAGAGGCCATCTGGGGAATACAAAGACACACAATCAACAACATAAATGTCGGGTGGGGAGGGGTGCATGTGAATGTGTTGGGCACATTCACACCAAATCTGATGTGACCAAATATGAACTGAAAACCTATTAGCATCAAAAATTCGCAAAACTATTCATTCCAATTTATACACTGATGCTAGATTTTCACAACTCTCTGAAAAAAAAAATCTGAATAAAAAAATGACCCATAAGACAACATGGTAACATAAATGTAATAAATTAGTAATACATGTTTAAAATAAATAAAGCAGTACATTTATAAATAATAAAATAGGCAAAATATGTAATATGCATTTATTTTATATAAATGGGTCAATGACGTGATGCCTACATTTTCTGTCCGATTGTATAAACTGCTGTTTTGGAAATTATTCTAAATTTACTCTACATTTATTTTCTGCACTATTTGGCATGATTTCCAAAGTGTTTTGCAATCCTGTACAAAACGGCACAGCATCTGTATTTAAATGTTCATCAAAATATACAAACAAACGTCTGATGATATCCATTTTATGAAATATGTGGTGCGACCATCAAGAAATGACCACGTTGGAACTTTTATGCTGAAATCCATTCAAGATCACTATTTACAAAATTAAAAAAGAAATGCAAATACTTTATCACTTTAATTACTGAGAACTTAAAAATGAGAAAATAAGTTAAGCATGTTAAGGAAATTTTATTCATTTTAAGATAAGTCACGGTTGCACCGCATGACATTTTTGAACAAACACTAAAATCACTTCATTTACCATTTTAATATAAATTCTTGAGTACACAACATTCTTAATGTTGGAACAATTGCAATAGATATTATTAGTATTTTTTGTAATTTAAAATTGGTCTGTCGAAAACCTAAAATGCTTCCATCCATACAGGAGTTAAAGATCAGTGTTGTGATTTTAGACCTTTACATTAAAAGTAAGCATTTAGATGAATTCTTCAAGGCCAAGAATATTCCTATGGAAAGGTTTGAGAGAATTTATGAAGTGCCAATTTCACTACAAACAACAATCCCATTAGCCGCTGAGATGTTCTGGGTGTATTGTGTTCATGACCTCCACTGCTCCAAAAGACATTGTGAAGAGTGTCCCTGAGGTGCTGCTCTGGGACCAGTTAACTGTGTTAGCACTGCAGTTAGCAGTGGTTACAGATAGAAGATGGAGAAATCTGAGCCTGCATTAGCACTCTGACCTATATGCTTCCAGTCAGCCTTCTTGTAATGTATCCACTGCCTCACTTTGGCCGTGATCGATACTCAGCTGGTCTAGACTTCAGTCATTGTGCCATTAAGTACAGGTAATATTCCCACATAAAAGCAGCAGGATTTCACCTTCCCCTTCACACGCTACCAAAAATACCTTAAGTACTAAAGGCCACTTTAGCACTAATTTAACATTTCAAAAGGCTTCCTGTGATTCTATTGAAAATTGACAATATTTTATGGCTAGTACCTGCTAAAAATGGCTGAAAATCACATTTATTTACTGAGGGAAAAAATATTATACGTGTCATAATACAGTATATGCACCACAAAGAGATTCATTCCAGCTAATAATATTTCAGCAATATTTTCCACTGGCAAACATGGCTGAGAAAAAAGCCTAGCCATAACATTCAACACCCTGCTTACACACCCAAGGACGTTCTGGCTCAAGGATACCTTTAAGAAAATGAGCTGCCCTGGAAAAGCAAGAACACGCATACACACAGACACACTGTAAATGTAAAAAAAAAAAAATTAAGGCTAGCTATCCCCATCTGCTAAAGAGAAAAATTAATACACGTGACAAATTACTGTCCCTGGATTCTAAAATATGCATAAGTGTTCTTTAAATATCCCAACAATTTGCATGTGGCCACAAGCGACAACCTCACCTTTTTCTGAGACGTGTGAGCGGATTGGTTATGTTTTCAAGCTCTCTGGCTTTAAGGTAGAACTGGTAACATGCGTGCATTTGCATTGTGTGGGACTGGAGCATGAAATAAGTTAATCCTCCATTGCCGTGGTTCCTCGGGCAGTCCTTGCAACCCATTCATGCACATATCAGTAATGTTTTCTATGACCTTGGGATAGTGTCATATGATGGTATCTAAAGTAGGGGAGTAGGGGAGGCATGGGAGATGGGACCAAGGGATGCTGAATAGCATGGCCCCATTAGTATCTGCTAGTTGATGACCTATCTAAACCATATGGCAAAAAGCATTTTTTCCATGCTAAAGGACAGCTTTCATCAGGTACATTAGACCTCCTCGCACCCTTTGACTTGCAGAAGGTGGGTGTGTTGTTCTAATCAGATGCAGAGAATGGATGCATATAGAAGTATATGTTGATTAGACTAACAACAGTGACAAACAAAACCAGAGTGGAAACAGAAGTCTTTGGATTGCAGAATAATGTAATTTTGACACTTCATACACAAACACACGCACATTTTGCCACCGGTGGCAGTAATAGCTCTCAACCCAGATTATATGTCTGCCAGTGAGTCACTTCCCATAAACCAACATTCAGAAAGGCAATGCAAAGTCTACAACACATCCCCAAGTACAGAATTTTCAAAGCATACTGCACATATAAACACATATATACATATAGATATGCGCAGCACAGCAGTGGCCGGAAAGCCAGATTTAAAACCTGGATAAAGCAGCCACCCTGCAGCACACCGGCCACCGCAGAGCCTTTTCCCTTTGTAGAGGTGTACAAACTGAACTAGCTCAGCTTTCATTAAGGCATAAGTCCATCTGTGCTTAAAACATGCGCACAAAACACAGAGACTGCCTACGCTAGAGCTCACTATAGAGCGTACATACATTCATGTGCTCCGAGGGACTCAATGTGGTTTTCCACTATGCTGTATGCACGCAGCACTGAATGCGTGGTGCATGGTAGGCCCATATGTTGAGCGTGAGGGCCCACGGAGCTCAAAAGAACATGAGCAGAACAATAGCTGCACTCTTAAAGGGATGGCGGTGGGTTTTTCTGATGAGTTGTGCCTCTTAAAGAGCTGAATGATTCATTAGTGAGTCAGCAAGCTATACATCCTGTGTGCAGCAGATTCTGGGGTGAGACTAGTGCAAGAAAACAGCTGACAGATGGTACTAAAATGACTAAAGTAAAGCAAACCTTTCTGCAATTACATGACCTAGTCTAGTACACTGCATCAATGAACGCAGGGAGCGGTTTAGAGAAATCAAATAACCCTGTAATACATCGGAATATAATTTTAAGAGGATAAAATCAGCTAAATACTAAGAGGATCATTTGCAAAATATGGAAGTGGAAGTGTGATTTTTGGGCCAAATCATGTCACGGTAGGGACATTTCTACCATATTAGTTAACATTACATACACTTTAAAAATGATAAAAACAGATTATTGCACTACGTTTCTATTTAAAAAAGTCATGGTTAGCTAAATGTGTTACTTGCCATTTCTTTGTAGGTATGTGAGAATTTACTAGCAATTTTTGAGTGAGAACTGTAGTAAAACTTTTTCAATGTGGAGACTTTTTTTTCTTTATTGGTATCTGTTAAAATGGGATATTAAATTGTTGCTCATTTGCTCCATTTTTAGATGGCCATTTCCATCATCTATCACAAAATAATCTAATCTAAAAGATTAAATAGATCATGTTAATCTTAAGAAAATCTCAAAATGAATACTGCACATTATAATGTTGTGAAGCCTAAATTCACTTGTAGCGCGTTTCATTTATTTAGAGAAAAAAAATTATATGTAATCTTAAACCCAGCTATTTTAATATCAGTTATCAGCCATAACTACCATTATAAATACCAGTATTTGCTAGAAGTTTTATATCAGTGCAATCCCCAGCTCATGGGACACAGATTGCATCATAATTCTGCACCAAAAGTTACATGTAAAGACCTCAGTTTGACAAACTCCAAACAACAGCGCCAAACATCATGTGTTAATATGCGAACAGCGAATGATCATGATGCAAATGAGCAGGGATGCTTTTGCTCCACAACACTCACAAAATGTTGATGTTGATATTCTCACAGCCCTTATGTGCGCAGACAGCTTGATTAGGGAGCTGCAGAGAAACAGGCTGGTCAGGATGTCAATAATGGGGAGGGATTTGTTGCTAACGGAGCATCATGGGATACGAGAACCGGCTTGCAGTTATGCAATCATACAGACGCTGCAGGGAGGGGGAAGTCCTGCGGAGGAGACTGTGTGTGGATGTCTCAGGGGGTGATATGAAAGCTGGCAGTAGATGAGATGTGAAAAGAGGAAGTGTGAGGACAGATTAACATGCACCGGCTGGAGTCACACTGAAGGAATGGAGAATACGGAAGCCAAGTGGTTTCTTATCAAAGGCTCCAAGGGTCTCTCAAGTTCTCATCATTCTCTCCCCTTAGGCTTAAGAAGAACTGGGAGTGCCTTGATTCAGGCCCTCATGCCAATCAACCAGAAATCTGCTGCTTGTTCCACATGCTGTCGCTTGGTATCAGGGCAAGGAAAAAGAAAAATCAACATGCATTCTCATAGTCTCACACTCATTTCCCATCCTCTTCTATTTTGGTTTTCCTTTCCAACCAGGGCAATTGCATGCTTATTGGTCTTATTATTACTGTTGTATCATTCTGGGTGTGTTCAACTGATTTCCATTGTGTGCACGCTCTACAAAAGGATTGAGAGAAAAAAAAGAGGTGTGAGAGGGTCAAAACATAATACCGTGTCAATTTTCGACATGTGTGACGCACACAAAACCAAATAGCTCATAATAATCAACATTGTAGGAAGAGCCGATTGGGTTGCAGTATTGATGAAAGCCTGTTTCTATTTCTAATGTGCATCAGAGTGACTCATGTAACTATTTTATATATATTTATGTGAAAATATCATAAGCATGAATGTGAATTTGTAAATGATGGTTTGTGTTGAGTGATATAGAGCAGTTTTTATTAACACTATTACAGGTCCTTCTCAGAAAATTAGCATAGTGATAAAAGTTCATTATTTTACATAATGTAATGATAAAAATTAAATTTTCTTATATTTTAGATTCATTGCGCACCTATTGAAATATTTCAGGTCTTTTATTGTTTTAATACTGATGATTTTGTCATACAGCTTATAAAAACCCAAATTCTAAAAAAATTAGCATATTTAATCCGACCAATGAAAGAAAAGTGCTTTTAATACAAAAAAAGTCAACCTTCAAATAATTATGTTCAGTTATGCACTCAATACTTGGTCGGGAATCCTTTTGCAGAAATGACTGCTTCAATGCGGCGTGGCATGGAGGCAATCAGCCTGTGGCACTGCTGAGGTGTTATGGAGGCCCAGGATGCTTCGATAGCGGCCTTAAGCTCATCCAAAGTGTTGGGTCATGTCTCTCAACTTTCTCTTCACAATATCCCTCAGATTCTCTATGGGGTTCAGGTCAGGAGAGTTGGCCAATTGAGCACAGTAATACCATGGTCAGTAAACCATTTACCAGTGGTTTTGGCACTGTGAGCAGGTGCCAGGTCGTGCTGAAAACGAAATCTTCATCTCCATAAAGCTTTTCAGCAGATGGAAGCATGAAGTGCTCCAAAATCTCCTGATAGCTAGCTGCATTGACCCTGCCCTTGATAAAACACAGTGGACCAACACCAGCAGCTGACATGGCACCCCAGACCATCACTGACTGTGGGTACTTGACACTGGACTTCAGGCATTTTGACATTTCCTTCTCCCCAGTCTTCCTCCAGACTCTGGCACCTTGATTTCGAATGATATGCAAAATTTGAGCGACAGTCCAGTCCTGCTTCTCTGTAGCCCAGGTCAGGCGCTTCTGCCGCTGTTTCTGGTTCAAAAGTGGCTTGACCTGGGAATGCGGCACCTGTAGCCCATTTCCTGCACACGCCTGTGCACGGTGGCTCTGGATGTTTCAACTCCAGACTTAGTCCGCTGCTTCCGCAGGTCCCCAAGGTCTGGAATCGGTCCTTCTCCACAATCTTCCTCAGGGTCCGGTCACCTCTTCTCATTGTGCAGTGTTTTTTGCCACACTTTTTCCTTCCCACAGACTTCCAACTAAAGTGCCTTGATACAGCACTCTGGGAACAGCCTATTGGTTCAGAAATGTCTTTCTGTGTCTTACCCTCTCGCTTGAGGGTGTCAATGATGGCCTTCTGGACAGAAGTCAGGTCGGCAGTCTTACCCATGATTGCGGTTTTGAGTAATGAACCAGGCTGGGAGTTTTTAAAAGCCTCAGGAATCTTTTCCAGGTGTTTAGAGTTAATTAGTTGATTCAGATGATTAGGTTAATAGCTTGTTTAGAGAACCTTTTCATGATATGCTAATTTTTGAGAATTTGGGGTTTTCATGAGCTGTATGCCAAAATCATCAGTATTAAAACAATAAAAGACCTGACATATTTATGTTGGTGTGCAATGAATCTAAAATATATGAAAGTTTAATTTTTATCATTACATTATGGAAAATAATGAACTTTTATCACAATATGCTATTTTTTTGAGAAGTACCAGTATACTATAGTATATGTTAATATTTTGAAATTGGCTTTTTTATATTTTTATTATTAATTTTAATTTTAGTTTTTTTTTATTTTTCTTTTGTCATTTGTATTAGTGTTTTGTATATTACTAGCTCTAGTTTAGCTTTAACTTATTTACAACTATTTTATAAAAACAACTTACTTAACCTAGTTAGTAGTTTTATAGTCCCTACTTCAATTTCAGTTAGTTGCAACATTTCTAATTTTAAGTTTTCCATCTAATGTTTAGACTTTATTTAATTTCAAATGCATTTATAAATGAATAAATGCATAAATTAATGAAGACTATTAAAACAAAAATGAATGAAGTATAGTTTTAGTTAATGTCACCATGACAGTATTCATTATAAAGGATTATCCATGTACAACTTTATTATTATTATTTTTCATTTATGCGCCCTGGTTATCTTTAATGCCGACTTTAACAATAACAGCACTGATATGGAGACAAAGTCAGGCTTCTCTTTGCACTTCCTGCAGGGCGCTCTTGCTTCCAAAAATTACTGTTTGGGGAAAAACAAATCCTCATTCACACACATAAGCAATCCAATTTCTTTAAGTGACACATCTTCAGATATGAGAAATGCTTCTAAATTCTTTAAAGAGCTAGTGTGTGGCTCTTTCAGACACATCTACCAAACAAAGCCTCTAAAAGACACAACAAACAAGAATCAAGGCATAATGCTGCCATCCTCCCTCATCAGACACCCACCGGCGCTCGATTCATCTGGAGAATAAGAGCAGAGATTGACAGCATGCTGTTGAGACCGAAGGCTTTGTGAAAGCCTGAGCGTTCGCTTACTATTCTCAAATGATCTATCTTTAGCTCCTCTTTATCCTTTATTAGCATCCCACGAGAATGCAGAATGAATTCATTGTGAAGGAAGGGCTGATTTCCGCTTGGCCAGAGCAGAGCAGGAGGGCATCAATTATTTGAGGAGTCCAAAGTCAGTCCAGCGGCTTTACACACCTCTCAATAAAACATTGATTCAAGTGGAGAAAAAGCTTTTTGTCAAGCCACCTTTCTGGCTTCAGCACAGCTTCAGGTCTCTGAGATCAAAAAAAGAGAACCGTCCTCAAGCCATTCTGAGAATGATGGCCAAAACAAGTGTGAATGGAGGATGTGAATAGAACTTAGTCAGGGTAGACGCCATATTGAATTTAACACGCATGAAAATAAGGCAATGAGGGAGAGACTTGCAGTCTTTACAAATAGCAAATGCTGCATAAATCTCCAAGATCACATATATTTTTCAGCTGAACAATCAGTATAACAATTACAACAGTACAATCCATTGAACACTGTGCACTTTTATCCCTCACAGCCTCACATTTTTGTTCCTGTCAAAAATTAATGATGGCGCAAGGGAGAAAAAGAGAAAGGACAATGTGGGGTTAGTGAGAGTGGATCTCAGGGGTGAAGACTAACTTCCACAAAGACAAATTGCTATTCATCCTGGGATCCTCCAGTGTCCTGATTGGCTGTAAGTGTGTAAATCAGTGGTTCTCATTGTTTTTTTGGCCCAGCGCCCACCTATACAGTATCCAGGTTCCTTACCAACCCCCCATCAAATAAAAAGTAAGCTACAATTATTAATGTTGATTATTATTATGCGTTTTATTATTAACATATCATTAAAAAAGCATGGCGCATATTGGACAAATGTCCAGTTGTCAAATTCGGCACCATTTTGTCTAAATAAAGAAAATAATTAAACACTAAAAACAAAATTTTCGTTGCAACAAGTGAATTCAGGAACATTAAAATGGATATTCATTCTTAGTCTGCTAAAGACTACAATTACCAGTGTTATTAAATTATTACTGTGTATTAAGTGAGCATTAGATGATGGCACTTGAAGCTCATTCAAATGTAAAAATAAGGTGGGTATGTACAATTAATAACAATATCAGTCAAAAAATAAACAAAAACATAAACCAATAAGGAAAAGATGCATTGTCCATCTCTAACATGTATCTAGCAACTTCTCTCTGTCCTCTCAACATTTTCTTTTTTTCACTCCCTTCTCTTGACATTATTAAACATCTCTCCTCTTCACTCTCCTCAGTGAAGGGCCGTAATAAATGCTAATATCCCTCATTATTCATGTGGCATCCTTTGGCCAGAAAGACCTTGCAAATCAATTCTGTCAGCCGCAACTAGACAGGCAAAATGTAATCATGTTGTTTGTGGAGGAAATTAAAACAATTGGGTTTGACCTTTTCTTTGTCTCTCTTAGTCAGTTGATTTTAGACTGAATGAAGGCAGGCAGAAACAGACAAACGGACAAATTACCAAATGCACCAGAAGAGTTCAGATGGTTTGTGGGTAGCTGACATACCGTAGCAGTGATGATTGTTTTTTTTTAAATTTAATATCATGATTTAAGGATAAAAATATATATGAATATATTACACAAATGTATATTTAGGCACCTTACCATTTAAAAGAAATATTTGCAGTTAATGTGTGGCTATTTAAATAAAACTACTTTTTTAACAATGTAGAACTATTATAAAATTATGTACACGAAAAAAAAATAATCTAAAATTATGTATACTAAAGAAGTTTGACCTCAAACTCGTGAACGGTAGTGGTAAATGGACTGCTATATAAATGCAGTCCATTTACCACTACCGTTCACAAGTTTGAGGTAAAACTTTAATATTTTTAATGTCTCTTATGCTTACCGAGACTGTAATCATCTGATAAAAAATACAGTAAAACAGACATATTGTGAAATATTATTACAACTTAAAACTTGTTTCAATTTAAAAATGTCATCTATTCCTGTGATGACAAA
The DNA here is from genome assembly GCA_023029165.1 of Gobiocypris rarus. NCBI lineage: Eukaryota > Metazoa > Chordata > Actinopteri > Cypriniformes > Gobionidae > Gobiocypris > Gobiocypris rarus. Next base: position 22,950,772 of record CM040927.1, on the reverse strand, counting down.
GCTTAATTTCAGCATCATTACTCCAGTCTTCAGTGTCACATGATCCTTCAGAAATCATTCTAATATGCTGATTTGCTGCACAAGAAACATCTCTTATCATTATCCATGTTGAAAAAAAGTTGTGCTGCTTATAATTTTTTGTGGAAAACATAATTGTTCTTTTTTTTCAGGATTCTGTGATGAACAGAAAGTTTAACAGAACAGCATTTTTAAAAACATACATTTTAATCAAGGTAACGCATCCTTATCAAATAAAAGGGTTTTGTATTTTTTTGAATGGCAGTGCAATTTCTCTAAAATGAGTGGTATATTATAATTTTACAAGAAAAAAAAAGCCAAAGCTTGTCAACTACCCAGCACTGAGTAAATAGTGTGACTGACATGACAGCAGGATAGGGCACGTATTTTGAATTTAAGCACGCACTCTTACACACATCGCACAAAATTGGTAACAGATGTTTGCATTGGTGGACTCGTGTACCTGGTTTGTGTTGGTGTTTGAAGGCAGAGGGTTGGATACCATTGGTCCAAAGATGTCTAAGTCGTCACTGATTGGAGCTGCACTGCTTGTTCCTGCCCCACTGCTGGCAGAGCTCGCTGTGGGTGCATCTGAATGAAAGAGAACCAAATGTTATTACAGACAAGGGAAAAGTGACTACTGCATTACACGGAGTAACAGTCACTGTGGATTTTTAATTGGTTTCACACCAAAGTTGAGAAATACAGTGGCCACAAAGCCACATAAATATGTACATATGCAATTGCATTAACATAATATGAAACTGTGCCAAAGATTTAAGACCACTTTTAAAGGAAAATACATCAACTTTCGGTAGGTTGTAAAGCAAAACCATAGCTTTTTCATTCACTGGTCAATTTTAAGGTTGTGTGCTATTTTGCTTCCGTAACATCCTTCTTTCAGACTATTTCACTTTATCTGTTTGCGTCTGAAGTTTTCAATTACGATACACATCTTTAAAGGCAGTTTCCTTAAAATGAGTTTTTTTTCTCATGCAATGATCCAGTAATCTCCACTTCACTAACACTTACAAGCACAACATTCCAGTTTTATTCCTATCTATTTTCTAAAAGTTTTTAAAGTGGAGTGTGTTCATATATTATTCACCTGATTTATACATTTTATTTCTAAAAACGGAGTGATAAAAAGAGAGAGCCAAAATCCCCTCCATAAAAACCTGTAACTATAATGTCACGAAAATTAAACAAGAAAATGTAACCTGGCTTTATCCAGTGTTCAGAATACTAGTGCATATTTAATTAAAACGTAACAAAACATTTGTCTTGATGCACTGTGATTAATCAAGTATGGTGAGACCTATTTGGACACTCCGGTAGTAAAACTTAATGCAAAACTCCATAGTTTATTTTAATTTGCTAGGACACCTGTTTTGCAGGGACCAACAGGATATCAGTAATTGCAACAAAAAAAAATGTTTAAGTGTCCAAATACATTTTGGGGCCACTGTATTTCTCTTCTAAGAGCCGCTGGAGTCAGACAGTGATGACCAATGCCAGGCTGAACCTGCTTGCACGAGTCTTTGTCTCTGTAGAGAGAAATAAAAGAGTGTTCATCTGGCAGCAGCCCACACCGCCTGCTCAGCTTGCTTTTCCCGTTCCCGCTACCTATCGACTTCATCCAAGAGAGCAGGAAATCTAATCACACTCCGCACACGCCTCCGCCAACGCTGGAGAAAAAGCACCCGCTCGCCTCGGACGCCGGCCTGCCGTTCAGATGCGCTCTCTCATTCCATTAAAGTCAAAGACTCCATCAGAGCCCTGCCTGTGTTCACACGTTACAGTGCGCAGAGTCAGGAGCTGCTGCCATCTCTTTATGACTGATAAAATCCATGCAAATAAAAGAGCTCAAAGTAATATAACTGGAGCCAATAGCAACGGGTGTGGGCAAGAGGAGAGATGCATTGCTTGATGAGCTGGGGGTGTGACTGGAAGGAGAAAGGGAAGAGGAAATTAGAGAACCTACGTATAGAGATGTGCAATCTGGAAAGCACTGCACTCTATTTCAAAGACCTTTATGTGTGCACAAACCTCTGATAAGCTTTAAGAGCGCTTTTACATGCAGTCTAAATCAATGGTTTTCATCTGGTGGTAGGCCAAATGTCTGTTCTCTTTTTTTTTTTTTTACGTACATCTGAGTGTAATGAATTATCGAAAATAATTTTTAAAAAGTAGGGCGGAGACACGGTTCAGTCCATCGGTTGTTGATTGGATGAAGGCAGATCTGAATGCAAGCTTGCAATCGATTGTAAGAAAGTGGCATCTATGGATCCATGCAGATTAAATGATTGCCTGACATATGAAACCAGAGAGAAGTCTTGTTTCAGACTAAGTTATGGCATTTTGATTACAAATTATGAGATCCAACAACTATTTAACAAAAATGCAAGATTTGAATGGATGAATTGTTCAAAATAAGATCAATAACATGCATTTAGAAAATATATAAACACTAAAATTGGGTGAATGGGTGAATTTTAATTTAATGTCAACTTTAAATACATTTAAATGTATAATTTTTGCTTTTGAACAAAAAAAATTATATACAGTGCCTTGTGAAAGTATTCTTACCCCTTTAATTTTTTCTTCACATTTTTATGTTGTTGCCTTATGTTATAAATAAAACGATTTCAGCAATATACACTCCATGCATACACCATAATGAATGACAAAGTAAAAAATACACGTGACAACTTATGCAACGTACTTCTTTCAGTTTTTTTCTTTTCAATAAATTGCAAAGTATTCAAACCCCTAACTCAGTACTTAGTTGAAGTACCTTTAGAGCTTCAAATCTTTTTGGGCATGACAGGACAAACTTTGCATATTTGTATTTGCCGATTTTCTGCCATTCTCCTCCTCAGATCCTATTAAGTTCTGTCCGGTTAGATGGGGACCATCGATGGACAGACATTTTCAGGTCTCTCAATGTTCGATTGGGTTCAAGCCCAGGCTATGTCTGAGCCACTTGAGTACATTCACAGTGTTGTCCACAAGCCACTCTTGTATAGTCTTGGCTGTGTGCTTAGGGGCATTGTTCTGTTGGAAGGTGAACCTTCTGCCCAGTCCGAGGTTCTGAATGCTCTGGACTAGATTTTCATTAAGGCCATCTCTATATTTTCTGTGTTGAGCTTTCCTTCTACTCTGACAGCCCCACAGCATGATGCTGCTACCACCACACTTTACTGTTGGGATGGTATTGAGCAGGAAATGACCAGTGCCTGGTTTCCTCCATACATGATTCGTAGAACTGAGGTTCATCAGACCATAACATATTGTTTCTCACAGTCTAAGAGTCCTTTAGTTGCTTTTTTGCAAATTCCAAGTGGGGTTTCATGTGTCTTTACAGAGGAGAGGCTAGAGCCTTCCATTCATAAAGCCCAGATACGTGGAGAGTTGCAGTGAAATTTGTCCTGTAAGTTTGTCCCATTTTCATATATGATCATGGAGCTCAGCTTCTTCCATTGATTGCCCAGTTTGGCCAGAAGAGTCCTGGTTGTTCCAAACTTATTCCATTAAGGATTATGGAGGCTTCATGCTTACCTTAACCTTTTATACAGCACAATTTCCCCCAGATCTGTGTCTTGACAATCCTGTCTCTGAGCTCTACAGGCAGTTATTTTGACCTCATGTCTTTGTTTTTGCTCTGATATGCATTTTCAGCCATTAGACCTTTAATTGAGAGGTGTGTCTCTTTCCAAATCATACCCATTTCATTGAATTTTCACAGGTAAACTGAACTCCACTCGGTGTGTAGTAACATCTACATCTAGTGTGTTTTAATAAATGTACAGTTATCACACATACATTTTTTGCTTTGTCATTATGGTGTATAGAGTGAAGATTGATGTGGGGAAAAAAAGTAATTTAAAGCAGTTTAGCATAAGTCTGCAACATTACAAATAATTTCACAATGAACTGTATATATTATGTACTGTGATGTGTCACAATTTGATATTTGAAACCAGTGCTAAATAAATTGGTTCACTTTGAGTAGAATCTTCTGTTCCTTTACCTGTAACAACCTTGTAACTCCAATGAAACCTCAAGCTGTAGGAAAAATCTTATACAGAAGCTCCACTCGCCTCAATTGTGAATGAAGTGCCACGCACATTTTTAAGAACATCTTTTCTGGTTTGCAGTGTAAGGATAAGTACAGCATTTTCGACACAAAAAAAACAATGTTTGTAAAGGCTAATGTTTTATGTATTAAAGGAGCAGAAAAGAGTCTTAGTCTGGTATTTGCTGTCTAGACATAGCCATTCACATCCTGTGAATAACACTTCATCTTTTATAACACAAGATTTTGGCCATATGTATTAAACAACAGGAGAAACTGAGCACCAATACACTTAACCGGTAAGTTGCTGAAAACATAATGCGATGCACAGATGTGACTGTTTTAAGGACTGACAAAACATTTTCATTTGATCTTGATTTTGGTTAGAATGTTAATACTATAATGATATATCTAAGTGTCTGTCTATGCATAAGAGCCTGTTTACAGCTGACCACTTCAAGCTTTTTACTGATCAGATAGCTATCTGATTTATCAAAACGATTCCATTTACACCTGGTCACATAAATGTGTCTCTGCAAAACGGATATAAATCCGATCTTCAATTCCCACGCTAAATGCAGATTTAATGGAGTTCACGTCACCGAAAACAACAGATATGAGCTGCATTTTATCATCAGCTAATTTAAAAATCAAAGACTGCAATAGGAGAGAGCGTGGCAACAGCAATGGTAAGACCATTTTGTTTTATGTACTTTTAATGAAGATTATTGTGTGTTGAGCCTCTGTGACTTACTTTCGCTTTTATTTGCATTAGTTTGTGCATTGGCTTGATGAGGAAATACTCAGCTGCTCATCTGTGCCGATGCGTGCTGTAGGAACGCTGTCATATATGGCTATAACATGTCATATAGCCCATAACACGCTCTTACATCTTTATTTTTTGGCATTGCTGGGAGGAGTAAAATTTACATTTGTGGTTTCAACAATCAGGTGCATTTAGACTTGTTTAGTTTTGACTGCGACCCAGACCAACTCCTGAAGTGGTTTTAGTGATCGGATTTAAATCTGTCTCAAATGCGTTTTGGAGGGAATTTAAACCTGGTTTTTTCGCGATTGGATAGCTATCCGAACAGAGAAAATACATGAAGTGACCAGGTGTAAACAAGCCCTAAAGCTACAATACTAACTTTGAGAACATGGTGTTTAATTATTTAAAAAGATAACGCTTTTCTTTTTTTCCCCTGATTTTTAGCGGTTCTACACTAACCTGTAATTATCCCCGGTTTCAAAACGCACACTGCTTTGTTACCTGCCATTAATTTTTACTTAAATGTAACGCTTTAACGGTTGGTGACATCCTCAGAAAAACTCCTGAGATCCAAAAGCTAATGCGCGCGCATTGACATGGCGATTACCTATAATGACTTAACAAATGAGTAGGGGTGTAACGATACATTCATATCACAATTCGATACAAATCGTGATACCGAAACTCATGATTCAATACTATTGCAATATTTTAAGCCAAAATAAAGACTTTTTATTATAACTTTTTAGGACCCACTTTATATTAGGTGGCCTTAACTACTATGTACTAACATTTTAATTAATAATTTGATACATTGCACTTATTGCGTACATACATGTTTTTACATTGTCCTTACATTTAAAAAAATACCTGCATGTAATTACATCTGTAATTAATTTTTGTAGTTACATTTGTAATTACACTGTTGACACTTTACACCTAACCCTACCCTTAAACTTACCCATCCCACCACACCTGTCCCTAACCCTACCCGTATCCCACCTCAATATCAGCAAAGGTGTTTTGCAACACAATATGAACACAGTAAGTACATTGTACTTATTTTTTTATGTAAGTACATAGTAGTTAAGGCCACCTAATATAAATTGGGGCCACTTTTTATTATAAATATTCTATTATTTTATTATTATCATGAGAACCCACAAATAATCCACCATTGCATTATTATGCATTATATTCACCTTTATACATAGTAGTTTTAAGTAGTAAGGTCACTGAAACACTTTTTCTCACGCAGTACTCAAGCTTTCAATGCAGGCATTCATTGGATTCTCTTATTAATGCACTAAGAATAAACCATCTAAATCGCTTCAAATAATCACACTAAAACTAAATGTGATGTGATTTCAGATGATCCATGCAATCAATCACAGCATTGCAAAAGGACTATTCCAAAACTGTCAATGGTTAGTTAGTTCATCCAAAAATGTACATACTGAATTTACTCACTGTCATGTTGTTTTTGCGAATCACACACATTTTTTAAACTTTAAGTGTGAGGTAGGTATGGGGTTTAAGTTTGTGATAAAACCGAAGTAGTGAGATCTTTTCTTCCATATTGTGACATACATTTTCAGTGAAATTGGTTATAGAAAAAGAAAAAACACAGGACGGTACTTCTATCCATCAATTGTTGAAAGCGAGCTGGCAGTCGATGGAAAGAAAGGGGCCAGGTTTGAGCAGGCTAAATGACAGGAGAAAACAAAACAAAACAGATGTCTGTCGTTTCACTGGAAGATCGATTTATGACAGTTTGATTAACAATTGAGGTAAAAAAAATTAAACAAATACATGATGAAATAATCATTCATAATGTTGTTCAAAATAATACAGGTGGTCACTTAAAATAACAATAAGCATTCAACTCAAAATGAATACATTTTATTACAGAATACAATTTTAAGTATGCAGTCATGAATAATTCCCTTAATTAAATCGATTTTGGTAATAGCAGTTGTAAACAGATACCCCAAAAATTCATTTAGCCTAGATTAAATGCAAATATGCATATAATGCGAGTAATTTGATGATTTTTTTTAATCAACGGCACTAAAGTATCAGCATCAAAAGAGAGAAAGATCTTGCTAGTCTGAACACAGTGCCAGTTATGGAAGGGTGAGGAGAGATGCTGAGGCCTTGAGCAAAAACACATCAATAAGACGCATGTCTCAATCTCAACACCATCATCTCCAGCCTCTCTTCATCAGCACTGACCCCTACTGCCCCCCAGCTGAAGACGTTCATCTAAACACTGTAACCTCCTTGCCTTGGACACACATTTGCGGAAATTTTTATATTCTCACTAATGCTCTGTCTGTCTCACTCATCATAACGGACAACTTGGTAGCACACCGAGATTGAGAGAGTGAGAAATATTGAATGAGAGAGAGAGAAAGTGATAAATACACAAGACGGAGTGACAAAGGAAAGCTCCAGGGCAGCAAATAGAAACTTTCATTTCCCAGAAAGTAATATAACATCAATTGTGTTTGGTCATCTCAAGGGCTCGAGTTGCCGGCCTGATCAATACCGCCAGGACTGAACTAGCAGTGTGCTTCCCTGAACCTTCATCTAGACAGTAATAGCAGTCAGCGCGTTCCTCTATCCGAGCCTTAACACACCCTTTAAAAAAAATATAGCTTTGGTGTACAGCAAAATGTTGTTTTAGAACTGTTCTTTCAGTAGTCACTGAACTAGGAAAAAAAGATGCCATTTTAAATGTTACAAGATGCTATTTTGTCTAAATAAATGAAAAAGGAAACACTTAATTACTAAGAGCAATCATTCGGAATGCTTCAAGAACTCTAAAGAATTGATTTGTGTGTAAAATCCTGTCTAATTAGACATGTTAAGTTCCGCCACTTCCCTCCCATTGAAATGTTTTGCCTTAAAATGGCCTTGAAGTCTCTTTTCCTTCCAGACTATCTTAGATGTATCAGATTCCATGATCAGCAATGAGATGAGCAATCAATTATTCATGTCTTACCAAGGCCTAACAGGTCGATGGCGGGCTCTGCACTCTTCTTAGGACTGAGTCTGGAATCTGTCTGGTTGTCCTCTCTTTTCTGGGATGGAAAGACACAAAAAAAAAGAGAAAAAAAGGAGAGTGTTATTGAGAAGTTTTCTGGGATCACAATTCTGAATGCAGGCATCAGCGTAACAGGCCACCAGTTGTTGTTCTGATTTGAATGCGGTTCTTCACCAAAAACAGCCTTTAGATGCTATGTATACACAGCTTCAGTGTTTTATCTTTGCTAGTCGGCACTTGACGGCTCGGAACATCCTGTGCTGCAAATTGTGTGAATAGATAAAGCAACGCGGTGCTAAAATAGCTTGCTCGCTCTATTTGTTTGTCTCCTGACTGATGGCCGGCTGCACCTCACAGGTGCTGACTGACCATGCCACTTTTGAGATGCAGTTCAAAGGCGCTCTTGAGGCCTGTGATTTGTGACGGGCAGAAAGAAGCATCACGGGCTGAGAAGCAAAGCGTAATCCGGTCTGAACGGCCGATCGATGGGCGCTGGGTTAAAGCCAGGATCAAAGGCAGATAGAGGCCTTTTAAAACCTCATTCTACGCAAAAACACACTCACATATATACACAAACACAAAAGTAAACTCAACAGGACAGCACTCAAGGACAGGCCAGGAAGACCAAAGGTAACAGGAGGGCAAAACCCATTGGAACAAACACAAACCGAGCCAGACTGCACTGTCAAATCTGAATAAAACCACCAGTGTCTGACATCTGCCTTATTAGCACAATAAAAGAGAATGATAAATGCGAATTTGTCTAGATGTGTCACTTAACGTCATCATTTCGCAATTGTTCTTGGCAAAAGATTGGATTTGAGCGATTGAAAAACGGGACAGAACTGACACAAGCACTCTAATGAGCATCTGCAGGCTCGGGTTTGTGGTGAAGTGTCAAGCCAGGTGCATCGTGGGTAGAGGATTAAATGGGGAAAAAGAAAATTTGTTGATGTTCTCCAGTGAGCTTTAGCCTCGGGTCCATTCAAGTGTGGAGTTAAAAAAAAAAAAGTTGCTTAATGAAAAAAAAACAAAAAAATAAATAAATGCTTTTACTGATTCCAAAGCCGTCAAATGCAGTTTCTGATGAGAAATTACAGTGATCGTTCATAATTTTACAAGCTCCCGAATTAAAAAAAGCTTATCAAAAGGATGTTTTATACATCACTGGGCTCTAAGCTCTTGAGAAAAGGTTGGAAATTGAATTAAATAGAATTGAATCTTAATCTTTTAGTGGTGAAAAGCCTCTCCAGCCTTGCACGTCAGCTTTTGTGTACAAAGCCAAGTCTCTCAGTTGTGACCTTTTTTATTGTAGTACACAGGAGCAGAGACACACATGGGCAGAAAGGTGAGCAACAGCTGCCCTCCACAAATACAAAGATGCACAACTTTTATTTGCTTCTATGATTGAAATCCGTAATCTTAAAATGGTTGGCTTTGGTTAAATTATGTATGAATTGGGGGCTTAGGTGCTCTACTATTTGTTGACTTTGACACACGCATGCTTTGAAGACAACTTCGAAGAAGAAATCCTTCAAAAATGTATTTGTGCTTCAGATGATGGAAACACGACAGCCTAAGACAAACAAACAATGCACACATTCACAAGACAAATCAACTGAAATAAAAAGGCATATGGCACACAAGCAAAGGTCCCTTAAGCATCAAGGGTCACAATTTAAATTAAACATTATATTAATGAGGTGAGCAGACCAAAATGAGTGTCTGAATTTAACCAAAAAAAATAAGTCAAAAATATATACTACAAGGTTATTATTAGCTAAAACTTTGACTTTGAATTTGATTGAACCCCTAAAATTACTAATTGGAAACATAAAAAAAAAAAAATGAACTCAATTAGTAATATAAAAGGTGGGGTAAGTGATATTTAAAAAATGCTTTAGAGAAGTGTCTTGGGCCGAGCACCAAAACAAACTTGTAGCCAATAAGCAGTTAGGGGCGTGTGTACTAATGACGGTGAGAAGAGAGCACTCATCGCACATCATTATCATAGACTGTATAAAAATATGGATGTAGTGTCCGTAACTTCACCCATAGGATTCTGCAGAGCAGTTTTGAAGCGTAAAGTAGAGTCGAGCTGGCCGTTGCCATCTTAGCAACGTGTCACTGCGCGTCACTCCCGCAAAACAGAAAATGGGCAAAGAGGTGGGACGTGGGCGGCGCTTTGGTGACGCGATGACTAATAGACAGCAGATAAATGGCTACCCACCTGCCACTCAAAGTGACCTTAATTATGCAGAACTTTGAGGCTTTATTTAATGTAAACGAATGAGTTATAAAAAAAATTCAGAAAGAGAGAGATGCCGGATAAAAAACAAACGTGGAAAATGTCTTTGGAACAAAAGGCGGCTTACGATCAGGCAAGAAGTATCAGCTTTCCAGCACTGGAGAGAACTCTAGGAGCAGGAAAGCCTGCAATTGGATGCCGGGGTTGCTTTATTTTTTCTTGATAGGCGCGTAACACTGATGTTGTTTTGTTTTGAACAGTCAAAATGGATTACCACATTGCTTTCACTTATTGATGACATCATACCCTCGGCGGCTGGCACAGCAGATTCCGTCATAGTCGTTGGCTGCATTGTGTGAGGTGAAGCTATCACAATAGGGCCGTGTTTGTTTTGGTGATTTGAAATATCAAGATTGGTTACCAGAAAGCACTAACCGCACCTTTAAATACAGAACAAAATTGCTAAAAATGGAACTACAATTAAAATGAAAAGTACATAAAAATAAAAGCTAGTTTATAATATCAATAAAGCTATAATAGTACATTAATAATAACATTAACTGATATTAATGACAGTTAATAATTATTAACGGAATAATAAAACTGATGACCAATATGAAGAGTAGTCTGCTACTCTTTTGCTTTTTCTCCATGCCATGCTTTTATTTATACATATCTAATCTATACACCTGGCTTTCTCTTACTCCTCCACACCTCTTTCAATGCATTTCATCCTCTCTCAGCCCTTCCTCACTGCCTCAATCACTCTCTCGAAAGCCATTCAGTGAACGGGTGTGAAATTGCTTGAACTGTAGCGTTGTGTCTCTGGGGCCTCTCCAATCAAGGTCATTTCTAATTCATGAATACTTCCCTTTGATGGAAGAATAATTCCATTTGGGTCACATTCCCTCACACTCGATGCGCCCGCGCCATGCAAACAGGATCAGAGGGAGATGCTCATGTGCGCTCATGCGGTATGAACAGGGCCACTCACTCTACACTTCATTCTGGACTGATGCAAACGCTGAACGCACTCGGTTGGCCACTCCATGCTCACACTTCATGCATTCCAGCTATGAATATCAGAGAGGGAGATACGAGTATTCATACTGATTTGACTGTTATGTTATTTTTCTAGATGTTCAAAGACCAAGAAATTATGCAGTTTTTTTTTAATTAAGGAGGCAGACAAGTGTTTCACAAGACATCACATACAATATCCAAAGATAATCTGTGGGTTAAAAACAACACTTAACATAACCATAGTTTCTGCCATAAATACCAGCTACTTAACTTTGTATTAACCACTACTGAAACAGACTCTAAAAGAAAGGAAACCATTATACACTCAAAAAAATGATTCAGGCCCTTCATAGATAGCACACATTTAAATGATGTAAACTTTACTTAAACATATCTAATTTTGACACAACTTAATTTAATTGTGTTCAGTCAACCTAATATATTTAAATCTGAAGTTTACTTAATTAATTTGTGTTAAAACAACATGAAATGTGTGTTGACCTAACTAACTGGGCAGTGGATCTGTAGTTCCCAGCATGCTTTGCAAGGGACTCCATTAGGAGAGTAAATTTAGGGATTAAAGTGTTATTTTATGTGTTTTTCTGTAAAGGGAAAGGTGTTGATAGTTAATGTTATGGCGCTTTTCCACTACACAGTACCAGCTCGGCTCGGCTCGACTCGACTCACCTTTGTTTGGTTTTCCAGTGAGTAAAAGTTGTACCTGTACCTGCTTCAAGGTACTTTTTTTCATACCACCTCCGGCGAGGTTCTGAGCGAGCTGAGGCGATACTAAAATGTGACGTGAAGAGAGGAATGTTCACTAAAATGTGAAGAGAGGATCCAGCGAGAGAAGATTACGTAATGGCGGTTTCCTGTGGCGTCGCAATGATGACCAGGTACTGTTGTGGAGGTACTATCTGTAATGGAAAACGGAGCGAAAAGCGAGCCGAGGTGAGCCGAGCCGAGGCAAGCTGGTACTGGTAATGGAAAAGCGCCATTAGTGTTTAATGCTCAGTTATGTTGGACATTTAGAGGAGTTTCTGTAATGTTTTTAATTTTACAACAGCCTTTTCTTATATTTTCATTATATAAATGTAAATATAAATATTATGTATATGATGAAGTTTGACATGTTCAAAAAAGTCATGTTATAAGTATATAAATATAATTTAAACTTTATTTGATAAAATTGAGTTGGACCAACTCAATTATATTTTGTTGCATGAATTAGTTTTTTTATGAGTTGGGGCTACACATATTTATTGGATGGAAAACCTGCCCTGAATTAAATTGAGTTTGTCCAATGAGTTATTTTTTTGAGTGTAGTTTAAAGTAGTTATAAATATGAACTACTAACAGACTTGGCTATTATCAATAACTATTAATAGAAACTATGTATTAAAAGGTACAATGTTATAAGGGACCAAACAAAATGGACAAGACAAAACAATACACCACAATATAGTGTAAACAAACACAAAATAACAAAGCGCATACCTACTAATAAATATGAAATGACAAACAGATTCCAAATGAATAGAAGATAAAAGAAAAGACAAAAAAAGTGTGGAGAAAGGGATATGGCATCTTGAGGAGGAACAGAAGAGATGTTGCTCTGCTCTATTTCTGCAGCCCAGAAATAATGATAGTGGAAGCTCTCTGCTGAAAGTACAGTGTGTTCTTGAGCTTATGAGCGGGCACATGTCACTTCCTGTAGCACAGTTCCTTTACACACTCACAGACCGGGACAAAGGCCTCACTCCACACAAGCCAGAGCAGAGGTATTAATTATTTGTGAAACCACAGTGAGAAACACAAAGACATGAGAAGTGCTTTGAAGGCTTGTTAGACCAGTTCCCATTGGCACAAACACTAACCAAAGACTGCCAACTAATACAAACCTCTTTAATATTTTACAACAATTAGTGCCAAACTTCTAATCTGACTGACCAAGCAGTGTTATGGGCTTTAGTCGTCAAACACTAAAGCTGGATGTAATAAATTAAACCCCTGTTACGGAACACGATAAGCAGTCAAACTCATTCAGTTTTCAGTAATTAAAGCAGCACAAACCCCAGCCAGTGGTTAATGGAAGCGTGGCAACATCTGCCAGCGGATGCACAGAATGAAGAGACGGAGGCCTGTGCCGTAGGGGGAGAGAGCAGGACTCGGTTATCATTTAATATGCTTATCTTTAATTATAGTTCATCATTGTGCTTATCAGGGATCTAAACTGGGGTGGCCTGAGGAGTCTTCAGCTCGTAATCAGCACAGGCACTTACACCACTGATTACTTTATTCCAATTCCACTTTAATCAGCTGTTAATCCACACGCTCTCTCAGAGTTCGCACTTCCTGCGGGACAAGGGCAGCATTGCAGTTCGATGCAGCTGTAGCTCAAAAACTCAGAGATACGGGACGAATGACAGACTGATGGTCAGGCCCAGACAGAACCTGGGGAGATTCTTTGTGCTATGCACAGCTATGCACCAAGCGCTGTACACTCTTATTTGGTTACACTATTTTAAGGTCTCCTTGTTACGAAATAAGTATACATTTAAGTACTGGTTAATATTATTTATTAACTACATGTACTTATTATAGGGTTAGAATTAAGTTTGGTTTAGAGTCAGTTGCATGTAATTATGCATAATTTAAAGTATAATGTGTAACAAGGACATATATATTTATTTTAATTATAAAAACTAACATTTCAAATAACATTTTTGTCACCTGATTTTAAGCCATTTAAAGAAAACTAAAAGAGACTTTCAGCTTCTGCAAGGTCAGACCGCAGCATACGATGATTGGATTATTTGATTAGATTTTTCTTAATTTTTTCTTCTTCTAAAAATTCTGTCAGTCCATTGTTAATATCTTTAAGTGTTATTTTGTGTCATCATAGACAACTAGGGGTGTGACGAGACTTCGCTCACGAGACGAGACATGAGATTGGGTTCACGAGACGAGACGAGATTTTTGCACAGTATTTTTAAGAAATCGTCAATGACAAAATTCATGACTTGAAAAATGGTATGCAAGTGCATTTTAAAATGTTTTAAATAATCATCAATACATTTCATTTCAGTTCTACTTTCTGAGTATTATTTATCATATGAATTGAAAGGCAATATACAAGCACTGTAAAAGGTTTTGCCACAAACTCAACGGACTGGCTTCTCTCCTGTATGATGAGTCCCTTCAGACCTTACTGTACATGAATAATGAGCTTCCAGAACTTCTGATTGAGGCTGTGTGTGACCTCTTAATTGAACTCCTTTCCATTAGCCTTTCGCCGAGGACCGCCCCCCTTAGTTACTGTTACTACGTCCGACAAACAAATGGTCAAACACGCCCAGCGTGACTGATTGCCATGACAGGAAGAGGTATACCCGTGAATGTCAGTGACCTTTTTTGGAGCAATACCTCCACGATATTCTCCATGTCGAGGCAAAAGGGGTTACAGTATGCAGTGGAGGGATATATTCAAAATATAAAAATACACAATGAAGGAGACACGACAGACCAGACGATCGCAGACTGGTTTCCTGTCAATCGCGGGAGTAAATTGCACTCTGGTTTGCCATTTCTCGCTTCAGCGTTCCCACGTTTCAGACCTAAAATACATACAATATTAGCCTTTATAGACATAGTATTTCTTGAGTAAAGAAAATGCTATATTTATTAAAACAAAAACAAACAGTTCTTTATTTACCCTTACGGGATCACTGATTCTGTTATACAACAGCCTGTATATGCCTTAATACAGTCGAGAAAGCATACCCGTGCATTGCAACGCGTCTCTAGACCTGCATATTGTGATTTTTACCACAAAAACACATCCTGAGTGAATGGCCCTAAACTGATTAAAATATAAACAGCGCATTTTTATTTCAGGGCTGTTATTTAAAGAAGTCAGCTTGCCTCGTGCATTCAGTTTACAGCATCAACAGCAAGCCAAAGAGGGCAAGGTTTCAAATGAACTATGCATTTGTATTTTAAACACTTACGTTATATTCTAAATCTGTCAACGCAATAAATGCACATTCTTAAATGAGCGAGTTTTTTTAAGCTAACTTCAAATTGGCATGAATAAAAAATCTAATCAGAGCTGGATATTAATGCAGTAGCCGCGCTTGACTTCGAGGTGTAAGTTAACCTTTATTATTGTTCGGTCTGAAACGGCGCCCAGTGACGGATGGTGTAGCAATATTGTTGTCCGGGTGGAAATCGGGAGAAATTCGGGAGAAAGGTCGGTGCGGGAGATTTTCGGGAGGGCCTTTGAAATTCGGGAGTCTCCCGGAAAAATCGGGAGGGTTGGCATGTATGATGATGTGTGATTGGACAATGGCCGTTTTGGGGGAGGGGCTGGCGAAAGGCTAATTGAACATAGAAATAATAACTGTATAAATAACAAAAATATATATTTTTTTCTTAGTCTTGATAAGTGCAAACAATACGTGCAACCATAATCAACGTAATATCTAATAAACAAATACGTAAAAGGCAGGAAATGTGTAGAATTTTGTGAATGACTAGCATTACAATTCAACAAATCTGAGGGCCTGCTGATGGCCTGAAGCGATGATGAGAGATGAGAGAAGGGAAAAAGATGAAACCAGAGCTTGTTTATCTGCTGCAAGCCCATGCAATAGATTGCATATATATATGGATGTGTGAGTGTGTGTTTTCAAACATTTCACAATAAACATGGCCACTGTAATCTGTATTATGTATGTGGGTAGTGGGCATTTTCCAGTCGTAAGGCTTTGTTAGCTTTAGATGGGATGGACAGGCATGAAAATTCAACAGATCAACAATAGATGTGTGGGGAGGGAGAGAGAACGCTGGTGCGAGGGCTCACTTCTGTGAATGATGCACAGTAGGGGGTTCTAGACCGAGCTTCTGGCCCGTCACAAACTGTCAACACACATCACACTGAGGAGACTCCGGCGCGCTGATACTTCCACGCCTGCCTGCTTGCATACACACACACACACATGCACTGTGTTCTTCCCTAGAAACTGCTTTTGTGAAGGCTATGTAAACGAACTTTGAGGGGTCAAAATTCTCAGTTGCCAGACAAAAACAATTTTTTATGCTGGCTTCACTTAATTCCTTTGACAGCGTAGCAGGAAAAGCAAAGTGGTAGCAAAAAAGTAATTGTGCACAAACATTCACAAACATTATGCAGCAGATGTTGCATTAATTATACATTTTCTATAATTTACTGAAGTTTAAAAACATTGAAAGACAATTAAATATGTTTTCAGGTGTTTTCAAATACATATAAAACTAGTTATAGATATAAAAATAAGTTATCTAGCCTATTGCAATTTGCTTAAAAAAATAAATCCCACAGTGAAGGAAGCCAATAGGGGTTTGAACGGAAGAAAATGGACGAACAGTTAGTTTCTGCCCCTACAAATAGATGTAAGTGAGGATTTGTGGGGGAAAATTAGACATTCCTAGTGTAATTCAAGAAATTTTGTTCAAATAATCTGGTGAACAGATGGCAAAACCGCAGTGACTTCTGTCTTTATTTGAAGAGCAACATATAAAAGGAAAAAGCCAAAACCCTACAACACTGCACTTGGCAATGCTAAAAGAGCTCTTGCCACAAAGGTTCTTGTGATATTGACAGAAAAAAATGACTTCTAAATAAGTTGAATTAGCCTGTTTTGTCTTGTTTTCCCAGTACAAAAAGATACTGAGTTTTCAAAAAAATGTATCTTTAGGAAGTATAATTTTTCTTTTCACTTGTTTTATCTTGCTTATACTTCAAAATAGTGAAAAAAAGTCTTAATTTCTTGTGCAGTTTTGCTTCACAAGCAATTTAAACTGAAAATTACTTGAATAACTTGAAATAGTAAGAGATTAATGATTACAATTTGACTTTTCAAAATCAATTGCTTTTGTGATCAAATGAATAAAGTCAGATTTACAGAACTGCTCGACTTTAATTCTTTCTATCTTTATGAACTTCCACTGTAGCCTGTATTTTGTGATATTTAGGTCATTATAGACCGAAACAAAACGATATAGGATCAAATAATAAATACTATGGAACAATTATTTGAATCTGCAATCTTTGGTCACAAATCACTCTAAAATATTTCTTATCATCATGTTTAAACCATTGCTGTTTAATATTTTTGTGGATACTATGATGCATTTCTTTTCAGGATTCTTTGATGAATACAAATTTCAAATTTCATCTTCTAACCTCAAACTTTTGAATGGTAGAGTATGTGATAACTGGGTAAACAAGGTTGAAAGTGTGAGTTGTGAATGAATAGGTTATGTCATTTTTAATTATTGAAAATATTCGTATTGGGTATATCAAGAACAAATGTGCACATATAAATGGAATGCCATACATCTATATCATTTTCAGGAAAATGAAAATAACAACGGAGCATGACGGAAAATTTACAACCCAGTTCGTCAAAGTGACGGATGATGATTATTTGCAGCGCATCCTCTGAATTGCAGGTGTGTGTGTTATCATGGCCCTCCTGCTGTGTGATCTCATTCTCTAAAGGTTGCCTGCACCCTCATCTTCCCAAACCCCCTCCCTCCCGTCCTCACTCTCTCCCTCACCTTTTATCTTGACATCACTCTGGCCTGTATATCAGCTAATGTGAATTCTGAGTGGATGGGCTGAGATGTTGAGGTTAATGATGATGCCCTCACTGCAGTATATATGAAGCTCAGCGAGGGCTGTCTGAACCCCCAGAGCCACTTCACTCGCACCTCAAGCCTCAAGTCAATACGGTGGTTAGGCCTCAATCTCGGTAAGGACACGCACATACTCACAGGGTGGGGAGTTACAGTTTCTCCACTCCTGGCTTCTAACCACACAGTCATTTTCACGCCTACTGGATCCTCACGCTTTCCAAATTGTTTTTGCAAAGGTCAAATGCAATGTTCAGCTTGCAGGGTCTGACGGTGTAAATGGGGAAGACGAGGGAGGGGGAAGACCAACCCTTCGGCCACAGATGAGAAAGAAGGCTGAAGTGGTGCTCTGAAAACAGTTTTTCTTTCTCCTTTGTTTTTTTTGTTTTTTTCCTCACTCCCACACAATAAAACAATGCCACACAGAATCAAAGCATCCATAACTTCTCAGCAAGTTCATTAATAATAAAAGAAATGTGAATCACCGGGCAGCAGATTACACTTTTACAGTCTCATATACAGCCTGGATCTATAGTCAAGTCGCGCACAGCTGCACAGAGTAGTCTCAAATAGGGCTGTGTATCACCAACAATGTCACAATACGATACACATCACAATACTAAAGTCACGATACAATACATATTATGATATGGATCAAATTGGAATTTAAATTTCTTTTGAGCAGAGTTTAGTAACAGTTACATATATCTATTTATTCACAAAAAATATAGTAGGGCTGGGTATTATTGACAAATTTCACAATTCGATTCGATTTCAATTTATAAGCTTGCAATTCAATTCGATTTAATTCAATATTGATTATTTTGGCTATATATATCAGGTACATTACATGGCAAATTTTCTCAAGGAAAACAAATCTCTGAGCTAATGCTGTAAACTATGGGAGTCAGTTGGTACATTAGCCTACTATAATATTGAAGGTAAAAATTAACTAATTTGTACAAAACTTAAATTACACTCAATGTTCTTTTTATAATAGTAAAGTTATAATATTAACTTTAGAATTACATAATCATATTTCTACACCAATTTGTTTTTTTAACTGACTAATGAGTTTATGGACACTAGATATGGTTGTTTTGAGGTAAATGTGGCATTGCATGATATTGTTTAAAAGCTGTTTTACTGACGTCTTTCCGCAGTTAAAAACACTGAGCGATTGGATTTTGGTAAGTATGTTTATTTTGCACTGTAACTGGTATTAAGGCGGAAGAGAAGATCAGTTCATCTTCTCCTGAGCTGAGCCAGAGCGATCTCGCGCCACAGAGACAAAAATGGTATTTATGTTTTTGAATTTTGCAATAAAATGGACGTAATTTGAAATCTGAGACTTTGTTTCATATCAATAGTAACAAAGAACAAAGATTATTGCGATTTTATGGATAGGAGGCATGCTACAATGTTCCGTTCATTCAGCAACTGAAAACAGGATGACTATTCTTTTAAGAATAGATATTGGTTCGTAAACATGAGAATCGATTAAAATCAAGAAATAAATATTTTTTACCCAGCCCTAAATTATAGTGTCAATTATATTGACACTGAAGCATGTCAACAATGCTCAATGACTAAACAAACCGTAAAACATACTCCATAAAAGTAACAACTTAAAATCCTCATCCATTTTGAATGTCTCGCACTGCTGCTCGTGTTGCAAAATTGGACGTCACGTGATAATTGGTTACATTCAAAGCACACGGAATCGATACGGTAGCTGCTGTATCGATATGCGCTTCTGGCGATGTGTTGTTGTATCGATATTCTGAGCAGAGCCCTAGTCTCAAACTTGTAGAGGTGTCCAAATAAACAATGATAAATGCATAAACTGAGTTTAATAATTCTGAAGGTGAAGTGTGTGATTTCTGTGCCATAAGAGGCACCAGAACTGTAAAGAAATTGTGTTGATTTCCTACTCTCCTACCACAAGCGCTGTTAAAAAAAACTGCTAGCACTTTACATTAGGTGTCCTTAACTACTATGTGCTTATTATTTTCATATTGTAGTACAAAACACTTAGGGCTGGGCAATATCTAAAAAATATATATATTTCTCGATATTGTCAAAATTTTTACAATATTTGATATATATATCTCGATATGTTTGCAATTACTTTTAAATAAATAAAAATATGCCTACTTCCCAAAAAGCTGTATGCGTAATGAGTAGTATCAGATACTACTCATTACACTTTCTTAGAATTCATAGTATTCATAAAACAGAAGATGAAAAGGTCACACTTTAGATTAGGGTCCAATTCTCACTATTAACTAACTATTAACTACAACTTTTGCCTCAATAAACTCCTAATTACAGCTTATTAATAGTTAGTAAGGTAGTTGTTAAGTTTCGTTATTGGGTTGGGATGTAGAATATGGTCATGCAGAAAAAGGCATTAATATGACTAAGCCAATATCCTAGTAATATGAATGCTAATAAGCAACTACTTAAAGGTCCTGTTCTTTGTGATCCCATTTTTCAAACTTTAGTCAGTGTGTAATGTTGCTGTTAGAGCATAAATAATACCTGTAAAATTATAAAGCTCAAAGTTCAATGTCAAGCGAGATATTTTAAAATTGTAAAGTTCGTTTCTCATTTCATCTGCAGTACGTACTCAGACATGCACCTTATGCCACTATTGATGAATCTTAAGCACAAGAGTCTGATGTACAAACAAATGATTTTTTTTATGAAACAGCACAACAGCACAACCAACTCACACACACACAAAAAAGAATACATTTCAAGTTATTTTGGTATCCAATGGTGAATCAGAATGAACACAAATTAAATCCAATTGTGCAAATGTGTATCGATACCCAGCCCTACAAATAGGGCTGGGTATTGTTCAAAATCTTTCGTTTTCAAAAACCATATGTTTTAAAATCTATTTCAACATCAACAAAAATACATTAAACAAATGTAATTAAAACAAATTCTAGTAACAGTTCTCACTCAGTGTAACATTATTAATAAAACTGGTTGCATTTTCTTTTTAACTTTTTAAGAATAGAAAAAAAATTATATAATTTTTAAGTCTAATAAAGTAATGAAATGTAAAATAACACTGCATAGTTTTCACTGTATAAATTGATTAAAACTAAAGTTATTCATAAAAGAGCTGCGAGTAATTTTCTCTTTGCCTTTTGTTGTTTGATTGACATTACTGGCTCAGTAGTCAGCAGATTTATTAGACGCTGCCCCTTTAAGACCGAATCCAGATCTAATGATATCATTCTCCCATTGATTTCTCCCAACTGTTTAAGCCCATTTAAGATAAACTGTGTTTAAGTGAATACTCTTCAAGCCGGCCATTTGTTGTGTATTTGATGGTTTAGTCGCATAATGTGCAAGTCACACACACACACATGCCCCACTGAACTTGGAAACAGCGTCTATTGCGTGGCAGATTATATAGTGCTTTTAATTTTGTCAAACACGTCCTGCATTTTAGCCAAAGTAGAGACTGCATTTCACAACAATCACACATTGTGCTGACTCTGACGTTAAGTTTATGTTTAGGGAGAAATGACAGCGCGCGCTGAGAAGGGAAGGAATTCGCGCTATACGGAACGCGGATATAGTTTATAACTGTTTTACCTCATATCTTCTTTGTATAATCCTTGGAAACGAAAATAAAATAAGATTAATATCACAGCCCACCGTCACTCATTAAACTGACTGTCGCACTGTAGCTCTGCGTGAGCGATCTCTCCCTCAGGCTAACGTAGGATTTCATGCCCTGAACTTAGTCAATACTTTCAGAAAACAATTTCAAGATGACGTTGGCTGTTGTGCTTTTACAGTGTGTAAGTGAATGTCGTGATATTACGGATCATGTGAAGATTTTGCTGCGTCGCTGTGAATACATTGTAGGAAACACTGCATGCAAGTATGCTACAGGCTCACACAGACTCAGCCGCTTGGCTTTTGGAACCGAAATTTGGCACCGAAAGATAAATAATTTTTCGATACTCATAGTATCGAAGTTTTTCGTTCGATACCATAAAAACGGTGCCCAGCCTATACCTACAAATTACTTATATCAGTTTCTGCACACAAAACAAGGACAGAAAAAAGCATTTCAATATAAAAAAAATTAAAAAACACTTCACATTTAATTTATGCAAAAAAACAAAACATTCTTGGCACAATTTTCACATCAGGCCGTGGGTCAGGAGGGGAAGATATTTCATCAGGCAGAGTCAGTGATATGGGAGCTGACCCTATTCTAGGGTCTGCTATGACGCAGGCAGGCAAGCCACGGGCCCAGAGATCAATGCAAAACACGTTTCAGGACGCAGTCAGACTTGGTAAATGATGGCTTATTAAAGGAGAGAAATGGTGGGAGATAGCGGTAGGAGGGGGTGAGTGAGAGACAGTGATACAATTAAAAGAAAAAAGGGTCTTAGAAGTTCCTCGTTTGCTTTCAGAAGAGGCGTTACATCTACTAGCCACTTTCAGATGCATTTTTCGATGCACTTTCCTCTGACTGGTTCTCTAAAACTCATTTGCTCTTGCCACATAAAAGCAATCTGCTTTTTGCGAATAAGGCGGCGTTAATAGATTTGAATGCAAGTTTTATTTAGTTCTTAATAAAAATACAACTAATCTCACTTTGCATAAAGTAATTGGATTTGCCGGGGTTTTTTTTGTTCTCGGTTCACGACACTCAGAAGGGGGTCTTTTCTGACAAAATCAAGAATCGTAGCTACAGCACCATGCTTTTATGTTTGCGTGTTCAGATGTATTCAAATATGTCCGTGCAACATCCTAGTCAGGTTTCTGAGATCTTATCTTTCTCTTGCAACCTCACACAAACAGATGCATAAAGGCAACAGCCACCATCACCACGACCTTCCGCCGGCAATAAACTTTTAATTAAGACTTTTCATAAATGCTTATCTTTATCACAAAGAACTCCACAGGGCTTGAGAAATCCTAGCCCTCATTTCCTCAACCGAAAGCCTAAAAGCTGCCGCAGATCTAATTATGATTCCCACCTAGTGCCTTCGTGCTTTCGTTATTCTGAAACTTCGCTAATATTTCGCCTCCAGTGGAAGGTTTAGAAATGAGGCTTCAAACCCACCAGGACAAAATGTTCTTTTATGACATCTTTGTGCCTCGGTTCTGCATCTGACACCTTTAATGAATGTGGTGACTGTTTAAGTGGACACTGGTGGATTTTGTGAGAGCGCTCGCATGTGTAAAGATGCAGATGAGCGCAACACAAATGCATCATACAAAAACACATTTTCGACAGAGCAAGCCGCGTGGGCTCTCTTGGTGCCGATATAAGGCGGGAAACGGTCTCAGCTAATTCGCCGCTCTCCCGCTGCTCTAAATTCAAGCAATATTGATCAGACTCCCTGCGGCACTGCTATCGATCGCCTGTTTGCAGGTGTGTGTGTGCATGCGATTGCGTGTGTGAAACTAAACTGGGTCCCTGCAGGGTGACTGAGCGGATGGTGGGGGAGGGAGATGTCTAGTTAAGGTGAAGAGTGTTGTTTGTCAGAGGACGCTGCTCATTTAGGGCGCCCTTCACTCTCTCGCTCTTGTACACGTGGCTCTTGTCGCATTAAGGTTGCCAGCGGTGGGGGCTGGAGGCAGATGTGTTGTTGAAAGGCGGAGGCAGAGATGAAGGTGGCGCTGGGGGAAAAAGCCGTTTTAACACTATATTACAGGCCGCAGTGAGCAGCTTCTGGTTAATGGGCACAACTAACTGCAGTGTTCATAGTCTCCTGTGCATCAAGTATGCCAGAGTGATAGCTAGGGATAGTTCTCCCCAAAAAACCTTAATTCTATCAATGTATTCACCTATGATGCAACCTATGAGTTTTTATTTGATTTAGTAAAATAACGAAATTTTAAGTAGAAAATAGTATTTATGTAAAAAGATAAAATACAGAGTAGGCTATAAATTATCTTTTTATACAAATAAAAAAACAACGATATCATCGTCCATCACAATAAAGTGAACATGCAAGTTAATCTAGCAAAATATATGAAGGCTGGAATGTAAACCAATTTTTTAAACCAATGAGGTGACGATCTCAGAACCGCGTCACGTGACCGCAGTATTGCGGTAATCGTCCCAGCCCTAGCGTTACCTCATACTCATGACCAGAAAAGCAGAAATGGCGTCGGCGACTGTGTAAAAGTCATAATAACCGTCATAATAAAAGTTTCACTGCTCGCGATCTATGTTGAGTAACAATCGCTCCAGTGGCCTTGCTCAGCTACCACAACACTCGGTCCTGCTCTGCTTCACACTACAGTAACGTTAATAATCGCATCCATTAACATGATTTCTGCCCGAGTCCTATCCCGATTCTTTTCCACCGGCTGTGAGGTGAAGACCACATGTCCCAAGATTGTGCGCTCAAACTTGCCATCCTCAAACTACGCCTTTGTTTTGAACAGGCGCCCTCTAGCGGACGGAAAAGTTGCATAGTGCACCTTTAATGTAATTTTTTGCTGTTCACACATGCAAAATCTGATTGGATTCCAAACTGATATGCACAAAAATCGAATTTTTTATCACAATGTGAACGTAGCCCTTAAGATAATTAAAACCAAATTAAATGTGGATGGTTGCTTTAGATTTTGGTCAGACAGTCTTTATAAATGGGCTCTTGGCCAGAATAAGCTGCAATATTGACCATGAAAGACTCAGACACAAATACATGGATTCTCAAAGAGTGGGTGAACAAAATGAGTTCTGCTCACAGAAACTAAATATTGCATATATGACTAATGTGATTTTCCACAAATTTGAAATTCAGTACAAGGTTTAAACAAAAACAGCCTACATGGTCTAAAACAAATCAAGAAAATGAAGACAGGCCTTTCATAGCCTCATATCTCGGCTGTGGTATGGCTGTGCACAGTGTTATCTTGGGTTCTGTTATCATGTCTTCCTCTGATTTATGCTTCTGCAATACGCAGCGCACAGCGTGTGCTGACAAGCTCTGATCTATACATTTACTGGCTCACACATAGCTTGTTGACTAATACGGTACACTCCTCTCCAAGTCGCACACTTGCTGCAGCATCAAAGGTAACACACACACACGGGATATAAAGTACTATAGTGGTTCCCAACCCTGGTCCTGGAGTACTGCCAACACATTTTTGATGTCTCTCTTATTTGAAACCCTTTTGAGGTCTTGAAGTCTTTACTAATGAGCTGATGAGTTGAATCAGGCATGTTTGATAAGGGAAACAAAAGATTTTTGAAAACTATACCGTTATTGTCTCCATATAATGTTTCAACTGCTTTTGTCCATACAATGAAAGTCAGTGGGGTTCGAAACCACATTAGACCCCAATATATCATCTTTAGTGCTTCACACAGATCATTCTTAAAAGTCATACAGGTTTAGAATAACATGAGGGTAAGTAAATGATGACAGAATTTACATTTTTGGTGAACTACCCTTTAAGCTCCACTGACATCATCTGTGGTGTGTGGCTGATAAGCACATAATAAAAATAAAATAATTTTGACTACATTGGTTTCATCTTATCTGGTATATTCTAGAACAGGGGTGTCCAATCCTGCAGAGTTTAGCTACAGACCCAATTAAACACACCTAGACCAGATAATCCGAACCAGTCTTACTAGTCATACTAGAAACCTCCAGATAGATGTGCTGAGGCAAGATGGATCAAATCTCCCCCTGGACACCCCTGTCCTAAAGCCTTTCAAAGGACACTGAGAAAACATCCATGCTATTTGAATGATTTTTCATTTAAAAGCAAATGAAAACATCTGAATTTAAATATAATTAAAATAAATAAATTTACTTAAGATTAATGTTAGATCCTTCAAAAATGTTTGATATAGTGCTTATATTTACAATACAATATGTCCATAGTTTTTACAAACATTATACTCCAAGCTCCAAAAACCTAGATCCAAAGCATGTCATTAACATGACTGGAACCAGTGAACCGAAGGAAAAAGCCATGAATTAACAGACACATATAACAGAGGAATAATTCTCTCCTTCTGGCTCTGTGTTTCTCTCACTAATGAAACCTGTAAAAAATGTAATCCAAAATGTGATCCATTGTTCTCCTGTGTTCAAGGGTTTCCTCTAACCGCTAGGGATGTCTGTTGTGGTCACTGTCTGAACATTTTACACAACCACAAAGCCTCTTTTTTAAAAAGTCTTTCACTGTACAGTTATGAAACTGATCAGAGAACTTCTCAGTGGGTATTATTGTGATATATTATTAAAAATTATATTTATTATTATGGGTCACATGATCCAGAAATCATTTTAATTTGTTGATTACAATGCTTAATATTTTTGAGGAAACCGAGATTGCTTTTTTTCTCAGGATAATTTGACAAATACAAATTCCCAAAACAGTTATGTGAAATAGAAATCCTTTTTTTATACATTTTGTTGATGTTTGTCCTGAATAAAATTATTGATTAGAGCTAATTATTCACTAATTATTCACAAAAACATTCTAACCCCCACATTTTGAAGGGTAGCGCACCTGTTCAATTCCATAACCCTTAGTTTATGAGCAATAATAGTAATGCTTTCCTTAGCAATTACCACAACAATACCACATCCACAATCTATAAACAAATACCATTTGATAAAATATTTTTGTTTTCCGTCTAATATTCTGATTCACTTAGACGTGTCATATTCTAGAGTGCTGTAAAGGTGCTGTAAGCAATGTTAGCCGCTGTACTACACTTCTGATACTAAAGTCCCTCAATAATCTTACCCTCCAAAGACACGCCAGCCAACCAGAATGCTTTTAATGCAAAGACTTAAAATCCAATTGCTTTTAACAGCATCTGGTATCAGAAACATTTTCTGTGTGTCACAAAAAAGTATATATATATACTTATAACACATTTAAATGCATTGCAAATGTCAATGCATATACACTTAAAGTGCAAAGAGTCTTGTGATGGTCTAATTAAAGGTGTTATGGTATATTAATGCATATATGTGTGTGCGTCCTGTGCTTCGACACTGCAGAAAAAACCTCTTAACAAAAGCAACACTCACTCTGCTTGGCCCGAGTGTGCCAACTTACAGCACCACAGCAAATCACTGCATTTTCCACCTCCTGCAGGGTGACTCTCTCTCCTCCATTTCCTTTCTTTATTATTTCACTCCATATAAAATTAATCTCGTCATCTTCAGTGCCTCCGTAAACCTTTTCTTCTAATCTGTTTATTGTCTGATGCCATTCTCATCTCCTTTATATATTTAAAATAATGACTTTCTCTCACTTTCTCCTTCCTCGAATGGCTGTCCAAATCAGGGGACATTATTCCACCACACATCAGGGACTCAACCGCTCTCCAGAAACCGCAAGCTGCCGATAAGGTCCAGCATCTGATGCACACCTCCATCACAGCGGAAACTTCCTCTCCCACGGTGCACAATAATTAGCTGAGGTCTCGTGCACACAAACACACTTGCATCTATACGAAATCTAGAATGTATTCTACAGACATATATCAGCCTCTACATCTGTGTGGGGAAATCAAACCAACTCAGAGCTGTCTAGATTAAAAACACAAAATCTCCAAAATGAGAACAAGATATATATAACAGTAATTTGTAACAAAATTTATTAATCTTTTTTAACATTCATAAATAAAAATACAACTGTTCATTGTTAGTTTTTAGCTCAGGTCTATTAAATAATAAAAACTTTTGATTTTAAAGGTGCAGTATGTAAGAATGACAGCGAGTGTTTGAAATAGGCACTACAGTCCAAATTCAAAATATTGTTTGCCCCGCCCCGCCCCCTCCTCCTCAGACTCGCTGCTCAAGTAGGTTGCCAGTTTGAGGACATGCAACAGGAGCGAACTCAATTGACAATGGAAGGCGAGGAGACTTGCACACTGTAAATTGATGAGTTGATTTATTGTTTTATGATGAGTTTATATCACGTTTTAATATGCTCCTGTTCATAGAGATTTTTAGATGGATGCGAAGACTTTTTTGGTCGGATAGAATAGAATCTGATCTCTGACCCAGTTTGTTCGCCGGCTTCCATGGCTCCAATACACTGTGTTTTCCACCAACTGGCACCATTAACCCTTTAAATAGGACTGTGCAAAAAAAGCTTAGTTTCTGGCTTTTCTATGGAATATTACATGCCATCCTGCTGGTCATTTGATGGTGAGAAGAGCAACATGAGAAGGGGCATGAATTGTACCGAAGTTTTAGAAATTATTATGCAGCCTGACCCCTCCAGCGAGCTGCAGGATGTATTGTCTTCTCCCTCTGACACTACAGACTCAGGAGAGTCAGATCCTGATTTTGTTGTGGCATCCTCATCATCCTCTCTAGCTTCCACTGAAGGCATGGAGGATTCAGAGGATCCTGGATCTGGGTGGAGGGCGCCCATGGTGGTTGGTCATGCTGACAATGAGGTCAATCATCTCCTCCGTAAAAAACAGATTGAACACAGAATCCACATTATGGACCCTTGTGATGGCATAGTATGTCGGCCCTGGAGTCACACCTCTGACTCTCCTGAGTCTGTGGTGTCAGAGGGAGAAGGCAAGACATCCTGCAGCTCGCTGGAGGGGTCAGGCTGCATAATCATTTCTAAAACTTCGGTACAATTCAAGCCCATTCTCATGTTGCTCTTCTCACCATCAAATGACCAGCAGGATGGCATGCAAGTGTTTGAATCCTCTGTCCTCGTTTTTGTTTAGTCTGCACTTCTCACCATCAAAAGTCAGCAGGTGCATAAATACACTCACTTTGTTTTTGTTTACTCCATGTAGTAACGCTTTCTCAGACACTGGTAAGTGGCAAAGGACTCTCTCTCTCTCTCTCTCTCTCTCTCTCTCTCTCTCTCTCTCTCTCTCTCTCTCTCTCTCTCTCTCTCTCTCTCTCTCTCTCTCTCTCTCTCTCTCTCTCTCTCTCTCTCTCTCTCTCTCTCTCTCTCTCTCTCTCTCTCTCTCTCTCTCTCTCTCTCTCTCTCTCTCTCTCTCTCTCTCTCTCTCTCTCTCTCTCTCTCTCTCTCTCTCTCTCTCTCTCTCTCTCTCTCTCTCTCTCTCTCTCTCTCTCTCTCTCTCTCTCTCTCTCTCTCTCTCTCTCTCTCTCTCTCTCTCTCTCTCTCTCTCTCTCTCTCTCTCTCTATATATATATATATATATATATATAATATGCTGTAATACTCCATAGAAAAGTCCATAAAAAAGCCAGAAACTAAGCTTTTTTTGCACAGTCCTATCTAAAGGGTTAATTGTGCCACCTGGTTATCAACAGTAAAAAATACAAATTTTACCTCTTCCCAACAGGGAAAACCATCAACAATCAAAAATGCATGGGTATATGGTGTCATGGCGTTGCAATCAAAAAATGTGGTTATAATGGAAGTCAATGGGGCAAAAACAGCCACGAGGGATAAATGAGGGAGAAAAAAAATAAAATCTGATGCTGCGTAAAAACTAACAATGCATCAAAGCCAATGTTGTTTCTGATCTTTGACATGTCCAAGACTGTAATTAGAGGTAAAAAAAAATCCAGGTCACAATTACATTTTATTTTGAAAATAAGTCATTTTATGTGTTTTTTCCCTTTTTTTTAAACATTTGGTAGTTTTGAACAGGACTGACGTTGATTAATACATTTATGCAAAACAATTTTTTTTAATGTATCTGATACATTTTTACAGCAGTTTAAGTTAGTGGCTGTTCTCAGCCACAAGGGTAACGAAAGGGTGGTGAATTTGCCCACAGTGTATCGTTGAGTTTGTGAAAATTTTCAGAGCATTTTCTTAAAATATGTGTAAAACTAAGATTTGTCACCAAAAACCATTCCATTTGCTAAAACACAGAGAAAGTTATGGCCAATTTAATACTCAAAAATACCCCCTAGTGGCTAAAAACATCCCGAGGGACACATAAGGGTTAAATATGGTAGTTTTGCAATTAGCTTGTTTCGTTTCTGTGATTGGTGGATATTTCTTTGCAGTCATGGGTAATATCGTTTTTTCCACCAGGATTTGTTCAACACAATTATAAAAAATTAAGATGAAATAACGCAGGCACAATACTATCGATTAACAACCTCTTTAATGGTTTATAAATTATCGTCAACAATCCATTCCCCGATGGAGGATTTTTACATCTGGACATTTATCTTGTTTCGGGGTTGTTTCGTTGATTTTACTGCACCACTAAAATTATTTTTGTAGTGCAAGAAAACGAAAAAGAAAGAGAGACACTAAACGAGAATGAGAAGAGAGAGATTACATACTAATGGAGGCTCATCGTGGGAGAACAATCCTCAATCTGAGCTTAGTCAGTCTGATCTGAGGTCAGTCGTGCTCTATAAATAACAGACGACAGACGGGCAGCAGTGGGCACAGCACAGGTGTGGAGGAGGCCTGGAGGAACAGAAGCTCTACGTGTGTGTGCGTGTCCTTACAACTAAACATTTATTATGATTCAGAGAACTCATGCAACCAAATTCACTTCAAACCAAAGTTTGACATATTTCATATTAGGGCTGCAATATAGGGCTGTATATATATATATATATATATATATATATATATATATATATATATATATATATATATATATATATATATATATATATATATATATATATATATATATATATATATATATATATATATATATATATATATATATATATATATATATATATATATATATATATATATATATATATGCAATGGATATAAACCGGTTACTGTCAACAAAAAAGAAGCTTTGAAGACTCCCTGGGGTCTTTCACAAAATAAAAGTTTAAAAATTAAGAAATAAAAAAAAAGAAAATTCTAACACTCAATACTAAAATATTAGTATTGGAATTTCAAAGTTGCACAGAAAAAGAAAGTTATTACTACTTATTTGTATTATTTTTTAATACATACCCACATTCTTACAGTGAAATATTAGAATAGTAATACTTCTTATTTTGATTTATAGTAGTAGTATTAAAGATAATAATAATTATAATAATAATAATAATAATAATAAAAATTAATAATAATGACATTTTTGCCAACATTATGCAGCACTACAAACAAGAACAGCAAAGATGCCTTAAAAACAAAAAACAAACCAGAATCACAATTATCATAAAAATCAAAATTAGACTTTTTTCCATAAATTATGTAGCCGGGAATAGATTTTTCATGAAAGATGCGTTTAGTGTTAATGGGTGTGTTTGGGATGCTGGCTGGTGACATCAGTTGAAATGACAAGTCATTTATTTAAATTGTACAAATAATTTTTCTGTGCAATGATAATAGGAACAGGCATAAAAAAAAAAGTAAATGAAGTCCATTTAGATTTCATGTTGACGTTCAAAGGCGTGGTCTGGGAGGTAGAAATCTCTCAGCATCAGCGCCCATCTTTGATAAAACCACTGGTGAAGTCACAGACCCATAGTATCTTTGTAGCTATTTTATAATGCACATACACCAGAAACACACAATAACACTTCCTCTAACACACACACACACGCCTTTAGGCAGAGTGGACAGTGAATCCTGAAATCCCATTCCCTGCATGAGCGGCCCAGTGAGAATCTCTCGTTTTCTCTCTCTCTCTCTCTCTCTCTCTCTCACACACACGCTCAGTCT
Source organism: Gobiocypris rarus (assembly GCA_023029165.1). NCBI lineage: Eukaryota > Metazoa > Chordata > Actinopteri > Cypriniformes > Gobionidae > Gobiocypris > Gobiocypris rarus. The sequence goes on along the minus strand of CM040927.1, from coordinate 22,919,265 downwards.
CGCACCAACCGCCAGTCTCCCGCCCTGCACCAGCACACCTTTTTCGTCTTTTATCTCCTCTTCCTCACCTCAGTCTCCCCCTTCCTTTCAACATCACCTTTCTCTCATCTCACTCGATACTTCCCTCTCTCTCTCTTTCTCATTTCCTTTCCTTTTGTTCTGTCTTCCTCTCTCTCTATCTCCATCTTTCCCAAACCTCATTTCTCTCTCCATCTCCCTCATCACCTCTCCCTTCTCAATCTTTTCTGTATCCCCAAAGCAGAAACCCATCTCCCAATGTGTGTGTGGTATAAGCACAGGCCCAAGGTCATTGTTAGCCTAGATTAGGCAGGAAGCACAGAGAGGAACGGCCATTATCATGTGACCGACTTTCTTATTATTTGGTGTCCTCAGGCTGGAGAGTGAATCAGCATCTACGGTTCCGACGCAGACTAGGAGTTGGAAATGAAGAGAGAGGAGAGAGACAAGTGAGGTTACACCGAGGCGGTTTTAGACAGAATGACTCAACGTTTTGATGAGGTAACAGAAGCGAGACCAAACTCATGAAGAAAACATTTAAATTTACTCTAGTTTGGCTGTGACTCGGCCATAGGCAGACATTACAACTGCACGACTGCTAGTGTGATATTGCTTTTATGAAACAGTTTAATAAAAAAGTCATTACTATCAAGTAACTTACATTTCAGACTAATTTGGCTGGTTATTTCTATGTTTTGTTTCTGCTAAACAAAAGTTTGAAAATAAACTTAAATTTTCATAACTGTGTCAGTATCAGGTCTATAGCTAAATAATAAAGAAATACATCGTTTTTATAAACATTTTATGTTTTTATTTGATCTTATTTGGGTTAAAACCATGGGAGGGGGCATAATACAGTTTGGGTAAAATTTTAGTAAAACTGTGGAAGCACTGGGTTCAATTAGTTAACAATGTTAGTTTGTGAAACATGCATTACAAATCAATTAAAGGGGTACTTCAGCGCTGGGAAGATGAATCTGTATTTAAACTCGGTCATTAATTTAATAGAAATGTGAAAATATTTTAGAATTTGGTGCCTTCTAGACAGAGAAAACACAGAAAATGTATTTTTGTCTCATAGGGATGAAAGACAACAATTCCCAGAATGCACTTCGCTGCCCGAGGCTGCTCTAGGCACAGCTTACTGGTTTACTTGCCCACTGCGTCCATTTTCATAAAATCAGTTTAGTTAGAGACACTACAATTATAAAACTGAACCTGTCTGTTCAATATGAGTGAGTCGATTCAGTGTCACAAAATCTCCTCCGATGATGCAAAATGACGAAATTTGCACCATCGGAGGAATTTTTCCAGAAATAAAATAAATAATTATCTCGTCTCGGGGTCATATGAGGGGGGAAAGTACAATAATTCGAATATACTTCTGGGTTTCTAGTGATACAAAGCTTAATGCTAATCGCTGAAGTAATCCTTTAATTTAAAAAGCACAAAATTGTGGTTAATATTAATTTATAAATATATTACTCTAACATTGTTATTTTACATTTGTTCATAACATTAAATGTTAATTAAATTATAAAATGTTACTAAATGTTAGTTTATACAACTTGAAATGTTAAAAAGGATTCAAAAGTTTAAATTTGGGGTCAGAAAGATTTCTTTAAAGGGGTCATATAATGCCATTTTTTTCTACAATTATGTTAATATGATTCTTTAGTATCTAAATGAAAAGTTTGTAATATACTTTAATTAAACATTCTCATTAGTACTGTGAGAAAACACAAATTTTACCTGGTCAAAAACAGCTTTTTTCAGCAAGCCATTTCAGGGCATGTGACTTTAAATGATAATGAGCTTTTGCTCACCCCGCCCCTCTGTTCTGTGGGGCATTTTGACACAACACACGTGGAGTGTTGCCTTGACAACAGTTGAGGGTATATTTTGGAGAAAGAATAGCAACAGGAGTCTCTGAGGACACATCTGTGCAACCGTATCGATTTGAACCAGAGTCGGACCCGGACCCAGAACAAGATGAAGGCGCCAACGAAGTTCGACAATTAAGGCTCGAACGGGACGTTTCTGAATGGTTGGTTAATGTAGTGTCACTTTGATCTATCTTTGTATGTACTGGCAGGGTAACGTTAGCGTAGGGAGATACGAATGCTATGGGCTTACTGATGTATACGTTAGTTCATTGACAGATTGTCAGCGTACAGTTTGTAATAACACAATAACCATAATAACACTTTATTCATTATAAAGTGGGATTCTGAATTATATTGAGAACGTCGTAATGTTACATAGAAAGCATGCCGTAATGTATACTTTAGCTGCATTCATCTTGAAGCGTGCACGCGATTTGCAAAGATTAATATAAAGGTTAATGAAACGTTCTCACTCACTTCTTCTGGAGGTGCAGCAGGAAATCAAATAGTTGATACCGATCCTTTTCAGGAGCAGCTTCTTAGCAAACCCTGCTTTATACTGATACTCGTTTATAAAGCAGTCTGGTGAGAAATGATTCGCGCAAACATGAAAGCATTGACGTTGATCGGGGGGAATATTCCCTTCGAAAACAAAACTCAGCCACTGCGTCTTCAGCGTTCGGATTTAGGAACATCAAAATGACTGCAGTGTTGCTTATGTTCTGTTCACACCCATGAACAGAACACCACAATTCTGCTCCAGCGTAACAACCAGCGTTGACAGCTCACTCAGGGCGGGTCTGTGTTGAAACGCTGTTGTCAATTAACAATCGTGGGAGGGCCGTCCGACCGTGTGAGGACATTTGAGATAAGGGAAAACATAAGGAGATTAAAAAAAAAAAAACACTGGATGGAAACTTTCTATCATTATAGGATGGTTGTGTACAGGCACTGCCAACACACATTTCCGTACAATCAACTTGTAAAAGTGCATGTACCATTATATGACCCCTTTAAAACAAAATTAATCCTTTTATTTAGTATCGATGCATTAAATTGATTAAAAGTGATAGCAAAGACTGTTACATGGTCAAACATTTTCTTTATAAATGTTGTTTTGGGCTTTTCACAAAAAAAAAGAAAAAAAGCTACACAACCTTTTTCAACACAGATAAGAAGAAATATATCTTGAGCACTAAATCAGCATATTAGAATCATTTCTAAAGGATCATGTGACACTGAAGACTGGAATAATGATGATGAATATTTAGCTTTTCCATCACAAAATACATTTTAAAATATATTCAAATAGAAAATAGTTATTTAAATTTGTAATAATATTTCACAATATAACTATTTTACTCTATTTTAGATCAAAATTGAAATAAATTCTTACCGACCCCAAACTTTTTAATGGTAGTGTACATGAAGAAAGAGTGGCGGCGAGGAGAGAGAGAGGGAGAGAGAGGGGAGGGGAGGGGAGGGAGAGGAGAGGGAGAGGGAGAGGGAGAGGAGAGGGAGAGGGAGAGGGAGAGGGAGAGGAGAGGGAGAGGGAGAGGGAGAGGGAGAGGGAGAGGAGAGGAGAGGGAGAGCGAGAGCGAGCGAGAGGGAGAGGGAGAGGGAGAGGGAGAGGGAGAGCCTGTGCATCACACTGGTTAGGTGCCAGGCCTTGAGCTTTAAATATCTCATCTACATTAATTATGCATTTTACCTCACTAAGACTACAAAGGAAAAATCTCACCTGCTGGCACTACACATATGCTTATCAAGAGCACGGACCACACACAAACGCAAATGTAAACACGAAACACTCATGCAGTATTGTACTAGTGAGATGCACGTGCGTGTCTTCATTAAGTGCAGTGATCAGGGTCATACCTCTTACACAAAAGCATTCAATTAAACACATGCATAATGCTAACAGCAGGTCCTGCTCTATTTAGCATGTAAAAGCCCCTGAACTTATTGGTCTATGGGATCTAACCTGTTCAACTGCCAGGCTAATGCGTCTATGACACGTACGAATATGCCACTTCCCTTTGGCACCTCAGTAAGAGGCTCCTGGTAGGAGGTGACACGTGTTGTATATTCTTCTTTGGCTGATGATGCCCTCAAAACACGAATGTATAATATATTTCACAATTTTACTGTATTTTCAACAAATATATGCAGCCTTGAGTAGCAGAGACTTCTTTAAAAACCATTTGAAAAATCTTAAAAACCCCAAACTTTTGAAAGGCAGTAAATGTAAACACAAAACTGCATAAAATTTTAATATTTACTAAGATACTAGATCATTTCTGCCAAAATGTTTCCTGTTTGCACACTGCACACACATACTTGCCTGCCTAAATAATTTATTTCGGTACATTGTTAAATACAAGTTTAAATTATAAAAAAAATGTCAATTAAAATGTTTTAATGTGTTTGGGAAACCAGGCGAGATGGTACATTTCAACATTCTGAATTTCTCATCATTCATAACTAACATTCAAAAACAGAGGGCCTGAATATCCATTTGCCCTTCATTGCAGGGTTGACAACAATTTTGCATGATCAAAATCTGAGCATTCCTCAGGAACTGTCACAAATTCTACCAGCAACGACATGGTTTAAAGCGATTGGCTTTTTCGATTGAGAGGCAGGACTTCCTGATAGCTTGAAACATAATTCCACTCAGCTCGGATTGGAGAATTGGTTCGCAACCATGGAGCCTCTGCAAACTTTCAAGGGAGCTGACAGAAAAGTATTTAAAATTACATTTCTGGCATTAAAAACTGAACTTAACTGTGGTTAATTTAAAATTTCAACATATCTTAGTAATTTCCCATAACACAGGCTGGGGGGTGAGTGGCTTTTGAAAATTATGTTGGACAACGGGGGCTTTTGAGTCAAAAAGGTTGAAAACCACTGGGTTAGGGGCGCATTATGGACTGGGCTCTGAAAACGGCATCCATCTTTAGGCGGGAAAGGGCCTCTGTCTCCCCATCAGCCGACTGCACATCTGGATGTGTCGTATTCTACACTGGATCGAGTAAATCTGTGTGTTTGCTATGGTCGAGTAATATGGAAATTCCTCCTCTCCAACTGCTCACAGTCCCCTGACAGAAGACTGTCATCAGAACAGCCGGGCGATGGAAAGATCTGAGCAAGAAATGCATGCACACACTCAAAAGGACAAACACAAAGTGTGATTAATATGTAGAGCTTTCAACATATATACACACACACACACACACACACACACACACTCCAATGTCTCACACATGAGCAACATGATTCTCAGGTGAACAGATGGCTTCCCATTTCATACAATAAGGTAGACACAAATCCCAGAATCCTGCACACAAACAAAGAAGACTACACACGCATGTGATGCGTACCAAACAATAACAGCAGCATTTTCAGTTTGGCAAACACTGCCTGTTTCTTCTTTGATAATTTATTCATTGCTCAAAAAGGAAAAAAGACTGAAACGTAAGCTTAATTTCCAATGGGAAAAGAATTGAGGATGAGTGAGCGAGAAAGCAAGACAGGTGTTTTGAAGGAAATGAGACACTTTTTAAGTCTCGATGAGTGACAAAGAGCCAAAAATAAATAAATAAATGATAGGAGCATGTTGCAGCATCACATGTGGATTCACACACGGTGTATGATGTTGTGTGGGCGCTAACCCTGGAGACAAAGCAGATGCTAGCCTAGCCGAACGCGTCAGTGAGAGAAAGGGGTAATGATGTTGAGCATTGCAGTAGTGGATGTCTTATTTTATCTATGAAACGTTTACAAAAAAAGGTGTGTAAATGCAGAGATAATTTGTGCAGTTACCTTGCCTACTGGCCTTGAAAAGCACATGGGACAAAATGCGCTCGAAAGACAGACAGAGAGCAAGCTAGCAGGGGGCTCGGTCAAGGTTTCTGATTGCATTCAGGGAGAGTCACGGCAAATGAAAACAATTGTGGCGAGGCTGCCTTCATTAGCGCAGGGAGAGAGCTTTTCATACTAATTCCACTTAAACCCTAATGAGCATCTCCCTGAGTTTTAATGAGAGACGGTCGGGCAGGACGAGATACTTGGGCAGACGCTGCCCTCCGGAAACGGTCTACTGGGGTCACTGGAAAAACAAATCACAATTTAGTAAACTCAAAGCTGCTTTGGAAAAGAAAAAAAGAATAAAATCACAAGCCAACTAGCTGCTGCTACGTTCAGACCCTCCAGGATGTCTTACATTTTGGAAACTGCTGCTGGAGGTGAAATAAATAAAATAAGAGTTATTTTATAAACGTTGATTCTTTCCTAAAATACAAAAAGATAAGGAACGGGGATATTTTTTTAGTTGTTAAAAGTGCTGTAAACAATGTTAGCCATTCTGGAACTTTTTTTTTAACCAACTACTGAATTACACACTCTTTCCCAAACCCTAAAAGATGTATATTTTTGCCCTAAAATATACCATCAATATGAGAGCACTGTAACAGAGATAGAGAGTAGAAACACATCACAGTGACATACAATGGTAGTAAAATAGTGACAAACTAACAACTGTTTATGAAGCTCAATATGGTAGGCTACTTAACTTAAATGATCCGCTTCAGCTAACGTTACCATGATCTCAACTTCCAGCTCGGCACATATGGAACATCCAAAATGAACGACAGGTAGAAAGCATTTTAGGGTGCTTTCACACTTGGTTCGATGGCCTGGACTAAACACGAGTTCGATTGCTCCCCTCTCCCCCGCTGGACTGTATTCATATTATATGGGTCCGAACCGTGTGTGCGTTTGTGTCAAAGCAGCAGTTGTTTACCCCGTTGCTTGGAAACGACGGTGAGCCAGAAGGTGAATACTAGAGCTGCTCACCTCACTTTTATACTTTTGTTTTTGAACCATTAATAGTGGTTCACTTCCATGATTTAGTACAATTGCATTCACATCAGCAGCGAACCGTACCAGAGTTCACATGAACCGAACCCCAGACTACATTAAGAGGACTCGGGTACGGTTCGCGGGTGCTTACATTTTGATCACTGTAAAATCCAACAGTTGTTCTTAATAACACTTTTTTAGTTAACTTTACTTAAATGTCAAATAATTAAAATAATGATCTTTTAAAATGGTCCTGCAAACAATTATGGCATAAACACCTTGTGAAACTTTTAGTTAGGTTGATATAATATATCTGATATTAGTCACAATATCTTGCAGTTGACCATACTTGAGTCTTTTAATCTTTTCATACTTTTTTGATAAAAATTGAAAAATATAAATAAAATTGAAAAATAAAGCCAAAAACAGTAAAACAAAGAAATTAACTTATTAATGCCGCAATGCACTCTGCGAGTACACTTCCTCAGATCACAGAAAAAAAATGAAGTTGACAAAACTTAAATGATTTAAGTAAAAACAACTTGATACAATTAAGTTATGCTTAATTAAATTAAGGTAACAAGTTTGCACAATTGAATCAAGTAAATTGAACATTATACAGCAATGACAGACATGATCCTATGAAAAGGCATGACCCCTCTTGTGCAGCGCCAGACAGACTCCCATACATTCATTTATGAGCAGCATGTCATAATAACAAGCCTCCATCAAAAATGTATCCCATATTAGCAATATTCCAAAAAGCGTTGTAGACCATCTGCTGTACATTTCAGTCCAAGGGTCCATTATGTTTAAAAAGCAGAAGAATGGTGCATAGCTGATTACAATATAAAATGCTACTTCGCTTTTATCTAGAATGACTAGACTAGATTAGAATGACATGTTGCATGACCGCAAAAATGTTACTAGGACAAAAGAGACCACCGGAGTCTCTACAATATTTTGGTCTTTAGATTTGGCTCTGGTATATGGGATTTTATCATCCGCCAAGTGAAGTCTGATCACTTAGAAAACAATACCACAACAATATCACACAATACCTCAACAAGCCCCACAATGTGAGGTTTTACTCATATCTGCAGCACAAACAGCGCAGAGTGAGTTATGTGCTACAGTTTAATACTTTGAGTTAGGAGTTTGTTTAAATCCCAAACCCTGAAGTATGAGCAACAGTGTTGCGTGTCTTAGCAAACACCACTAATAAAACAAAACATTTCAGTGAAGGCTGTAGATCAGGTTGTCAAACAAATATCCATGTTATTGATGGATTGAGGAAGATGTTTTTTTTTTTAAGGAATTCTCTTCTTCAAAAATAGAGTAAAACAGTAATATTGTAACAGTTTTATGTTTGAATATATTTTTATATACGCAAATTATTCCTGTGATGGAAAAGCTACATTTTCAGCCTTCAGAAATCATTCTAATATGCTGATTTGGTGCTCAAGATTAATTTATTATCTCAGTTGAAAAAGGTAGTGCTGCTTAATGGTTTTGTGGAGACTGATCTTTTTTCTCCTCAGGTTTCTTTGATGAATAGAAAGTTCAAAAGAAAATTTATTTGAAATATGAATCTTTTGTAACAATTTAAAAGTCTTTACTGTCACTTCTGATCAATTTAATGCATCCTTTTGAATAAAGGATTTCATTAATTCACTCAAAAAAAAAGAAAAGAAAAAAAGAAAGAAACAATTTCTTAAATGACTTTAAACTTCTAAACATAAGTATATCTATAAATCAAATCCAGGTAGAAAATAACCAAATAAATATTTTTTATTGCAAATTTACAATAGGAGGATTTGCTGATTCTCTCTTTTAAAAAAAGGAAGTGGATGGATGCTACGGACACGGAGATTAATAGCAAATTAACACTAAATTAACAATTCTATTAAAATCATTTAATCAGTCGACGAGGCTGTTTATCTGTTGCCATCGATACTGAGGTATCAAAGGCTGGTATCGTACCAAGGCCAAAGTATTGGTATCAATCCAACCCTACAGCAGACAGATGGAGTATCCACTACAGCCAACTGAATTTACTTAGTTCTACATCATCTCAGCCTGGCAAACACAAAAACCTCTCTGAATGTTTTTATGAAGCTAAACAAACCATCATGCATAGCGAAAGATGTTCACCTTTCTCTAGTGCTGACAGGATGTTGTCTGAAGGCTGTTTTAAAGTGGCAGACTTGTTATAAATCCCTCCGTTGTGTCACACGAAGCCAGAATGCCTTATTAGTCTACATTGACCTGGGGTCAGTTTCTATCTGGATTTCTTTTTTTCACACTCCCTAAAACACACACACGGCTCTGGCGATCTCAACATGTGAGTCACAGAGTATGGATCAGGAGAGGTCATGCTGGGGGGCATGACAAAAGCGACACAGCCCCACAAACACAGTTGTGGAGGATCAGGAGAGGCTATGAATATCATTGTAAGATCCTCGCTTTGGTGATTTTAACATAAGCTAGCAAGCACCTTTGATGGCAAAGGAAATATGTATGGAGATTAACTCACAACGACAGACAAATGAAGGTTGTCCAGGGGGAAAATATGCATCAGATGCCACAAGGCAGACACCCTCGTTCCCCGCAGGAACGCTTTAAGAGATGTGCATGGCATCCCATTCAGCCGTTCAGGGATGACCAAATTAAGGTTTGATAGATAGCTAGCTGTGGAATGATATTTGCACTCAACAGAGAAAAAGAGAAAAACCGGGGCAGACACACTCGTCTTATTCTTAAAGGTGCAGTGTGTCATTTCTAAATGCTAGCGCAGGGGTGTCCGGCCTGAGGATGAATTAATATTACATGTACGGTGCTACCAAATGAGGTGTGTTCACAACATTGAATCTGGCCCCCTTAAAAAAAAAGTTTGAACACCCCTGCACTAGCAGTACCGAATTTTGGGAATTTCAAAAACAAATGAGTGTTTTCAAACAGATTTTGAAACACAGCTATGTTTTGACCAAGCAGATTAATGGTTATTATTAAAGATATTAGGGTAATAAAGTTATTAGCAGATCAGGTTATTAGCTTTTCAATCTGATTGATGCCAAGGACCTCCAATTATGATTATGCTTTTGCTTGCCATTAAATTATGCGTTGTAAACAGAATCGGCCAATGGTAAGCTGCCGCTCTGCCGTAGAACCCGGAAACGCTGCACTGATTTTGCAACGTCAGCGCTTCATAGGAGACTGACACAGACATAAAGAAATTATTGAATACATTATTTATTGTTGTTTGTTTTTTTGCACACAAAAAGTATTCTCGACGCTTCATAAAATTGAGGTTGAACCAGTGGAGTCACATGGGCTATTTGAATTATGTGTTTACTACCTTTCTGAGCCTTGAAAGTGGTAATTACATTGCTGTCTATGGAGAATTTTAATTTTTGGGTGAACTAACCCTTTAAGTGTTAATAACTTTAACTTTTTATCAACTTATTTTGACTTTAGTACAATGGCGAGATAAAACCCAAATAAATACATTTTTAATTTCACAAAATGATTTACATTTTTTAAACTACAACTATCAAAATAAAATAATTGTGATTAATCTCATGATTTCTGACAAGTATTTGCAGCAGACTAAAACTGAGAAAAAAATATCAAAGAGACATTGATATTTATTAAAGAGATTTTAAAAATATTAAAAAGCCAATTAAATAAATAACACAGACATTACCCTCTGTGTCCCCTTAGGGGGCAGTTTGAAAACCTCAGGCTTAAGGTATCGATTTAGTATTGATACAGTATGAACCTCTGGTTCAAAGTCATAAAGTTCATCTCAATCCACTCAGACAGCAGACAGATGGATCCACTACAGCCAACTGAATGTAGTTTGTTCTACATCAGTGCACTGGTTTTGCGTGTGCAGAGGTGCACACGAGCTGTCACGTATGGCCACAGGCACCAGCCCCAAAAGGCACAAAGGTGCTGAACTGCCCTGTTAGGTTCTCTCCCTCCATTCCTTCATCTTTCACACTTTTCCCTTCATCTCATCCCTCTCCCTCCGGGAATGGTGTGAGACTGCTCTAGAACAGGAGGTGGCCCAGCAGTGCAAACTCAGTGTCGCTTAACGCTTACTCGTCTTCCATGAGTTACAAAGACTGTGAATATTCTTGACTCAGTGGAGCAGAAAGTGGAGAGATTGCAGCTGGACTTCCAAAGGCCACTGCATTTTTCAATCTTCTCCTATGTGACTTAAAAACAACATACTACCAAACAGTTGAGAAAGATTGCAAGAACGTAGAACAGTGGAGTTTTTGGTTGTGAGCCAAAAAACTAGTTGCGGGTTGGTTCTGAAGCATGCAAATGCACAACTAGGTTTAAAAAAATAATAATAAAAAAGGGGAAACATTTCCCATATGCATTTTAGCTGACTTCAAAGGCTATTCATCCAACCAAATTATAGTATTTTGGTGCACATTTTGTGTCACTTTATAATACGACAAATAACAATACAATAAACTGTCTAGTGTGTGTGTTAGACAGATGGGAAAACACTTCTACATGTTGCATTTAAACAATGGTTAATTATGAAACTCATATCTGACTCTAAATTCTGATTTTATTAGCAGCATTCAAAAGACAAACAATATGCTGCTTGGCAAACATATAAACAGCCTACAGTTAGTGTAATAAACCATGTTACTTGGTGGAAGAACTGTTTACTTTGATTATTATTAATAATATATTAAATCATTTCTTGCAATACTACAGTTGGTGCATGCCAATTTATAAAATCAATTGAGTGCAACAGTACTTGCCCACTTTTTTTTTTTTAGAGCCCCAGGTTTCCCATACATTTTTCCCCATATGGATTTGTTAGAGTTAAAAGCCACGAATTAAACCAACCAGCTACAAAATAAAAATCACAACATTACAAACTTTGATTTGAGGCAACAAAAAGTATTTGAAAATTAGACAAAAAGACAAAAGGTACAAGACTGAAATGTAACATTTTAATGAAGGAAAGAACTACAATACTACGAAGCATTACAAATGACAACCTAATCCTAATAGCTCATATTTGGCCTGTCTTCAGAGGTCATTAAGTTTTTGGTCAAATCAATTCACCTATGGAGAAAATGAAATGGACTTTTACTTATGGACACGGAGTGTTTCACTCTATAAAAAGACACTTCATTAAAGCCCTTATGGAAAAGTTGCAACCACACAAAATGGCCTAAAACTGTTGTGTTAAAAATATACAAATATAAAATAAAGTTGCCCCTTAAAAAATTAATTATGAATCTGAAATCAGAATGATTACAGAGTCTTTTCTTAAGGGTGCGTTAACACTGGCAGTTTTGTTTGAAACAGGGCACAGTTTACAATAAAAATTGGTAAAGTGAAGGCTGTCACGTGGCCCGGGAGTGTAAAGGGGTAACCAGTGGCGCTGCCGCTGATCCAGAGACTGCAGTTGTCATGTATGAAACAGCTTCACAAACAGTCTTTTCAACATCACATTATTTCAATGTTACAAATATTCATATCACTGAAGTACTAGGAGGATAAAAGTGTATAGTTCCGATATAAACACTGATGTCTATGGAAGCAATCAAAATAGAGCAACATGGAGCTTCAAATAATGGTTGCATCGATTACACTGTTTACACTACAGGTGGTGACAAGTGACTGTTAAAATGTAATTGTAATTGAATCATTTATTTAAGAGATTTGTTAAAAAAAAAAAAAAAACTGATTCATCCGATAATGAATCGAGTCACAGATTTTCAAAACGATAAAAAAGTCATTCAGATTAATTAATCATTGACTCGGCCCTCGGGTGTGCACTTGTTAAGAAAGTGAGGTAACCTGTGCATGCCAATGACAAAGTCATTAGTTCAACAAAATACATGTAAGGTATGACAGTGGTGATGATTTACTATGGATACAAGCGTGAGAGTGAGCTTGCAGTGCAGTCACACAATGAATTGTACGGCAAATGAATGGCTCACAATCCACTGTCTGCTCAAAAGAGTCTGTTTGCAAGCAGCAGAAAGTCGCCTTCATGTGACGCACATACAGTACGCAAGTGTCATTCATTCTGCAGCACATGATAGCTCCCAATGAATAAAAAACACAATATATTGACCCGCAAATGCACCAGGGCTCAATAGAATCAAGTTGAGGACTTGTCCACACTAATAAGTTTTCATTTGAAAGCGCATCTTTTTCTCTCCCTTTTGGTCTTCCGTCCAAAGACAGAGCATTTTGAAAATGCTCTCCCAAGTGGATCAATTTGAAAATGTTGTTTTCACGTTGTTGTGTGGACTGTGAAAACGGAGGTATTCGAAAACAATGATGCATGTTTAGTCATGTGATGCATATTGTACCCATTATATCTATGGTTATACTGGCATTGTTGTGCCTGCATTTACATTCATAGTGTTGCTAAAGATAAATGTTTCTTTGTTGAATCTTCATTCCTGCAAAAATGACAGAAAATGTACTCACAATTGCTGTCCTGTGGCAAAACATGAGGGAAATAGCATTTTTGAGCGCGACCTGGACAAAACATTGAGTAGTGGGATATGTTGCTAATAAAATGACAAAGCACGATAACTTTATTATGTCTGATCTCTGTTATCATAGTACAATGCATTTTAAGACATTTCAGTGTGGATAAGCAACTTTTGGAAAACGCTAGTGTGGAGGAGGAGCGTTTTGAAATGAAAACATTGTTTTCAAATGTATCCGGATTAATGTAGATGTAGCCTGAGTGTGAAACCAGACCGATGCTGTGAAAGGGGCACTGGGAACAATCACATTTGGACTCAGATCGCAGCAAACGAGCCCAGGTTTGCCTATCAAACCTATCCTCTAGTTTTACATATTTCTAATACTACATGCTAGTGGGTCACCACTGTATGTCCAATGTAAAATCAAGTTAAAAGCCACTTGCAGGACAACAGAGCATGAAGGATAAGGAGCCTTACAGAGAGAGAGAGAGAGAGAGAGAGAGAGAGAGAGAGAGAGAGAGAGAGAGAGAGAGAGAGAGAGAGAGAGAGAGAGAGAGAGAGAGAGAGAGAGAGAAAGAGAAAGAGAAAGAGAGGTGTAAGAGAATAACAGAGCGCGAGAGACACTACTGAAAAAAAGCACAGCACTCTGTCCTCACCGTGACTCTTTCTCCATTCTCACTCAGGGCCACCCATCCTCGCAATCCCGCCTGTCAATCAAATACCACCATTGTGCTCTCTGACAGCTAGATGACAATAATACACATTCCCCAAAGCCTCACACACTCTTTTTTTCTCTTACACACGACTGCCACTTTTTTCTGCGTTTGTTTTCTGCGTTATGATCCCAGGTGACCCCAAACTGCGCTTCGGGGGAGGGGAAGGTGTGTGTGATTGCGAGTGGTTATGAAGTGTAGCCCAAAGGAAGGCAAGGTGCCTGGAGTGAGAGAATCGTTACACAAGTACAAATCTAAGATGCCTGTTCATGTTTTTTTTTCCCCTTGTGTTGCAGAGTTGTGAATGTGTGCTGTCGACTAGACAAAAAAATTAAATTATTGCTGCTGTGGCTATTTCAGCACACCAAAGAAGTGTCTGCTTGTTTGCTCAACATCTCTGCAGTACAGGGAGATGAAGTCAAGCCTGCAATATCTGTTACTCTACTTGTCCACTGGCACAGAAGAAACCCGCTCAATACCGCTCAAAGCACTAGAGATCAGACACTCAGGGGGTTTGTCTGTAAAATGAACAGCAGTGTGGTTGTTTCCAAGCGGGCAATTGCATTCAATACATCTTCAATGAAGTCACCGCATATATATGTGGAACACTATAGCTTGAAAAATGCAAAAGTGCACATGTGGTATATACACACACACACACACACAACTTTAAATAGAAAGGTTGTTTTAAATCGTAATAATATTTCACAATATTACTGTTTTGATGTAAACGTAAATAATATATAAATTATAGATTTATTAATATTTATATATTCACAATACAATTCAACATTATGGGGTATGTTTTGAAAAAGTTCTCAGCTCACCAAGGCTGCATTTATTTAATTTTGGCAAATGTTAACTTTTTTTTTTTTTTACATACTTTTCTATGACATTTTCTACAAACGACTTGGGATCTATAAAATATCAATGTAACACACTTTTGTTGACTCAACCCCATTCTAGCCACAAAGATAACATTGCAAACTAAATTTGAAATTTGAATAACATTATTTTATATTTCAACGTGATTTCAGCACCGAATCCACCAGAAACGTCACTTTGTCTGCATCACTTTATTCACATTAAGTTTCTCAGGTATGTCACATTCTTAACACTTAAAATCTGCAATCCCCCACATGAGGTTTTCAACTAAAATGAACCCAGAGATTCCAGTGAACTAATTTACTGCAAAGTGGCGTATGAATATGCAGGACAAATTAAACTCCAGTGCCCAGAGTGTTTGATCTCACAAGAGAGACGGGACTGTGATCTTCCTTATGGTCACTGAACACTGTCCTACTCATGTGTGATTCTCAAAGACTCAGATTTACCAAAAACGCAGAATCAAATCATTCATATTTGTAAAACCTTTCCCCACTGAGATCATATTTAAGAAGCTCAGGATGAGGCTGATAAAGTATCAGGTACCTAATTAAAAAAAAAACTAAAGATAAAAAAAGTCTTAAAATGATTCAAAAACACAGCTCTCATTAAAAAGGTAATGGCTCCAGTCTATTTGGTCAGTAATGAGGTTGATTACCTTCTCAAAAACTGCTGGCTTGTTCCCTTTATCTGTGTCCTTTTCCCTCTTTTTCTCCTCCTTTTTCTTCTCTCTCTCCTTCTGTCAGAATGAGGAACATATAAATACAAAATATTATGTGTCAGGATAAACTGTACTCAGAGACAGGACACAGACACACAAACACATCACGCACACACACACACAAGAAATTGAACATGGTAAAATAGTTGAGTCAGCTACAAGTCTGAGGTGACTTAGGGCACAAGGCTTACCGCTTTGCCTTGAGGCCTGTACTTTGACAGCTTAAATATGGCTACCAAAGCTTAAAACACAGCCATAAGAATAACTTTGTCCTTTTGTCATAAAGATGACCTTCACAATGTCATTTTCACCACATCTCAAATTATGTATTGTTTTTGATAAAAAAGAAAAACATTATTCACGATTATTTTGGTCAATATTGTAATCATGATTATTCACCACAATTATGAGTGGGCCATATGACCTAAACCTTATGGAGTAATTCACGAGCATATTACTACATTCGGACCGAATGCAATGATTGGATGAACAATTTTTGGTCTTGAGACTATCACAGAATATATAAATGTAATTTATTTTTATATTTAGACTACTTCAGTTATTGATTGCTATCAGATTGTTAAAAGTTTCAGTCAATATAACAAAAAAACTTTAAGAAATAAATACCTTTACTATCAAGCACGTCCCAATTTATGAAAGTCACATTAAATGATTTTACTCGTTTGCAAGTTTGGGCTTTTAAGGAGGAACGAAAGCGTGTGTGTTTGTGGGGAGGATTTTATCTCAATTACTGTATTTTCATAATCAAAATAAAAAATAATTATTGGAAACTCAATTTCAATTAATCACACAGCCCTAGAAATGATAGTGGAAGAGATTACATTTAAAAAATAATATTATTTCACAACCTTGATTTTCTTTTTTTTTCATAGATCATGTTTTATTCTTTATCTCAAACATCCTCAAACTTCACCGACACTGTTTTGTCTTTGGAAACCAAAGGCACTAACAACTAGAAAAATTACTTGCCAAGATGGAAAAGATTCAGGAGTCATAATTTCAGAAATAAATAAATATTTAAATGATTTGTTTATTTCACTTTGTTATATCACAGTTTTAAATGTTCAAGAAGTCTTAACATTAATGTTTTTTATGATTTTATGATTATGATTTGTTTTTGTGTAACATCAACCTCGGAGAAATAAGTGCTTGTAGTAGAAACACCCATATAAAGTTTTGCAATAGCTTTTAAAGTGCACCATTTAAAACTCCCAACACTATGGGGCAAAGCCAAACAAACGCATCAAAGGTTTGGCCTTGATATCGAGCTATCAGCCCTCCTTTTCTCTTAACGCAAATCAATTGCTGCTGCAAAAACGCTGAGCGAGAGGCTAGTTCAGGTGTGGGAGCGAAGGATCAGAGTGGGTTTTCTGCAGTGGTGGTAGTGTGTCTGACTGGCACTATGATTACCAGCAGACGGAACAAATGGAGAACAGGCCTAGAGGAGAGGTGCGGATTGGCCGTTTTGAGCTCTTTATGGGCACATTGATTATTCTATTTCCCCTCTGCATGCTGCCAGAGTTGGGCTATTGATTCCTTTCCACAGCAGAGCACAGAGGCATCTGACTTCACACACACACACACACACACACACACACACACACACACACACACACACACACACACACACACACACACACACACACACACACACACACACACACACACTCTCAAATACAACCACAGCACTTTTTAACAATGGATGTGAACCAATCAGTGATTTCTATAGGTTCTTTCTCCTTCCCCATTGTTTGGTTTAAATTAACATTCTTACAAGCTGTTATATAATCTGTTGCTAAACCTGTTAAAAGTCTGATGGTTGGCACAATTACATCCGCTAAACATGCTCCATTTTACAATTCGATTATGTATTGAGAATTGTGGCAACAGGAAATTAAATAATACGTATAGGATTTTATTATTTGATCTTAGATATTAAAATATTACCTATAATTATTATATCACCGATCCGTAGGGGCCTCACCTCACAACTTACAAGACTTAAAGTATATGCTGCTAACATCTTGGTGCCAGATAACGCATCACGCCTTCAGAGGTCTAGTGGAGTCCATGCCTCGACAGGTCAGTAAAAATGCCTGATCGGTATATAATATAGGCCTTGTCCACACAATATTTGTTTTCGTTTGAAAATGCATCTTTTTCTCTAAGTTTTGGCTTTCCGTGCACTGAAATTGCGTTATTAACGAAAACGAAGCTTTTTGAAAACGCTTTCCAAAGTGGATACATTTGAAAACGCCAATTTTATGTTGTAGGGTGAAAACGGAGGTATTTGAAAATGATGACGCATGTTTAGTCATGTGACACATATTGCACAAATAGATATGTTTAAACCGCTATTGTGCCTGTTATGTGCTATTCACTTTCACACAGTTGCTAAAATATGTTACTTTGTACACTCTTTAAATCGCAGTCCTAAAAAGATTCTGTCCTGTGTCAAAACAATCAGTAGCGTTTTAGACCAAACATACAATGGTGAATGAGTGCGACCTGGACGCATCACTGAAATGATCCAGCCGGAAGAATTACGTGATAACTTTATCATGTCTTGTTCTGTCTGTATAAATCTCAGAGCGCTTTTATGAGGGTTTACACATGCGCTGTAAGGTGAATCTAGCGTTTACTGACATTTCAGTGTGGAAGAAAAACTTTTGGAAAACGCTTGAAAACGATGAAATGAAAGAGCTGCTTTCATATGTCTCCAGATTAATGTAGATGCAGCCTTAGAATAATAATAATAATGTCCACCAACATGTTTTGGTGCTTCTATGCTGTGGCCCCCACCAAATTATCCTAACCAAACATGCTGGTTGACCAACTTGACCAGCTAAGATGTGCGAGTCTAGCACTAACCAACATAAACTATGCTTCAACGACCACATGGACATGGGGATTCCATTACATATTATAAATCACTGAACATTGATTCAGCAATTGATTAACAACACAAAAAGGGCTGTCCCAATTTGCATACTACTTTGTTGGTGAAGTAAAAGTGCATTCAGAGTATCTAGTAAG
Organism: Gobiocypris rarus; assembly: GCA_023029165.1. Classification (NCBI taxonomy): domain Eukaryota; kingdom Metazoa; phylum Chordata; class Actinopteri; order Cypriniformes; family Gobionidae; genus Gobiocypris; species Gobiocypris rarus. Next base: position 22,900,634 of record CM040927.1, on the reverse strand, counting down.
ATCTACAAGAGTTCAGTAACCAATAGGTCTTGGTACATAATCAATATTTATAGTTAATTTTCTTCCAGCTAAAAGCTAAATGTGTGCATATAGATGGCTATAAAGCTAACAGACAGGGACTTAAGGCCACAAAATGTAGTTTTAGGTTTTATGGGAGTGCATTTTAAAAATGTACCAGAGACAGTACAAAATTTGGGCATGTTTAGCATTTTTCAACATATCATTTGGAATGCAATCATTCAAACTTGCAAATTATTTAGGATGGAAAGCATGCGAATTGGGATGCAGCCAGAATGCACAGCACAAGCACAGCACCAAGATCAGTGATCTGCACAGCACAGAGAAGCACAAAACTACAGTACCTCCAGTTTGCTTTTCTCAGCTGCTTGCGAAGGAGGAGGCGATACTGAGGGCAAAGCAGCATCAGAGGACTTCTGCAGGAGCAGAGGAGAAAGAAAGAGGGCGAGAGGGTAAAAGAGAGCAATTGAAAGAGAATGAGAGAGGGAGTGATAAAGAGGGGATGTGGAATAAAAAGAGCAGGAGAAAAATCTGAATTAATAGACTGCAGCAATCACTATACAGTGAAAAATTATTCAGCCTGTGGGAGACTGGGACAAGCAAAATTTAAATACTGATACATTCGCACACAAGTTATCTTTGTGGGGACTCTCCATAGACGTAATGGTTTTTGTACTGCAGAAACTGTATATTCTATCCCCTAACACTATACACTAACCCTCTCCCTAAACCTACCCATACACAAAACTTTCTGCATTTTTACATTTTCAAAAAAACTCATTCTGTATGATTTATAACGCTTCTTTCCTCATGGGGACCTCAATTTAAGTCCTCACGGTGACACGACTCCCCATGACCGAGTGTGCATTCAGGTTGGGGTCCCCAATAGGACATAAAAACATGAACACACATTTTAATACTGCCAAAATATAACTATTCAGTAGTATTTCTATCTTAAAGTAAAATATTTAAACACTGTTAAAACAACAGTCACTCGTAAAGCAAAATTGCTTAAGATAATAAGATTTGTTTTCAGAGAATATCTTGAGAATTAAGTTTGTTTCCCCCATTGGCGTTATTACCGCATGTAAACCTCAATAAGATTTATGCTTAAAAAGCAAAAAAATAACAATTTGCCATAGGGCTAAGAACTTAATTATATATATCATATGCCGTTTTTAATTATATATAACATATGATATATTTAACATAAGTTTTACTTCTCAAGTGAATTTATCTTGTTTTAAGGAATCTTAGATATTTTAACTGCAAAAAGACCAAAATTCAGCATTTTAATAGGTTGCACAAATATATAAATCAGGAAGAGGATCCACACATCTTGATCTAGTTGCATCAGCAGTAAAAATAGCCCAGACTTTTCCAGATGTTCCAAAAGACTCCATATATGTAATAAATGAGTCCATCTGCAGATTCAGTCTATCAATCTGCATGGCCAAGACGGCCTCAAATCAATAGAATTAACTCACAAGTGTAGCCACTGAAAATAACTGCATCAATCAGACAACGATGTTTTAAAAAAAGCCTGCTCACATACGTTTACATACACTTATATATCAAAACACCAGACAAGTTCAATAATATGGATTTCTATTTTCAGTTTCATTAAAAACTGTATTGTCTGGGGTAGATGGGCATCATTTGTAATATGACAAAACAATACCCAAAGTGGTTCAATTACTGCTTGTATTATAGAACTGCATGGCTATATATTTTGAAAAGAACTGCCAGTGCAATTTGAACCGGGATATGAAACATTTAAAATCTCATATTGATGCGGTTTAGTTATCAAAGCAAAAATAATAAAAAGGCATAGCAGCTGATGTTCAATAAGGTGAGTGAGAACTGCAAGTGATCCTTTTGACTCATAATTAAGTCATGTCTGACTTCTCTTTAGCATTATATCGATTGCAATAGCAGGTGTGTATTCCTGAATACTCAAGGCTGAAAATACAGTTCCTCTCTAATTAAGCACAAACTTCTAATGATTAATGTTGTGTGGAATGCCGAATGACTGTATTGGTGGAGAAACAAAACTTTATATGTGCTCTCAACATCCCCCTTTTAATGAACTTGCACTGTATGTGTATAAATAAATGAACCTGCAGACAATCACATGCACTTATCAACACATATGCAGATATACAGGTTTGAGATACCTGGCAAACACAAAAAAACTGTAAAGTCAAAAGGCTTAAAAATGAAATCAACCTTGTATTCATGTTTTCTTAATACAAAGCCCAAAAAAGGGCTTTTCCACTAATTCAAGATCACCTGTTATAGTATCGTCCAAAGCATCAATGCTACTAATCAAGCTCTTGAGCCACACTTTCTTTTTGTCGTCCTCTCCCATTTCCCTCACTGTGGCCCCTTTCATTCGCTCAGTGTTATTTGTTTAGGGTAGTTGTTTTCATTGACTCAGGGGCAGATAGATGGCCCTGGCCCTTCACAGAGTTCCACAAAGCCTCCTTCTCTTGGGGGAAGAAAGAGAGAAAAGGGGGGCATGGATGGGCCAGGGCTAAGGTCCTTACTCCAATCCCCAAAAAAAAAAGTAAGAAGGTGAAGTTGAAAATAGAGTATTGGTGGGATGTCTGAATCTTTTCCGATTCACTTCAAATGTACCAGTTCATAAAACCAAATCGCCAATTTGTTTTAGTTATCATGCAATGACGTCACATACGCAATTCTATTATTAAAGCACCCAATAATGTAAAATGCCGACATATAAAGTGAATAAAATCTTAAATTAACTCACTTTTTTTATATGAACCAAGACAAACCATAGAAAACCTTTAATTTCACCCCCTCACTCTAGTCAACTGCTCGGTTATGCATGCTCGTATCAGCAACTCATGGGTTCTTTGCAGACATGTCAGAGTCCAAACTGTATCCTCAGTTCAGTGTACTGGTGACACGACAACTTTTGTAACCATCAACAGTCTCTTGACAAGAGAAAGAGAGAGAAATGGGAACTGCTGTTGACTCATTTTTATATTTCCAAACGATTCATTCGTTATACTTTATAGCATAAGACATCAGAAAGAATAATTTTGTCCCTGTTATAAAACTCTCAGCAGACAGTTCTAAGCATGTCGGATTTGTCTGAAAGAATGAGAAGAAAATCATTAGATCATATAGTCCTGGATATTTGGTTCATTTTGAGTCGGAGTGACTAGCAAGCATGTCCAAATGTGAATTATGAGTAACCTGCAGATCTGGTCTGACCTGAGCCGTGAAAAGTTTCAGATGGTTCAGTCCAATTTGGGTGAACAAGTTCAATTAAAAGAACGGGACATCACTAATATGGAACAGAGAAAAACATCCAATTAAAAGAAATATACAGAGTTCAATAAAAGTTAAGCTCAACCAACAGCCTATGTGGCATAACATTGGTTAGAAAAAATTATTTTGGCTTGTTATTATTTATTGGTATGTTAAGATAAGAAAAATAATCTAAAGATTTATTGGGGTCGAGGGTAACGGAGAACTAATAAAAGAAGAAGAGAACATGATTGATTAATTGACAGGAGAAAAATTGGTAGCATCATCAATATTGATTGTTTCAAAGCTAACAGACCAGGACTAACACAACTTTGATTTCATGAGGTCTTTAAAATGTTATTAAATCAATTTTATTGATGCTCTCTTCAAACATAGTGGAAATAGTGTGCCTTTTTTGTGTCATGTTTGGCATGTTTTCAACAATACAATTTGGAAAGCAATACTTTTAATGCTCAACAGACAAAATTTGTGGCATAATGTTGATTACAGAAATTAATTTGGACTTGTCCACTTGGACATGAGGCACTAACAATGGAAGTGAAGAATGGAAGCCAAGCTGTAAACATTAGTCAGATTTTTAATAAAGTAAAAAAGTATATCCATGTGATTTAAAAAAAATGTTTACTAAACATGTCTGTGAAACATTACATCCATGAAAACTTTACACCATGAATGACTATAAAAATGATTTAAATTGCAGCTGAAATAATACATGTGTTTAAATAGAAAAGTGTTTTTATAAAATGATAGGCTTCCCATTTCTTCCATAACAACATCTAAAACTGGCCCCACTGTAGGTGTTTCACAGTAACCTCTTTTTTTATGGTATTAAACATAATGCCACAAATGTTGTCGGTTGAGCTTAACTTGTATTAAACCCGGAAAATTCCTTTGAAGCAAGTGACGGTGGCGAGGGGGTTTTCAGGAAGAGGAAGGTACAAGAAGATGGATGACTTTCCCTTTGTCCCAGTATGGAAGTAATGCTGTCAGCGGCATGCGTCCACAGAGCCCAAGCTGAACAAGTAGGTCCATTAAAGCCCGAGTTAGCACAGAACTGTCCGGACTGGTTCATTACCTGCTGATGGATCCCCCTCATAATCTGCTTTTATTGGGTTAGCATCACCACTGTGCTCCACAGCAGCATGGGCCCATATTCATTAGAGAGCCATTAAATAATACCACACAATACTCTTCGTCTCCCCCCCAAAACCCTTTAATACCAGCATGCCCGTCTGGGGAAATAAGTCCAGAACGGGAAGCAGGAGGAGATGAAGAGAGGCGGTCAATAAGCAGAGACAGCAATCAGCCTGGAGTGTGAAGGGAGAACCGATCTCCATCTTAATGCAGCCGAAGGCGTGAAGACTCCGATCCTCTCAAAGAAGTAACAGCATCACTGTGAGGTCAAAAGGTCTCCGGCTTTCTAGCTGAGGAGTAATAGAAGGAGCGAACAGCTAAATGCCCCATAATGCAGTGCAAACGGCCAAGCAGGCCAGGTCACTTGGGGCTGAATGAGGCTTAGATGACTGCAGAAAGAAAAGAGACAGTGAGAAGTATGAGAATTGTCCAATCGCTGGGTGCGGAAGGATGAAGCTAATATTAGTTACGCTCCGATATCTCATTCACACATTCAGTCTCACAGACAGTTCTGTGGCATAGAGAAACTGACAGTTTTCTAAAAAAAAAAAACAAGTAACATTTACCATAGCAGAGCTGAGCCTGTGATGTGCATATTCCCATCGTCTTTTATAAATTCCGTTCTTGATATTAAAAACGGCCCACTGAGAATCTTCATTTTGCCCATTTTCCATGGCTTAGAAACACTTTGATCAAAATAATGAAAAAAGCATGCAAAAAAACATGTTTTGAAAACATCAAAACAAAACAAGGAAGTGCAGGACGCTTAATATCCTGGGACATTTATTTTCTGAGGTTCCGCTTCGCTGTTGGCTTCACACACACAATAATTTAAATGGTGCGAATCAGCAGGGAGGGAACATGACTTCAGCGCGCTGACTGGCGATAAGGCTTTCAATAAGACACATTTATTCCCCATCTACTGCCACAGAAGAACACACAGAACTTTCATTACTGCCACGAGACAGGAAGACAAGGAGAAGGAAAGAGAGGGATGGTCCGTTAGACTCTCTTGAGCTTGTTTTAGTAATTGAAGCAAGGCTGCACTATTGCATTTCTCTCCGCCTGAGATGGAAGCAGGCAACTATTGATTTCTTTTCTTTTTTTTGGCCAAGCTGCTCATCAGATGCCTCCATCTCAGGCTTAAAGTCAGCGTCACATGATGAGAGTACAAAGACATGACTGGGGCAAGATGTGTCACCAAAAAGTGCACCACAGCAGAGACAAATATTACCACTCAAAATTTAAAGTGACAGTAATGACATGACATATAAATATATATATCAAAAAATAATAATTTCAAATAAATGATGATCTTTTGAACTTTCTAGTCATAAAACAAAACAACAACAAAAATTCATGCTATTTTTAACATTGATTATACTACGATTTTTGAAGGATCATGTGACACTGAAGACTGGAGTAATGATGCTGAAAATTCAGCTTTAACATCACAGGCATGTGTCAAATTTTAAAATAAAATCAGAGAACATTTAAAAATGTTATTTTAAATTATAATAACAACATTTTTTTGTATTATTGTTTTTACTGCAATGATATTAGAAGAAAAAAAAATGCAGCCTTGATTAGCATAAGAGACTTCTTTTACAAACATTTCAAAATCTTATAGACTAAACTTTGGAATAGCAGTGTAAGTAATAAATTAACAAGCATAACATAACTAGCGTTTATCATAATGCTCTAAGATTTATATCCAATTGTAAATCTTTAACTCATCATTGCACTTTGTATAACAGAATAGCCTGGTATGGTAGAAAATGCACTGGTATTTAATTATTTATAAAACTACTCTGGAGTTGTTGCCCTCATATCTAGGTTGTCTTATTCAACAGAAAAGCGTTGGAAAAATATCCCCTTCGGTCTCAATTGTTATACTCTTTCTGTTTCCGTTTGTTAGATCTGAACTGGGAAAAAGGGCTTTTGCGTATGCAGCTCCGTTTGACTGGATTCTACTCCAATTGAAAGTGAAATGACAAACTCTGGTGTCTATGGAACATTTTAAATCTATTATTTGGTCACTTGAATAAGACTCGATGTGCAAAGTGTTTTACATTTTGTTCTGTAAGTTTGTGATTGTAATTGCTGCCCCTTCTTGGCCAGGACACTCCTGTGAATGAGATTTTTAATCTCAGAGAGATTATCCTGGTTAAATAAAGATCAAATAAAAAACTTCTGACAGCATAAAATGCTGTATGCATTTTATATGACATGGAAGAAAACGGCAATGACAATTATTAATATCTTCTATTGTGTTTTATAGAAGAAAGTCAGTCATTTGGTTTTAGAATGAAATAAAGCCGTGTAAATAATGACAGAATCTTAAGCTTTGTTATTAGTGTTGGTCAAACGTTTACCTTCCGGTTTAGGCCGATTAAATGGTGACAGGTAAATTACATGCACGTTTCGGAATAACTTCAGTTACACCCTCTTGTCAAAGCCGGAACTTGTGATTTTAAACCAGGATTCTGATGAGGTAAACTGAATTAGTACACTATTGTGTAAGCCGTTCTCCACTAAAGACTAAGGATCTTCTGCATTAGCAAGGACAAACACAGATGCATAAAATAAAAAGACAACGTACACATACGTTTCAACACATTCTGCAAATACTAACAGTAGGGCTACAATTCATTTACGTATTTAGTTTAAAACGTTGGCTCTCGTCTGGTGGGTTGGGCCCGAAAAAAATAATAATTGAGCATCATTACACACTTCAGTCTTCATTGTCACACGATCCTTCAGAAATCATTCTAATATGATGATTTGCTGCTTTAGAAACATTTATGATTATTATCAATACTGGAATTTTTTTTTTAGGATTCTTTGATGAATAGACAGTTCAAAAGAACAGTATTTATATGAAATAAAAAGCTTTTGTCACATTGTACTAACATTCAAAAGTTTAGGGTCAGCAAGAATAATTTTTTTTGACTTAAAGAAATGAATACATTTATTCAGCAAGGATGCATTAAATTGATCAAGTGACAGTATAGACATGTATAGTGTTGCAAAAGCTTAATATTTCAGAGAAATGCTGGTCTTTTTAATTTTCTATTTATTAAAAAATTCTGAAAAAAATTTACACACAACTATTTTCAACATGGATAATAGTAATATATGTTTCTTGAGCAGCAAATCGGCGTATTAGAATGATTTCTGAAGGATCATGTGAGTCTAGAGACTGGATTGATGATGCTGAAAATTTGCTTTAAATTACATACATTTTCAAATATATTCATATATAAAAGTTATTTTTAATTGTAAAAATATTTAAAATAATACTGTTTTTGCTGTATTTTTGATCAAATAAATGCAGCCTTGGTGAACAGAAGACACACGCATGCACGCACGCACACACTAACAAAAACACATTTAATGATTTTAGTTAACAATAACAACACTAACCATAACCAGTTGAGAACCAGTTTTTACACATGAATTCATTTTAAACACACAAAGAGCAAAAAAGTCTGTCATAAATCATTATCTGGTTCTGCATTCATCTCAAGTAGCAGCCCCTGACTTCACACTGTTCTCTCTCACAGTCTCATTATCTTCTCTTCTAAACACACTCTTTCTTCTCTCTCTCTCTCTCTCTCTCTCCTCCAGACCCCCTTCTCACGCTGAGCAAAATGCCTTAAACTGAAAACGAGTTGTTTTTAATAATTTTTTTTGCATATAAAAGCCTTTGGCAGAGTGGGTGAATGAGGACGACCTGGAATCAGTCTGTCTTCAAGCAGTGCCTCAACTTTACAGTGCAGCGCACAACACACCGCTATTTTACATTTTAGCATGGAATTTTAATTAATTTAATCATTTTTCTTTAATTTCTCACCCTTCCTCTGACACATACTGATGCTGTTGCATCCATGTCTGGTTTATGACTCGTCAATCAGCAGCTGACCACCATTGCATTGACCTCTGCCGAAATCTGATTGGCTGTCTGTTCCTGCAGGCAGGAGCTTTAATTGGCCGGCTCAGGAGGGCCTGTCAGAGAGAGGCAGAGCTCTTCTTGGGTAGGCTTAGGTAGAAAGAGAACTTTAATTGGACAGGGCAGTCTTGTGGAGTTTGATCGAAAACCTTTCACGCTGCAACCATGTTTCAGTCTCTCCTGATCCAAAGCAATCAGAAAAGGCCAAAAGGAGGCTGTTTGTTTAGATTGCTTAAGCTCCTCAAGCATTATCATGAGGCTAAGACCTGCACGGCACGCTAAGGATGGTCAATTACTATTCTTTGTGGCGTTCTTAAAGATTTGGTCAACACAGACTAAGAACACAGAGGAAGTCACAGACATTCATTTACCTTGAGAGAGAGTGCTTTAATTGGCTGCTGGCTCTTGTCAATCAATTTCCAGCACAGCTGCAATCCACCAGGCTGTGTAATGTGAATTTGAGGCCTCAATGATCAGAACAACTGGCCACCAAATCAGGCCTTTCGCACATAAAATAGACAGTAAATACTAGAGCTGGGTATTGCTGGCTCACTATACAACATTAGGATTCAATATTCTCCAGTGCATCACAACATCAAAGTCGCAACTTTGCTAAACGCATGAGAGCAACCAAATCTGCAAGATCAGTTTCAATATTTGTCACACAGACTGCTTCACTTCAGTCCAGTACAATTTCCACAACTGCCACTATTTATATGAGCTGCTTCTTCATTTCCTAATCTGAAGGAAGTGATAGGAGTTCACACATGAATGAAACAAAATAGTCTAAATAAATAAGTCCAGTATAATGCCTCAGAGAACTGCCACTATTCATATGAACTGCTTCTTCATTACTTCAACTATAGAAAGTGATATGAATTCACACATAAAATAAAAAATTAATAAACAAATAGGGATATATCAATGCAATATTGTGTGTGTGTGTGTGGGGGGGGGGACAATATATTAATATATCAATGTATTGCCACAGACCTAGTACAAACCAATTTTAAGTTGACGTAACTTTGCATAGGATTTATAAATAATGTGGTCAAGAGCCTGGAAAATAAACATTGCAGTGCAACTCACACACACACACACACGCACACGCACACACACACACACACACACACACACACACACACACACACACACACACACACACACACACACACACACACACACACACACACACACACACACACACACACACACACACACACACACACACACACACACACACACACACACACACACACACACACACACACACACACACACACGCACACGCACACGCACACGCACACGCACACGCACACACACACAATGATACTCACAATGGCTCCATTGACAGCATTTTTATCGTAGTACTTCTTCCTCTCGTACTTGTCCCTGATGAAGAACTCCACGGCTCTGAGACATTGCTAAGGAAAATTCATAATTACTAACACAAATCATTTTAAACATCACAAGCCTGACTTGCATTCAATCTGTAACCCAAGATAAGGATGTAAAAACAAAGAAACATGTTGCTAACTGATAACTAGTCAGCTAATGCTGAACCATAAAAGGTATAGACTCATATTCTTTTGATTGAAGTTTCATGACATAAACTTCATCATACCTCACGTCCTCAATGTAAACAAAGCCAAAAAAAAATGTGCTTTTAGATTTCATGAGGTTTTAAAATCTCAGTCTTTTTGTTTTAAACTTGACTTACGGACCAGTCTGAAGGTGTTTTTTTTTTTTTTTTTGTGGGAAATCACAGTTTGGCTGTGATTCACTCAGCTACAGTGCAACTCCTGCAGTAAAGAGGCCGACCCTCTCAGACTGGCTGTTATTTCTCCTCATCATTAAAGACACCAGAGCACCAACACCCCACCTGGACCAAAAACTGAATACAACTCAACATTCTGTCTATTTGAAAGAATAGGAAAAACACTTAAGATCAAACAAAGATGGCTGCTTGTTTTCCGTCGTTTAACAGCAAACACACACAGATTCCACCCAAAGAGAAATCAAAAAACATACTCACTTTTTGTTAACAGTGTGAATTTATACAGTGAAATGCTAAGAGGAACGGTTCATACAGCTTTATTGGATTTACGCTTTCATGAATCCCTTATCACAGTACAGTAATGCATCTGATGAAATATGGATCAGGGTGAAGAAGCAGGTGGCACGAAGAGAAAGAATGGAAAAGAGAAAAGACAGGGGTGAGAGACAAAAGCCTTGTAGCATCCTCAGTACAAAAGATTAGCGGTTCTCAAACTGGTGGTATATGAATAAATACACAACCGAACAAGATAATTTAACTAATAAATATCCTCATGAACACTTATGTTTACAATTATGAACAAACATGCAAGGCTTCCTTAAAAAGGAAAGATGCTTTGTTGCATCACGCGGAGTTAGAATGTGATGCAAAAGTTAGCGAGAGAAGCAGGAAAGAATGATGATGCATAAAAAATAGTGCTGGCATAAATAGGAGAAAGAAAAATGAGTTTTACAGTAAAAAACACAGACTGAAAAATGAGAAAGAAATCCACAAGCACACCAAATAAAAGGTACCGCTGCCATTCACAATGAGCAACACAAGAGAAAGAACTTCAAATTTCCTCTCTCTGCTGATCTGACGTTTATATTAACACGGCCAACTTTTCCATTAGAGAGAGAAGCGGTGATAAGTGGGAAGTGAGAGAGGGCGAAAGAGAGTTAGAGACCCCCACACTGGAACACAAAAGATCCGCATTTCCATCTGAAGAATCCACACCTGTGATAAAGCAAATTCCATCAAAGCCAGTTTGTGGAGGAAGCTCACCTCTGCTGTCCAGATTAATCCATTTTGACGGTTAAGAATATTGTACCTCATCGGTCAGCATACAAATGAAGCCATTTCCATAGCCACACCAAACGCAGAAGTGCTGATAACAGGCCACGGATGCCAGGGAAATTCAATTAGAGTTTCTGAAGGCGCCAATGAGGAGAATATGGAATTATCCTGGCCGCCACACACACCCAATTAGACTGATGGTGTGAAATAGGACGGAGGAGGATACCCCAGGCAAGAGGGATGAGGCGGAGGGATGAGAGACATGAAGAGACTTCCTGTCGGGCCTCAGAGATGAGGAAGTTCCTGTTTAGCTCTGCTGTGTGAAGGTGCTGAGAACAGCAGCTGTTTTCTCTGGATCTCTGGAGCCAGAGGTGTAAAGTCACACAGGCTTCTGCCTGCCAAACTCTCACACATCCACCAACATTAGAACAGGAGTTCCCAAGTGAGTTTTTATATGTGTAAAATATATATATATATATATAAACCCAGTATATACACCTTGTGGCAGAACCGAACTGCCAAATTCAATTTATAAATCAAAATGTATCACCTATTTATTCTAAAATTCCTCATTGAATTGTGCAATTATTAATATGCTACCATTCAAAAGTTTGGGGTCTGTAAGATTTCTTTCATGTTTTTGAAAAGTCTCTGCATTTATTTGAACAAAAATACAGTAACAATGTTTGTGAAATATTACAAATTAAAATAACAGTTTTCTGTTTGAATATGTTATATTTTATTCCAGTGTCGGCAAAGCTGAAAAACTCCAGTCTTCAGTGTCATATGATCCTTCAGAAAACATTCTAATATGTTGATTTGTTTCTGAAAAAAAACATTTATTATTAGTATTATTAACAGCCTATTCATATTTTGTGGAAACTGATCAAAAAGAAAAGAAAATTATGATTATTTGATTAATAGGGAAAAGGAAAGCATTTATTTGAGAGAAAGAGATATATATATATATATATATATATATATATATATATATATATATATATATATATATATATTCTTTTCCTATTAATCAAATAATCATAAATTTCTTTTCTTTTTGATCAGTTAGGATTTTTTTTTTTTTTTTAACTGTATTTTTTGATCAATTTAATGCATCCTTGCTGGGGAAAAAAAGAAAAATTTAATGACCCCAAAATTTTGAAAGGCAGATTATGCCCAAAGATCATGGTAATATGTTAAAAAAAATCAGTGCCGTTCCATGACAGTGATTTTTTCTTAGTGTACCAATTACATGCATTCTTACTCATAAAATAAAGCCTGAACAAGATTATGAACCTGCAATGCAAAAGTTCATCACCTGGAAGTAAATGTCTCAAGAAACATAATGGTACTGAATGCCTCAAAGACAGAAATGTGCTTTTAAGCTACAATAAAAATATTCATGCATGCATATTCATGGTGTAAAATATGTAGTATTTTGTGAGCAGAAGGCCATCTTTGGGGAAGATCTTTGGAAAGTCTGTTAAATTAATTAATTCAGATATAAAAACTTTTTTTCCTTTTATATATAATTTTTAAAAATATCTTATTCATTGATGGCTTTCTTTCCTTTCGGTTAAATATAAGAACTGCCTTCAAGCCATAGTTATAGAAATGTCCCTGAGTTGCCTAACACAATTCTATGAGTATGTGATAAGAACGATTAGCATTATGGGAAATGGGGACTGTTTTACATGAATGCTCTAAACCCTTCTCTGTTGCTTTCAAGAGAAAAGTTGCTAGTACTGGCTACAGAATCTGATCATTTGTTTGAATTTGGCCGCAACAAGAAAAGAGTAGGATGCGACAGCAAAAACTCTGCATAAACTCACAAATAAATGGTTATTTGCATATTACAAATCCGGAATTCTTCTATTCTAAAGCCAAGAAAGGGGATTTTACACTTTAATCATGTCAATTCTCTCCAGACGACCAAGAAAACATCTGTACCACACAACCCCAACCTCGGAGCAGAAAGTTGATACTGACTTTTACCAAATAACTAGCAAAGGCTATTAGAGCATATTGCAACCGGAAATACACAAACAAACAGCCAGATAGATGGACTCAAGGATACTGGTCAGTTTGCGGCCGTCTGAAGTTTTCTGGGAGATGAGCTTCATACAGCTGTCTTGCCTTGGTGTTGCCCATGCTCTGCACACTCTAAACAGAGAAGGAGAGACAACAGAGAAATAACAGGTGAAAAAGAAGAGCAACACAAATCATCTTAAAGGGCACCTATTATGCCCCTTTTTACAAGATGTAATTTAAGTCTCAGGTGTCCCCAGAGTGTGCCTGTGAAGTCTCAGATCAAAATTCCTAACAGATCATTTAATATACCATTTTGAAAATGGCAATTTTTCTAGTATGTGTCCATCAACATGTGTGGGCGGGGCCTCTGCAGTGTGACGTCACAGGAATCTGAAAACGGCTTGTCCTGAGACACTGCTTATGATTTATGGGGATTAAAAAGAAGTGGGGTTTTACCATTATAGGGTTGTTGTGTACACACACTGCCAACACACATTTATGTTCACATAATAGGTGCCCTTTAAATCACAGGGTCCATATGTAGAAAGTAAAAACCAACCAAGGGCCTAAATAAAAAAAAGAATAATTTGTTTTTATGATTCTTATTACTATTATTATTATTATTCTTATCATCATCATCATCATCATCACCATCAGTACATTTAAAGCATAGCAGGATACACAATTTAGCTACATATTAAGTGTTAGAAAGAATATACGTCACACACTGATCAGGCATAACATTATGACCTAATATTGAAGACCCCTGAAGGTGTGCTGTGCTATCTGGCACCAAGATGTTAGCAGCAGATCCTTTAAGTCCAGTAATTTGCGAGGTGGGGCCTCCATGGATCGGACTTGTTTGTTCAGCACATCCCACATATGCTCGATTGGATTGAGATCTGGGGAATTTGGAGGCCAAGTTAACAACTCAAACTCGTTGATGTGCTCCTCAAACTATTCCTGAACCATTTTTGCTTTGTGGAAGGGCACATTATCCTGCTGAAAGAGGCCACAGTCACCAGGGAATACCGTTTCCCAAAAGAACATTGCCCGAAGCATCACACTGCCTCCGCCATCTTGCCTTCTTCCCATAGTGCATCCATAGTTGCATGTTTTCCCTGGGTAAGCGACGCACATGCACCCAGCCATCCACGTGATGTAAAAGAAAACGCGATTCATCAGACCAGGACACTTCCTTCCATTTCTCTGTTGTCCAGTTTTAAAGCTGACGTGCCCACTGTTGACGCTTTCGCCGGTGGACAGGGATCAGCATAGGCACCCTGACTGGTCTGCAGCTATGCAACCCAATACGAAACAAAACTGCAATGCACTTTGTATTCTGACACCTTTCTATCAGAACCAGCATTAACTTCTTGAGCAATTTGAGCTATAGTAGCTGGTCTGTTTGATCGGACCGCACGGTCCACCACTGTTCCTCCCTTGGACCACTTTTGATAGATACTGACCCCTGCAGACCAGGAACACCCCACAAGAGCAGCAGTTTTGGAGATGCTCTGACCCTGTAGTCTAGCCATAACAATTTGGCCCTTGACAAACTCGCTCAAATTCTTACGCTTGGCCATTTTTCCTGCTTCTAACACATCAACTTTGAGGACAAAATGTTCACTTGCTGCTTAATATATCCCACCCACTAACAGGAGCCATGATGAAGAGAAAATGATTCACTTCACCTGTCTGTGGCCATAATGTTATGCCTGATCTGTGTATATTTCCTATTATAAATCAAGTAGTTTTCTTAATGAAACATTGCAAATCATGTTTTAGTTTAATTGGAAATTATTGAGAATTAATTCACAAACACACTTTCACAGTTTTGTCAACTCTATTAGAACACTAACAGAATTGCCCTTGTCCATTATCAAAAGCACATTAACTTAAACATACAACACAGAACTCTATAAAATCAATAAATAAGTCCATCAAGTTCAACTTATAAAGAAGCCATCTATGTAAGTGTAAACTGTAAAACCGGTGCATCTCTGTACAACATTAAGACCATTAACTAGAATAATTTATGTTTTACAGCATAATTAAAGTGACCTGAGGAATGTATTTATCACACTGCTTGGATCCCTAAAAAAGGCTATAATAATCTCTCTCTTTCAATGTCAAAGTACTGCAATGACCTCTGGATAAAGAGTGACCTCATTCATCCCTTGAAACGGTGGAATGTGATTGCTGTAAACAATCGCCAGGGCAACTGGAGTGACAGTGCAAAATATCTGTACCATGCATCATTCCAAACCTCCCAATTTTTGCCTTGCTAATAAAGCAAAACGATAAAACACATGAACTTTCACCTGAAACACAGAGCTTGTAACCAGAGTTATCTTTTAAGCCTGTGAGTTCATGGCCCTGATTTTTAATTAACCGTGTAATCCTGTACACAACTGCTTAGAAAACCAAGGCTGTTCAAACATACAAATTACACATACATGCATTATCATTTCAATGTCACGTACGTCTAAGTCTGTCAGAGACAAATTAATATGAAAATGATGGATCAGAGTGAAGGAAGAGTATATGCTGAAATACAGACAAGTAATTACCCATCAAGAAATAATTATCCATCCAGATGTCAATTAATATGCAAAGGGGAGACAAGACTCCCTTTTGGTTGCTTAAAAACTCATAAATCTTTCAAGCCACACTGCTCTATACAGCACAACACACAAAGACCTAAAAATATGGTTACACACGTATACCTGTGATTTGAATGATGGTTATTTGATTTTTATGATGGCTTGATCAGGCCAGTAGTAGGCTTGCTGCGGTAGTCTGTGTTAACAGTGATACACAAAGCATGGGCACCCTGATTGGTCTGCGGCTATGCAGCCCCATACTCAACAAACGTTGATGCACTGTGTATTCTCTGACACCTTTCTATCAGAACCAGCATTAACTTCTTGAGCAATTTGAGCTTCAGTAGCTTGTCTGTTTGATCGGACCACACAGGCCAGCCTTCGCTCCCCACGTGCATCAATGAGCCTTTGCCGCCCATGACTCTGTTGCCGGCCCACCACTGTTCCTTCCTTGGACACCTTTTGATAGAGACTGACAACTGCAGATGGGAACACCCCACAAGAGCTGCAGTTTTGGAGATGCTCTGACCCAGTCATCTAGCCATCACAATTTGGCCCTTGACAAACTCACTCAAATCCTTAAGGCGTTACATTCTCTGCAACAACAGAGAAAAAAGTTCTCGCTCCCAGGGCTGCGTGGACAAAATTACATAATTTTGTTCTTGCAGCCCTGGTTTGGGAGTTCTCGCAGCTTGTTCTCGACACATCATCTGAGCAGAACTTTTTTCTTGTGGGTGTCCAATAACTATTGTGTGATTGGTCAGAAATTTTAAGTGGGTGGGGTTAATGCAGAGAAACGGAGATATTCGGCACCTGCTTTTCTCGTGAAGTAATATTCTCGTGAACAATGTTCGGCCGTACACCATACATTACTTGACCCCCACGGCACCACCCCCACTGTCATTTGCTTTTTTTATTGAAACAAAAACCATTTCGTTCAGTTGGACAGCAGACGGTACAATTATAAACTGAAATCATCTGCTGTGCTCCAGACAGCACGAGCTGCAGTCACAGCACAGCAGGAGTCAGATTTCATTTATCACACGATGAGAGTAAGGAAGGATGACTGACAAGACGATGGCGAAAGATTTGGTGCGCAACAGATCCTGAGCGTCATTGCGTCAAATACCTTATCTTGTAAAATGTGCGGTCAGTTACGCAGCTCCCTATTCAAAGAGAACGTGTCATATCCATGATGCCTGCAAATAACAGGCCTAAATACACAAGAGTACGAGTGATCGCAAATTTAAAGTTGTCACAAGTTTATATACCGGTATTCCTCACCAGGGATGGAAATTAACTTTTTTGTCCACCGGCCACTGTGGCTGGTGGATTTCAACATCTACCAGCCACTCAATGTTTTTACCAGCCACTTTCTTGTTTTTAACCAACAATGTGTAACTGCATGTGAAAATTAATACTACAAGCTCTACAACTGTCATTCTAGGCCGTTATTATCATGCTTTAGTTTTAGTTAGTTATTTGATGCTATAAAAATGGGGGGGTGTGACGTCATGATTGATAGATGAGATTGACGTCTTCTCTGAGTGAATTTGTCACTGAGGCACCAACAGACTTTCATAGTATGGTGTACATAATGGATTAACTTCTTTTATTACAGGGTTTTCCTGCATTTCATTTTTTGGTTTCACTTTATTTTGATGGTCCCTTTAACACATTCTGTTGACTATAAGTAGCATTGCACCTACTTGTCTAACTCTCATTGGAGTGTTAATAGAGTATTAGTAGACTGGAAGGCTTATGGTTGGACTAAGTTGGCATGAAGTTGCACAGTTACTTATAGTCAGTAGAGTGTCTGTTAGGGGTCAACATTATAAAGAGTTAGCAGATATTAAGCAGTCAGTCTAGGCTTCTCTAATGAGAGTTAGAAGACATGTAGATGCTAAGTTACTTTTAGTCAACATAATATTCAAAATGGACCATCAGAATAAAGTGTTACCATTTTTTCCTTCTTATTTGATGAGTTATTGTGATTTATGAATGATAGATGACGGCTGCGCTAGTGATAGGGCGCATACCTGAGTGACGGTGAGACGAGCAGAGCTCCTCGCGCACTTTCTGTCTTCAATAAGCACCACTGTCTTAGCGCTTTCTCAAATTCCCATATTAATCAAAATCAAACGGCCGAAAGACCGAATCAATGTCGCACGTGGCGCATTCGGACAACTTTTTTCTTGAATTACCGCTGCGTGTGAATTGCGCTCAAAAAACGTAGACTCTTCTCTGAGCATCTGACATTATTCATATTTTCAATAAACGGGAAAAACAATCCTGTCCAGTTATGAAGTGTATTCTGTGTTGTCAAATCTTCCGCGATGTTCTAAGAGACCGGATTCACACACAGTGCGTCTGCTAATGTCCGATTCGTGACCTAATGACTCCTTTCAACCGAATCATTTAAACAGACGGTCCGGACGCTGCCCTCCCCGCTCCTAGTTGTGTCTTTTGCTTTCCGTCAACATCACGGTATCAACATTTAGAAAAAAGATTTTTTTAAACATTTGTGAATAGATTCAGAATCGTCCATGTCTGCATCGCGACGCATCTAAGAATCGATTGACACCGTACTGCCGGTGAAACAGTATGCTATTTTTATTTACCCGCCACGGTGGCCGGTAGGTGACTCGAGTTTACCTGGTTGGCTGGTGGCGGGTGCTAATTTCCATCGCTGTTCCTCACCCTGGCATCCCTTGTCAGTAGTACAGATTTTCATTGGCCCCATTACAAATATGATAAACATATTTATCAAACGACTATTCTATCTGATATTTCAAGGGTTTGCAATCTGGATACAACCTCATGTGAGCTATCCATGAATATTGTTGCATCCCTAGTGAAATTCGCAAGCCAAAAATATCAAGTACATTACTGTTGAAAAGTTTGGGGAATGGGGTCAGTAAGAGTATTTTAATAAATCAATATTTTTATTCAGTAAGGATGCATTCAATTGAACAAAATATGACTAAAGTATTTACATGGCCAAAAGATATTCAATTCAAATAAGAAATGTTTCCTGAAGACCAAATCAGCTTATTATAATGATTTCTGAATGATCATGTGACACTTAAGGCTGGAGTAATGATGCTGAAAATTCAGCTTTGCAATAACAGGAATAAATTGCATTTTAAAATATATTAAAAAGTTCTCAATACGTAATTACATTTCACAATATTACTGTTTTTACTGTATTGATCAAATAAATGCAGCCTTGGTGCGCATAAGAAAAGCATTAAAAAAATCTTACCGACCACAAACTTTTGAACGGTAGTGTGTGTGATTAATGTGATAAAGCAGAACTGTGAGTTGAGTCATCAATAGGCCTTAAAACACCCCATTCAGCCCCATAAAGAAGAAAAGACAGCCAACAAAATGTCACACAAAAACACACATACTTGTATCTGCTCTGGGGTCCATTGGTCCAAGTTGACTGATTTGACGCGTGATATATGCACTCCAAGGTTCCGGTGTATTCCAGCACAGCGGATACAAATAAACACACCAAGATTCCAGGAGGCCCATCGAGGTCCTGAAGGGAAAGAGAGAGAAAACAGACAGATTTTAGACCTGCAGTAAAGCACTTCCCATTATCTGAAACAGATAACACCATCATAACAGGCAGTGAAGAAACAGCAGGTTAAAATAAATCTTCTGAGTCACGGTGCCGCCTCAAGCTCCGTCGCGTAATTCTGCCTCGCATCGAATAACCTGCATTGGTTTGTGATGCTGAAAACCAATATCTAAATGATGGAATTTTGCAGTTGTGATAAAATTCGATCCAAGAGCCAGATGAATGCAGCAGGTAGCCCACCTGAATCAACAGTCAATATATGCAGGTGCCGGAATAAAACGGTGAAACTACATTGTGAGACTCCTGATCTCATCAGCCACAGGAAAAAAGGAGAAGAAAATGTGAATTGTGCTTCAATACAGACTGTATGTGATTATCTTAAGCCCGGTGTGTAATATTCAGCTCTCAGATGTGACTATAATAGCACGGGGGTGGAACGAAGCGCTCTTACAGTAGATGCTATCAAAGGCAGAGACGGAGGTTATGTATCTTTTAGGGATGTGTGCCACAACTAATTCCCATAACATTTAAATGGAAATTTTGTAATCGACTAGTTGACTAGTCTAAGAAGACAGTCTGTATAAGCAACGCAATTGAAATAACCTCATTAATCTATGAATCAAACAGTCAACTACCTGAGTGCCGCTGAAAGTGATTTTATATATTACACACACACACACACACACACACACACACACACACAGTTAGCCTTGCATTATGATCATTGTACATTAAACTTGATGTTTACCAGCAACAATTAAAAAAAATATGTTCGGAAACTTAGATACAGTATGGACACACACTGTCAGCTTGTCAGCGCTGCTCTGACGATTTTATCAGTAAAATAGTTTAGCAACTAAAATGACGTTTTGGAATTAGCAACGGATGCATGGGATGAGATGCATAAGAAATTAAGGACAAAAACAAATGTATTGAAATGCAATATCTGAAAAACGTCTTGAGGTGTGGTGACTATAGTATAAACAGAACAATTGACTCTATTTGTGAATTATTTTCTAATAATTCAGCTCACCAATGTGAATTATTTTCTAATAATTCAACTATCCCTTACATATTCTATTCGTTAAGATATTGACATAGGATCTGTTGCGGTTAAGTTTCATTCAAAATGTTTCCCCTGTAAAAATTCCAGTTTAAAATTCCATAAAGGTATTGTCTCCTAGCCCTTTGAACATCACCTCTAAATATAAAAATATAAAGCGAAACATAAATGTAAAAAAAAAAAAAAAAAAAGGTTAACGACTAGTATTTCCAACGTCAAAACACATGGCATAGTTTAGTCGACTAGTCTCGCAATTCCCTATTATTTTTCAGCTCTGTTTGTGAAACTGAGCGCACAACGCGTTTGTGTGAGAAGTTGCGATGGTTGAAGTGGATGGATTGGGGGTGTGGGCGCACTGGAGCATTCCTGACAGCTTTCCGCTGGTCGGTTGGGGTTGGTGAGAGCACTGCTCCTGACGGGCTATAAATCAGTGTTTGCTGGGAAATGGATTTCTGTGGTTCACCCGCCCTATTTGGCTTTATCTACACCTGTCAGCCATCTTAGGACACGTCCAATTCGCTTCCTCCGTCTCACACTCTCTCGCAGTACGGAGCCGTATCCGTGGTAGCAGGGGGGATGGGATCTATATTCTGCCCGCAGGATGCTTGGCATGCTTTTGCATGCCCATCATGCAACAGTAGAGTAAACCACTGACCCCGGTAGTGCCACCCACACAGCTCCTGAATAGAAAAAGCACTCACACACGACAAGTACAGCCATTAGCATAACAAACAATACCGCACTGTTTCTTCACTTTTAAACATGTTCATAATTCATCCTGCATGATTGCTCAGGATATTAATGGCTATCTTGTTTCTGTTCTTCGCTGAGATGACAAAAGAGGACGGGCGACGCGTGAACAGGCTGATAAGATTCCCCCAACGCGCTGGGAAAAACTCTGGCGAAAACTGCGGTAATGAGAGAGAGCGGGTTTCCAGTCTCTTATCTCTCACCCACCCTAAACCACCATCCGGCTGGCTGCACCAGCTCCGTCTGCCACCCTCCCATATTTATTAGCCCAATAAAAGGCTTCAAGATTGTGTCTCACACCGCTGCACCAGGAGCTGCATAACTCACCCACAATTAAAGAGGGTTAATTTGTCATTGAGTGGAGCCCGGTGCAGTGAAGGGTGCAGTGCCCCTGCGGATGGGAAGTGCTAGAGAAACTCTCTCCACACCCTCCCTGCTGGACTAAAACGCTGCAGTGGGGACTGGATATGCTTATTAGTCAGAATGTGTGAGAACCCTGAAATGAATTTCCATAATTTGTCAACGACTTTAAGGATTCTTACAAATACTTTTGTGTTTCTTTGTGAGAACACATTACAGTATTTCCAGCAAGAGCACTGAGAATAACTAAAACAAATTATACTGACTAATATAGAAATTTTCATTCCATTTCAGATTATTCATTTTTATGACTTTTTCAGAAGTTTCCTGATTTTTCAGGTGTTCCTTCCAGGTGTGTGAGAACCACTGATCTATATAGATCAGTAGTGGTGAGAACCGGACCCTGCATCTGGCTTCAAAAGAAATCAACAGTCCAAATCCCCCCAAAAATTACATTGATGTCTATAGAAGTCTATGATTGTCAATTCAAATAATGGCCTTGGACTTTCAAATAATGATTGTTTCGATAAAATACAACATGACATACATTCATACTGTTAAACAAATGTATTTGTCATTGAATCATTCATTCAAGAGTCATCCAGTAATGAAACAAGTGAAGTATTTATGAGTCATTGAATCATTCATTCAAACCGTTTTTTTAAAAATAATTCTTTCAAATGAATTAAACATTTTAAATAGACTGCAGCAATTTACATTTTGTCAGAACCTCTAGTCAATTACATGTTTTGTTAATTTATCTGTTAAGAATCGGGGGAGAATAAATCTCTATTTGAAAAAAACAAAAAAACAAAAAACTAATTGTGATTCAGTTTATCCAGAATCGTGCAGCTCTACATACAAATTCACAGGACATTTTCAATACGCCTGCAGTGATACGCTGAAATATTTAGGTCACAAAATCAGATAACTTCCCCACAATAAAAATCTGATCAAAAGGGATTACAGGCAACATGTTTAATTTGCATGATAATAACAGTAATCTGTCTCAGCCGCCAATGTATGATTGGTTTATCCGAGATGTAGGAGGGGACCAAAAATAGCAATACTTAAATATCATGAAGAGTAAATTTATATCATTATAATCACTTTTGATCAAAATAATTAATTTAACATTTAATATTATTTTAATAATTTATTAAGTATTTACATAATTACATTCAATTATTTAAATATTAAAATAAAATACCAAAATTAATGCAAGGATTAATTACATATTTTACAAAATAAATAAAAAAATTTTTTGTAAGATTCAATATATCAAATGAATCAACAAGTCTGGCATCAACAGCTGCCTTTATAAATAATACAATTGGATGAGCCACATTCAAAATGTTAAAATAGCCGATATACATACAAAACTATGATAGCACATCACTTGAATTGTTGCTACATTGCTGAGCGACCACAAACAACCTACACTGACTGTCTCTACATCACACGCAAACACTGTAAACGTGTCAAAACGAAATTACACTAATTAGAATCCATGAAGCTGGAAGCGCCCGTCGCCAACATAACTTGCAGCATAGACTGCAGCTTTAACATAACATCTACCATTGCATGGTGATGGTATAGTCTACTGTCAAGCCACAGAGCCCTACTGAGATGGATGTTAATGCCAGCTGTAAACAAGGCCTCTGATAACCAGCCAAGAGTAGAGGTCAGATAACTAACTGCTGCCTGTCTCACAGCCCTGCAGAGACAGGTCTACATAAACAGGAAGTGATCCGATTAAGAGGAACTGGCAGAGGCTGCAACCAAGACAGGTCATGACCTATGACCATACCTAAGCTCTGCCATTCTGAGAGGAATGATGATGGCAGCGCCCAAAAGGAGCAATTTCAGCATTTCAGATGTGACATGCTCGCATGATCTTTCTACTTTCTCTCATTTTCGTCTTCCCCAGTCCATTCATTATCTCCACAGCTGGTCGCAGCAGATGTACAGCAGTGCGGTCGAGTCCCTCAGTCAACATACATTGGCTAATAATTCACCATTCACCTCAATGAAATAGGAACCGGATGCTGTGAACAAGTCTGCTCTAGAAGGATGTGAGAGAGAGAAAGTGTTCTCAGTAAGACTGTGGCACGCTATATTTAGACCTGAGGAGAACATGCAAAGGATGCCTTCAGCAGC
Organism: Gobiocypris rarus; assembly: GCA_023029165.1. Lineage (NCBI taxonomy): Eukaryota > Metazoa > Chordata > Actinopteri > Cypriniformes > Gobionidae > Gobiocypris > Gobiocypris rarus. The sequence goes on along the minus strand of CM040927.1, from coordinate 22,876,838 downwards.
TGGGTAGTGAGATAACATTTTTGGGGAGCCTATAAACACAAGACACCCTGGGTGTGCAAGGCGGCCCTTCCCTGAAAACTCAATTAAAAAGCAGGCCAAATAAATTATTCAGTGTCTAAACATCCAGAGCAGGGCTCGCTGGGACTTTGTGAGTGTAGGTACGGCGGGAGATTTACAGTTGTCTCGGCAGTTCCCAGATCTCAGCTCACTTCATTGAGGAGTCACCCCAGATTTATAAGCCTGTAGCTCATTTGCCTGCGTGGAACACACATAAACAATAGGATATGGCGGATATAAGATGTGTGAATCACACACACTCTTTGTCCCTCACACATGTCACTTGTGCCTTTGTAGCACCTGTCTTACTGAAAATTGAGTGGCTGCATCATTTCGTTAATGTCACCTCAAGGCTACAAGAGAGTATTTGTCAAAATAAACAATAGTCCCTTCTGCCCTCCATGTTTCACTTCTGGGGGCATGGGTAACTGTGGCGACGAGAGCCTCTCTCCCTCTCTTCACTTCCTTCCTAATCCCCTCCATCAGCTCTGCCAAAGAGTGAGGGGAGAGAGACAGAGGGAGAAAGAAAGGGGGAAGAAGAAAAACAGGAGAAGACAGTGGCACTGTACTTCACCCAGAAACCTCAAAGAACTGGAGGACCCTCCAGCTACGCTCGGGTAACACTTCAAAAGGCTGGTGTTTATTGTCCCAGTCTAGTCCAGGGACAGGGGCCAGTTGTCATGTTTCAGGACCCCGCATGGCTGCCCTTCACACCACCTGACTTACTTTTAACAGCTGAATAGGATGCAAAACCTCCGACAAATACTTATGAATGGCTGTGTGTACAAGAGGGGTCATTTCAGTGTGCTGAAAGTCTGCCTGCAATTTAACATTGATACACACACTACTGTTCAAATGTTTGGGTTCAGTAAGATTTTTTATGTTTTTGAAAGAAGTCTCCTATGCTCACCATGGCTGCATTTATTGGATTAAAAAACGGAGTAAAATTGTGCGTAAAATTGCGAAATATAACAATTTTAAATAATTGTTTTCCATTTGAATACATTTTTAAAATATCATATGTTCCTGTGATGGCAAAGCCGCACTGTTTTCTGTGCTGGTCAGTGCGCACACATCAAAGTGTGTGCACAAAAAGCCGCCTCTCATACTGTATGGCGTGTGCGATACTGAACAGAGTTCTCTTCCGCATATTTTTGCACTTGAACGGACAAATACAGAATTAGGAAGAAAGTGTAAAGCCTACGGAAGGTGGGCCGCCGGAGGCAAGATATTTTACTTTATAACGTGTTAAATATGGGTATTTTTCTAACAAAAACTCATCGATTCACTTCAGAAGGCCTTTATTAAGCCTCAGGAGATGTGTGAATTACTTTTATAATGGATGGATACACTTTTTTGGGGGCTTTAAAATTTGGGCTGCCATTATAATGCTTGGAAGAGCCAGGGCATTAGTTAATGTAACTCCGATTGTATTCATCTGATAGAAGAATGTCATACACCTAGGATGGCTTGAGGGTGAGTAAATCATGGGGTAATTAAAATTTTTGGGTGAACTTTCCCTTTAATTTTGACCTTAAACAAATCTATTTGCGCTGAAATAAGTAATAGATTAATAAGACCAAAGACTGCCCATTTGACATACCCAAAATGAATGGGTATGACGAATGGCCGCTGATGGCCTGGAGCTCACATCTCAGAATGTAGTTTTAAGAATTTTTTTTTATATTTTCAGTGTACAACAACAGTACAATTTGTAAAATGATGGTGGCTTTGCTCGTCCGCCATGACACTCACTGTGGTGAGAAATGCTGCAAGCGGAGTGATACAAACGGTGAAACGGTTCCTGTGGGGATACTGGTAGAATATCGCATGGCTGTATTGGTATGTATTGGTCCAATGTGTGTGTACTGGTAACCCAGAACGCACTATAGCAATGCTGACCACACACTCAGGGAGTTTCGCTAAATAATGTGCATGTCTCTTTAAAAATAACTCATACTGCTTTCTTTAACAGTGCATGACAGAGCTGATGATGTTTATATAATAGACCGTGTGTGCGTGTTTGTGTGTTCATGCCTCATTTGGTCTGTAAGGGCAAGCCTCGCTTGTACAGTGCATCTGTGCACACCTCCAACTAAGTCACTGAGAGCGGCGACTGCTGAGTATAGGTCACTGCACAAAGCATACTGGGAATGTGATGGTGGGATCCTAGTAAAAAAAAAAAAAAAAAACAGGAAGTTTCATCTCTAGAGCCAAAGAGTGAAATCGACACAGCAGTCCGTCAAACATACACCTTAATGTAGGCATTGACATATACACACACACACTTTTGGACTGCATAAGGTCACCAATTGAGCCTTTTAAAAGTGCTGCTGCCATTTTCTTAAAAGCCTCTATTTTTCTCTCATTAATAAAAGGTGAAGGTGGAAAACAACCGCATCGCACATATCTCAACCTGCACCTTTTCAACACCAAATAACAGGCTGTGAATGTGCATGTGTGTATTTATTATCCATAACTGGAGGAGAAATGTGTCTGTGCATTGCAATAGAGTGGAGTGAGGGGGAGGGAGGAATATGCGGCTCTGCCCCGTCCATCACAGTTGTGCCCATTAGTGTTGGTGCTAGCTGTACGGACCCCCAGCTAGTTGCCCTAGTGAACACACTTCATGCAGCCTAAAAGCCCTTTCACACCAAAAGGGAGACGAAAAGCTAAACAAATTGCAGGCGAATGGTCTATTCACACCAGGAGTGAAACGAATATAGCGCTGAACGAAAAGCACATTCACGCTGGTTCAACAGATAACATAACGCACCCTTCAGGTGGATTAATTAAAGCACAGGATGGAGGAAAGGCAAATTCATTGGCTAAGTTCAATAATAAAAATACAAATATTGAAACACAGATGTGATATTAAACTAAAGTAAGATTACTGTTTTTTAAAACTTAAAGAATCCTAAAAAATATATTAAAGTTTGCTCAAAAAATAATAATAAGCTGCACAACTGTTTTCAACACTGATGATAAGAAATGTTTCTTGAGCACTAAATCAGAATATCAGAATCATTTCTGAAGGATCATGTGACGCTGAAGACTAGAGTAATGATGCAAAATTCAGCTTTGCCATAAAATAAAATAAAAATCATTTTAAAATATATTCAAATAGAAAATCGTTATTTTAAATGGTAATACTTCACAATATAACTGTTTTTAATCAAATTAATGCAGCTTTGATGAGCATAAGAGACTTTTACAAACCCCAAACTTTTGAAGTGTATGTGTGCAATCTGTGTTCACGCGTGTATATAAATATGAAAATGTTGGTGCAACAAGTGTTTAGTTTAAAGGTGCAGTGTGTAGTATTTATGAGGATCTATTGACTGAAATGCAATATAATATATAACTATGTTTTCAGTGGTGTATAAAGACCTTACTTAAAGGGATGGTTAAAAAAAAAAATCTGTCATATACTCACCCTCAAGTTGTTCCAAACCAAGCAGATAGAGCAACCATTGACTACTATAGTATTTTTTCCCTACTATGGTAGTCAATGGTTGCTCTATCTGCTTGTTGGTTACAAATATTCTTCAAAATATCATCTTTTGTGTTCAGCAGAACAAATAAACTCATACCGATTTGGAACAACTTGAGGGGGAGTAAATGACAGAATTAAAATGTTTGTGTACAATCCCTTTAAATGTACCGTCACTTTTATTTCCCCTTACAGTGAAATCACCATTTTGCGACATCATGTTTCTAGTCACTCTCTGCTCTCTCCGACGACAATATTTTTGTCCTGTGTTGGCCCCCGTAGCTTCTCTATGTGCTTCAAAAGGGAGAGGTGAGTGATTGCAACTCACAACCTCACTGCTAGATGCCGCTAAAATTCACACACTGCACCTTTAAATATATGTGGAATATAGACCAAAGAGTATTGATAGGAATAAACCATATGTCTCAAAGGGCAAAAGTGTTAAAGGTCACATATCGTTTATTTTTAGATTATGCTAGCTTCATAATGTACCATAAAATGTGTGAGAGGTTTACTTAAGGGTTGCGGATTTGAGATTGGACTCAACAATGTAGGGACTGCAGCATCTTTGATGAGTAGCTTCTTTGAAAAATCAGGCATTGAACTGTGCCTGATTGACGAAGCAGTCACTTGTGAAATGCGCAGAAAAAAACGGTTAAGGTCGGAATAAACTGCTGTGGTATTTTCAAATTAATAAACATTTGCCACTGGTCTCTTTTATTAATGTTGTTCAGAAGCCTGTGCAATGATGTAGTTTCCTGACACCCATCGATACCTTTCAAAAATTTCAGTTTTGACAATATGGGACCTTTAATGTTTGCTAAATATTTATTCAAACAACTTACTAATCACTGGCTATGCCTTTATGTCAGAGGGTTCTTGAGCTGCAAACAAGAAAACCTGTTTGTTTTCATGCAAATGTTAATTCCTGGCAGCCCTGAAGTGTCAGCAGAGACCGTGTCAACGAGACTCTCCCCTGTGAAGGCCTCCTTCACTTTGTACATGCTGCAGCCATGGTACGGCCGCGAAGATCCGAGACTATTACGCAGGAATGAGAAAGTAGTTCCTAGCCATATAGGTGTAGAAAATCGCAACTTTTCATTTTCAGTTGGTCTTAGCACACGATGTAACCATAGAAGAGTCAAGTTTTAAATAGGAAAAATATTGAAAGTGTCTTTGGTCATTTTTTTGAATGAGATGCTAATGGACTGATTAGAATCAATGATGTATGCTAAGCTATGCTAAAAGTGCTAGCGCCAGATACAAAGATCAGCTGAATGGATTCAAAAACGGTAAAACTCAACTATTTAACTCTAGGGGACTTGGAAAATGAGCCTATTTTCAAAAAAAGTGGAGTGTTCCTTTAAGTCTTCTTGGAGTGTAAATGCAAAATGATAGTTACTTTGTTATTGATAAAATCGTTTTAAGCACTTTGTTTTATAGTTGGTACTGACAGTGATTATTTTTTATTTCATGAATAAATAAGATAACAAAGGATAGTTAAATTCTGTCCTCATTTACTCACTGGATTTATTGTAAGTACTGGGCTCTCAGTTCACGGGTTGGGTACTTTGAACTGTGTGTGTGGATGGCTGTACTCGTCCATTTTTGACCCAGGAAAACCCCTGCTGGTCTGAACAGCTTCATTGGAATACATTGTTTCTTTTTAAACTGTTGTTGGTGCTCTGTCTACACAATTGCATTTGGTGCAAAAGGGAGAGAACAGAAGCATCCAAAAGGGGTCATCTTAGAATCATGCATCATCCTGAGCTTAAGCCGCCCATCTTCCACTGCACAGTATGGAAACAAAACTAATTGGTGTTGATGGGAGTCAAGAAATGTACTGGAACCGTGCGATTACGCTGTGCACCTGGCAGTGTTTTCAGATCCCCAAAAACACCCACACACCAGGAAATAAACTCAAAATCCAAGTGTGAAACAGAAGCGCATGGTAAGCGTATCTAAATACCAACCGTAACAACAGCAAGCGACCCGCAGAGCCAAAAGGATTTATCTGAAAACTAACCGTAAGACGAAACGCTGACACTGAATACATATAGACTCTGAACTACATGAAAGAAAGAAAGACTGAAATAGACTGAATGTAATAAATGTACCCGTGAACACAGGGCTTCACACGAAACCAAATTGCAACCTGTCAGATTCTCAGCTGGTGCTTCCAAAAAATGCACCAAGGAGATTGATCAGCCGACCCCTGAGATGCTAAGATACTTAAGGCAGTCAACAGAGAAGGGTCAGAAATGAGAAAGAGAGAGCAGGGCGGTTGGGAAAAGTGATTCAGGATAAGGTCTTTTCTGAGCTGAACTCATATGGTTTAGATGGATGTGAATATAAAGAACTATAAGGATACAGAGATGGAACGCACACCATGGGCAGAAAGAAAGAGTCAGTGAGGACTCCACTGCAGTGCTTTAACAATACCGCATCCTCACAGCACCCCCTGGAGGGAAAGAATGACAGGATGATGACTAACACACAAGTTCCTCAAAAGGCAACAAAACTGACAAATTGAGATAAAAAAGCATGTGAAAGCGGACTAATTGGTTGAAGTAGTTATAAATCAAGCTCTTAAAGGGATAGCTCACCCAAAAAAAAGAAAGTTCTGTCATTGTGTAGTCACCCTCACGTTGATCCAAACCAGTATGACTTTCTTGTGTAGTAACAAAAGACATTTTGAGAAATGTTTCAATGGAAATCAATGACACCAATGGTAACCAACATGCATTAAAATATCTTCTTTTGTGTTTTCAGATAGTCATACGGGCAACATTAGGGTGAGTAAATGATGACAGAACTTTCTTTTTTGGTGAACTGACCCTTTAAAACCTTGACTTGATCTTCTGCAATGAATTAGTCGGCTTTCACATACTTTTTGTCTCACTTTACGTCATTTTTGGTGCCTTTGGTCACCTTTTGAAGAAATTCTTGTATAAATGACGACAAAACTTCCATTTTTGTGTGAAATAATAATACTAATATTTATAGTTTGTATTTATATTTATAATATTGTAAGCATTTATACAACTTGCCCATATAAAGAGTAATTCTTCAATTTGATTATTGCTAAACATTTTGGTTAGGGATGTTTCCGAAGTCGAATATATGTTCATAAAGGAATTTACGCATTCTGCAGATCCCCTAAAAGGACCTGTTCATGTAAAAATAAAAATGTCAATTTATGCTATTGGGGTAAATTATTTTGTTGTTTTTTTTATTTTTTAAATGAAGCCACGGTAGTTTCTGTTTCTTCCATATTGATCGGCTGTTGTCACAATAGGCTCCCAACAATGCTGCAAAGCATTTTGGGAGGAAAGCAAGTCACACTGAAAACAGTATGAGCCTTGCAGACTTGCTGTGCCACTCAACATGTACATACTTTACAGCTCGTAGACCTGTCAAAGTGTCACAGACAGCCATAGATACACATGATATGATTGTGCCGCAGTCAGCAGTGCACACTAGGGATGCTAACGATTAAGCGCCAATCAATTAATTTGTCGATAATAATTTAATCGATAAAACTGGTCGAAGTTCATCATTAGTGCATACCCTGTAAAAAATGTTTTTTTAAATAAGTTACCTGGTTGCCTTGAACTTTTGAGTTCATTGAAATTTAAAAAAAAAATGTTAATACAATGAATTTTTTTCAGAATCGACATCAGCTTATTCAAATATTATCAAAACATTTTGTAAACATATTGTGTAATTGTGTTTTATTTTTATAATGCAGTGAAACATGCCAAATTGTGCTATTTTCATGATTTAGCACATTTTTTTTTTTTTATGTGGTTCAGATACAATAATTAAACTATTTATTAAACCAATTTCCTTCATTGTATTAACTCCAATTTTTCATTTAAATTAACTCAAAATTAAGGCAACCAGGTTTCTTGCTTAAGTTAAACCAACAATATTTTTTTACAGTGTAGTTTTGAGGTGCAACTTACTAAATACTACTAAATACACTGTACAATAAAAGCACATTGCACAAACAAGTAATAAGATCCTGGTTGATGAGTGATGATCTTCTAGAGCTGTTTCAGCTGTGCGTTCCTATTCTATGGTAAACGCTATGGTAAATTCTGTCAATCTGAGCGATTAAGCCAATCCAAGTGCATTCCAGCTGTAAAACAGTGTCCGATTGGTCTCTTCACATCGCCCCGACCCACCACACCAGAGATCCAGTTTCCACAGATTTAATTTTCTAATTAAGTTTGGAAAACACTGCGTCAAGATCGCTACATGATCGGATCATGTGTGTACATGTGCGCCGACTGTGCTTTTTCATACACATACTTGGTATAGTTTGGTCTCTAAAACAAATATGATTGTTGTATTCTGCTAGATGAGACCATTTTAATAAACTTTAAAACAACACCTATTTTGTATTGGTTAAAGGGGTCCTATAATGCCCTTTTCTCTGGTGTCCCCAGAATGTGTCTATGAATTTTCAGCAAAAGAAATACACCACAGATTATTTATGATAAGATGTTTTGAAACCGCCTATTTGGGTGTTCTGTTTTTGTGCGTGTCTCTTTAAATGCAAATGAGCTGCTGCTCCCTTTTCAGAAGTGGGCGGAGCCTTTACAGCTCACACTAGTTTGGATAAATGACAACAACAACTGGAGTGTGGAGAACCTCACACAGAGAGTAGAATTTGCAAAGATGGATCAATACCAACTGTTTGACCAACTTTATTTCCAGGATATAAAGTACCGAACCTTATATTTTGGACTGGTACACCAATTGTCACTTGTGGAAACAAAATGGCGGCGCTGTGGGTGAAAACGTGCAGATTAAGTATTATAATAAAATCCCCTTCCTACGTCACTAGGGTAGCGAATCTGAATCTGAGCGGCTCGTTTTTTCACAGAAATTAAATAAAGCAATATTTGAGAAACAACAGTAAAAGCTCTGATTTTTCAGACCTAAAACCAAAACAAAAGCAGACGCATACACACAAAATTTGCCAAAACCTTCATCTTCACAGACACAAGCTCAAAACAGCAGACGCCACTGACGTCACCCTCAACAAAGCCTCCCAAATAAATTAAGACTTCAATTAAAGATTAAAGCCAGTCAGAGATCCAGAGAGAACTAACTTCTTCATTAGAGGAAAAAAGGCCCTGTTCAAAGAAAAGATCCACTCTGTCAGTCTTCCGAAGCAAGAGAACACACACATACACACACGGCATCTCAAAACTGGCAGTGGAGTCCAACTGAGTGACAGTAGAATTCGGCCTCACAGAGGGAAGACTAGCAGAGCATGAAATTAGAGCCCTCTATTCCAACCTAGCAGGAGAAAGACGTCTGACAGAGACTGAGAGAAAAGGTGTGCGCATATGTGTGTGTGTCTGCTATCTCTGACAGGTGAGGGAAGGAAAAGAAAAGTGTTTGGGGGGGGGGGGAAGGGGGGTAAAGGCTTTGGCACAGTGGCTGTTCTGTCAGGTGGAAAAGAGAGAAAAGACTGAGTGAACATGAGAGAAGGGCCAACTCGCTGTGACCTCTGTAAACATCCATAATCGTATCCACCCGTCTCATAATACTGTGTTAAAAGCTACTTTTGGAGAATGTGACCTGCAGCCAAGAAACCTGCGTCGTTTAAATTCAAACAGAAAAGAAAGTATAGAGGAATGATTCACTTTGGCTTTAGGTGGTGTTGTGCTGCCCCCTGCTGGTGAGAGGCACTGGATTTGTATAACCCAAGGACTTTCGCTGTCTGGTCATACAGTATTAGGAAAATTGGGAAAATGTGTGCTTAAAAGCTATGGAAATATGTAAGGCTGTATGTTTGGAGCAATGCATTCTACCAGATTAATACTAGTTTTCAAATACATACACTTACCTTCAAAAGTGTGGAGTAGGGACGTTTATTTAACATCATTTATTTAAAATTGAAATCGTCTGTAACATTATAAATGTCTTTACTGTCACTTTGGATCAATTGAATGTGCCCTTGATGAAAAGTATGAATTTAAAAAAAAAATCTTATCCCAATCGTGTACATACCTAAAAACAAATATTGTCTAATTATTGTTATCTATTACCTGACACTGAAATTAAAATGGGTCTTCTCAGATTATATGATTTGGCTCCATTTATTAATTTTATAATTTTATTTTTTCATCGGATACCATCCATATTGAAATGAAATGAAAGCATGCCAAAGATCGCAAACGGTAGGTCAAAAAAACACAAGGAGAAGCGATAGGATAATACAACATCAGCAAACACAGACATTCGCATTCAGATAGGATTAGATTTCTCAGAGGACCGCTGAGTTTGCCGAAAAACAGTAGGTAATTTGCTTCGGCATTTTTTTTTTTTTACAAAGGTTGTGTGAGAAAAACACAGATTTGGCAGATTCAGACAGGATTAAAAATTGCAAAGTACGTCTGTGAAACACGATTTTCTCTAATGGCCCCCTGGAAAACTAATCCCGTCCAAATAGGGCTCTAGGCAATACAAGACTAACTTTCATGCTAAATTCACATGCTAAAAAATATAGTGTATACTGTAGTACGCTAGTATTTCATTTGGAACACGGCCACATGCTCTTTAAGAGATAAAGGCCTATAGCAAGCTGAACTCTGCTTAAATTAATCACTGCCAGAGACACAAAAGCCTAAATCTTTATTCAGCTAAGACTGTAGAAACAGGGTTTGATCCACAGAGCTGGGAGAACTAAGCCAAAACACACCACAATGAACATGAATCTAGTCAACAGTTTAACAACATTCTTGTGCTATAAGGCAAACAAGCTAATGTCTCTCTTGCACCACCTGCTGACAAACTAAAGGAAAGAACTTGAAAGACACAATCGCTTAGATGAGAGGAAGAGAAGACAGGCTTTACCCTTTATTCAACTATTCATAATTTAGTACCACCTTATACAAAGTAACTTAAGGGGATAGTTCACCCAAAAAAAGGAAATTCTGTGACACCCTCATGTTGTTCAAAACCTGTAAGACTTGTGTTCATCTTCGGAACACAAATGAAGATCTTTTTAATAAAATCGGAGCGCTTTCTGTACTCTCCATAGACAGCTACACAACTGACAGCTTGAAGCTTCAAAAAGTTCATTACGAGATCGTAAAACTAATACTAGTCTTACAGGTTTGGAACGACATGAAGGCAATTAATGACAATATTTATATTTTTGGGTGAACCATCAAAACTTCTGTATCTGAATGAAGAGACTCTCTCAATAACACCAGCTTTCGCTGAAAGTTTACCATGACCGGCTCACTTCTAGGGCATGAAAGACAGAAATGAACTGGCCCTGACACAATTGGACACCACCACCAAACACTCTCAGTCTCGGCAGTCACAGACTCCACGGTGACATCTAGACGCGGCCCAATTTGATCCAGGCTTTGAGTGGAATGGAATCTGTCTGAAAAGCATTATAAAGCAGCACAACAGCTGCTCTAACCGATAACACTCCAGCTGGTAAAGCCGTCCATAAAACAGCAGGCTAATATTTGGGCAAAATGAAGCACTGGATGAGACGCATATTTGCAAGTCCCTAAATTAGTTGTAGCTTTTATTGAATTATTCTTTAAATAATACCCGATTAGAGGTAACAATGAAATAGACATCTAGAAATAAAGTCCTATAAAGGAAGAAGACCCATTTTGAAATAATGTTACATTGGGTACATTTAACAAACCTATTAGGTCAACTAAAATAAAAATTATTTCCTCCTCTCACCCTCATGACATTTTAAACTGTGACTTTTATGAACATAAAAGATATTTTGAAAAATGTTGAACAGTTTTAGTTCCCATTGTAATTTTTGTCCTAAAATTGAAGTAAATTGGAATCAAAACTGATTGGTAATCAAACATTTTCCAAAATATATTTTATGTTCTGCAGAAAAAAGAAGGTTAAATAGTTTTGGAGTTATGTAAGGGTGTTTAAATTACCATTTTCATTTTTGGGTGAAATTCCCCTTTAAGTCAGTGAGAAAGAAAAAAAAATATTATTCATTATTAAATTAGACAAAACATTTAATAAACAAACATTTAAGGAGCAATTTTAGACAATATTTTGTCTAATATAATGTGTTCAGCTACCAATACATTTTCTATATTTAAATCCATTCCCTGAAATTCCACAGATTCCACGATCAGCTTTCATTATCAAAATTGTAAAAATGTGCAGATTCTAAAACCCTGGAAAACAAGTCTAGGAGCAAAGGACTTACATGCTTTTGTCTGTCTGTAATTACTGGGGTCATAATTCATATGCAATGACATCATCTCTTTTCCAGTTATTGTGAAACCATGTTTAGACACAGCCTGAGCATGAACAACGACTCAGAAGCTGAGAATCCAGTCCGAAGGAAAGGAAGCTGCTGCTATAGCAGGCATTTCTAGAATGCACCCACAGAGATAGTGATCATGCACATCATTCTTGACACAGAGAGGAAAAGGATCAGTATTGTTTCACGTAGCAGGGGAAATCCTTCTGATGAATGCTACGGTGAGGTCAGATACTGCGTGGAATGGTTGTCTAAACAACATAACTACATTAATATACACTGGTATTAGGGCTGATGCTGTCAATCATTTAAAAACAAATCCAATTACATTACATGATAATCAAATTAATTACATATCAGTTCAAAGGTTTGAGTTGAGATTATTATTATTTATTTTTTTTATTTAAAGAAGTCTCTTATGCTCACCAAGGCTGCATTTATTTGATCAAATATACAATAGTATTGTATAACTACAGTTTGAAATAAATTTTTTCTATATTCAAATGTAATTTATTCCTGTGATGGCAAAGCTGAATTTTCAGCATCATTACTCCAGTCTTCAGTGTCACATGATCCTTCAGAAATCATTCTAATATGCTGATTTGCTGCTCAACAGACATTTATTATTAAAGGGTTAGTTCACCCAGAAAGGTAAGAATAAAGGTATGAAAAACATCATCAAAGTAGTCAATGTAACATCAGTGGGTTAGACTCTTTTGAAGCATCGACAATACATTTTGGTCCAAAAATAACAAAAACTACGACTTTATTCAGCATTGTATTCTCTTCCGTGTTTGTTTGAATCCGCGTTCACGAGTCCAGTGACGCTGCTGGACATAACTTTGTTCATACCTTTCATCCTCCCTTTCTGGACACGGACTGTAGAGTGTGCATTCACTTTCAATGGAAGGACAGAAGATTCTTGAAATAAATCTAAAATATCTTAAATTGTGTTTCAGAGATGAACGGAGGTCTAACGGGTTTGAAACGACATTAGGGTGAGTCATTAATGACAGAATTTTCATTTTTGGGTGAACAACTTTAACAACGTTAAAAAAAAGTTTTGCTGCTTAAAATTTTTGTATTTTTTTTTACATATATAAAGGTCTTTAATGTCACTTTTGGTCAATTTAATGTGTCCTTGGTGAATAAAATAAAAAAAGTTAATTAAAAAAAAAATGTACTGAACACAAACCTTTAAATTGTATATTGTTTGTTTTCTTTTCATATCAATTCACATAAGCCTATGCCTACACTTCACAGCAACCTATTTTCCCATCAAGTTCAATCCATCTGTGGTATTTCAGGGGCCAGCTGACGTTTTTGGATGCCTCTCAGACCCCTGCATTCTGTTCCATTTTATTGTGCTCTCAAGGGTTTTTGAACCAAGAACATGAGCAGTGTGAATGGCTCCTTACTCATTCTGTGCAACTGCTCTTGATAAGTGTTGTTTGGTGACTCGCTGGGATTCAAATGGACAAAAACATGTCAAAGGAATGTCAAAGCTTATATTAAAAAATAATGTATGCCTTAATTAACTGCAATTTTATAGGAGTTTTATCAAACACACTTAATCACATTCAGTTGACAGCCCTAATATTTTTACTCTCATGTTTTGCTCTCTCTAATCAAAACATAACTTCTGGAGAATAGAATAACTAAAACACAAAAAGATGCTGATGCAGTCTTTCCGCAGTTCTTATCTCTGTGAGTGACAGCGTGAAACAGAGCACACAGGAGGAAGTACCAAAGCACATTTCCCGTCTGTCCTTGTGGCGTGTGCGTGTGCAGAGGAAGTAAAAGATGGGGAGACTATCAAATAGACACTTCTCTCAACACTCTCCAGTTGCCAGACACAATGCAAAACCAATACATACACACACATACACCTCTATCAGCACTTAAAGCAGGAAGGACACATACACACACTTCAGTACTTTCTGCTGTCTTCTGTCTTGAGGCCTGCAGTTATCATTGGATCATTACTCATTACTAGATCTGCCCAGAGGCATTCCCAGAATCTGTGCCCACATAGTTTGTTTCACAAAAAAAAGCTCATGTGAGCACACTCACTGCTTGCTGGTTAATGGCTGTAGCTAAGTAGATATAACGTATAGTTTTTTCCACTGGATGATTTGACTATGATAATCTGTGGGATTTGATATACATCTAACCACAATAAAATCTGACTGGTAATGAATGCTTACTATCATTAACAGTACAGATCACTAATTGAGGTAGCTAAAAATACATGTCTATATGACACCTATTAATTCGATCACCGATTACATCGGCTTAACTGGTGTAAGATGAAATTAATGGTGTCTGCCTTTCACCCAGCATGCAAAGCGGAGCAAGGCAAAACTGGTTAGGCAAAACTGTGGTTAATAATAATGGATGAAACGGTGTTGTTACTAATGAAAAAAATGATATGTATATATATATATATGTATATATATATATGTATATATATATATATATATATATATATATATATATATATATATATATATATATATATATATATATATATATATATATATATATATATATATATATATATATATATATATATATATATATATATATATATATATATATATATATATATATATATATATATATATATATTCATCCTCTTTAATTGAAATAAGGTTGAAATAAAATATAACAAATATATACAGTGGGGCAAAAAAAAAAGTATTTAGTCAGCCACCAATTGTGCAAGTTCTCCCACTTAAAAAGATGAGAGAGGCCTGTAATTTTCATCATAGGTAAACTTCAACTATGAGAGACAGAACGAGAAAAATAAATCCAGAAAATATCATTGTCTGATTTTTAAAGAATTTATTTGCAAATTATGGCGGAAAATAAGTATTTGGTACCCTACAAAAAGCAAGATTCCTGGCTCTCACAGACCTGTAACTTCTTCTTTAAGAGGATCCTCTGTCCTCCACTCGTTACCTGTATTAATGACACCGGTTTGAACTCATTATCAGAATAAAAGACAGCTGTCCACAACCTCAAACAGTCAGACTCCAAACTCCACTATGGCCAAGACCAAAGAGCTGTCAAAGGACACCAGAAACAAAATTGTAGAACTGCACCAGGCTGGGAAGACTGAATCTGCAATAGGAGAGCAGCTTGGTGTGAAGAAATCAACTTTGGGAGTATCGTGCCGATGGACGATATCACCATCGTGATGCTACGCCCCCCGTTGCGAGTGCGACACACACTAATCCTCTTATATAGTTAGGCTAAAAAATTTGCAGGGATTGTCTGGAAGTTAAACTGAGAGTATAACTAAAGCATGCTATTTTAAATACTGTAGTCTATGCCAGATATATAGCCTACATTTTTTAAAAATCTATTCCATAAGCATGCGTGTTTATTTTAGCACTTCCGTCACTGAAACAACACACTACAGCCTGTAAAACATTTAAACGATTATCAGTTAATAATGGTAACTAAAGAATAAGACAAGTGAAGATTTGGGAAAAGAAATGAGATGTCCAGTGGGATAAAATGGACTAAGCCAATTGGTTATGCCTTTTGTTAAAGTTCACGGAAATCGGGTGCAAACATGTTTAAAAAGTTGGGAAATCTTAGCCTATGTTTTCATGGCTGCGATGTATTTATTTATTTCCTTTGAAAACAAAGCTTTGTGCTTCACTCCTGTGGTAATGTATTCATGTAAAACAGCATTCACATTCAAAACCCTGGGTTAATAATGAAATTATAGTTTTTAAATAGAAAATATTATTAATGTAAGTAGGTTATTAAAATAAAAAGTGCACAATTCTTTAAGTGGAAGGAAGGTGCAACCTAGCGCAGGTGAGTCCTTATTTGGGTTAGTAAAATAACTAAATGATAGTTTAAGTAGAAAATAGTATTCATGTAAAGAGATAGTAAAAATCAGATATAGTAAATAATATATTTTTATTTAAAAAATAATTTTAAAAAAACGACGATATCATCGTCCATCGCGATGTTTTACTGTAAACATCGTCAACTGCCAACTAAGGGGACATCGCCCAACCCGATGTGGGAGCAATTATTAGAAAAATGGAAGACATACAAGACCACTGATAATCTCCCTCGATCTGGGGCTCCACGCAAGATCTAACCCCGTGGGGTCAAAATGATCACAAGAATGGTGAGCAAAAATCCAAGAACCACATGGGGGAACCTAGTGAATGACCTGCAGAGAGCTGGGACCAAAGAAACAAAGGCTACCATCAGTAACACACTATGCCGCCAGGGACTCAAATCCTGCAGTGCCAGACGTGTCCCCCTGCTTAAGGCAGTACATGTCCAGGCCCATCTGAAGCTTCCTAGAGAACATGTGGATGATCCAGAAGAGGTTTGAGAGAATGTCATGTGGTCAGATGAAACCAAAATATAACTTTTTGGTAAAAACTCAACTTGTCGTGTTTGGAGGAGAAAGAATGCTGAGTTGCATCCAAAGAACACCGTACCTACTGTGAAGCATGGGGGTGGAAACATCACGCTTTGGGGCTGTTTTTCTGCAAAGGGACCAGGACGACTGATCCGTGTAAAGGAAAGAATGAATGGGGCCATGTATCGTGAGATTTTGAGTAAAAACCTCCTTCCATCAGCAAGGGCATTGAAGATGAACCGTGGCTGGGACTTTCAGCATGACAATGATCCCAAACACACCGCCCGGGCAACGAAGGAGTGGCTTCGTAAGAAGCATTTCAAGGTCTTGGAGTGGCCTAGCCAGTCTCCAGATCTCAACCCCATAGAAAATCTTTGGAGGGGGTTGAAAATCTGTATAGCCCAGCGACAGCCCCAAAACATCACTGCTCTAGAGGAGATCTGCATGGAGGAATGGGCCAAACTACCAGCAACAGTGTGTAAAAACCTTGTGGAGACTTACAGAAAACATTTGACCTCTGTCATTGCCAACAAAGAGTATATAACAAAGTATTGAGATTAACTTTTGTTATTGACCAAATACTTATTTTCCACCATAATTTGCAGATAAATTATTAAAAAATCAGGCAATGTGATTTTCTGGATTTTGTTTTCCTTCTCATTCTGTCTAGTTGAAGTGTACCTATGATAAACATTAGGCCTCTCTCATCTTTTTAAGTGGGAGAACTTGCACAATTGGTGGATGACTGAATACTTTTTTTGCCCCACTGTATATATAAGAAGAAGAGGACGAGGAGGAAGAAGAGGAATAGGAAATTTATTAATTCATAAAAAGTATTATAAAATATGATCATGCAAAAATAATGATGTTATTATATTAATAACTGGCCTCAAAAACCAACATGGTGAATGGAAATTGAGGAATAAAGAAAAATATTTTAAACAAGTAAAATGTAATTACTAATTGTCATACTGAAGATTTATACCTGTCATAAAACCTTTATACCTTCTTCTACCAGACTGAGCAGGCAATAAAGATTATGATGCATGACCTCAATGACATTAGCCCTCGCCCCACAGCACAAATGTAGGTGACGTACCAAAAAATAGAGCCTGCTCTTATCGCTAGACAACAGGCATGTCACATGAGTCTCTGTGTTTGGCTCACAGGTGCCCCCAAGCTCCAAAGACGGGTATGGGGCAAACCGCTGTCACTAAGTGTAAATAAGCAGAAACAGAAATGCAACAAAAAAAACAAAAGACTAAAAGTGTGTGTGAGTATGAGTGTGAGGCTAATCTGCACACACAAATACGACCTTAAACATAGGCTGGGTTCATTCTCCGGTGGTGTTCTGCATGTCGGTGACAGTGGGCATAGTGGCATCAGGCAGCGAGAGAGCAGCACTGCACAAAGTAAATAAAAGCCTCCGGAAACACTGTGCCCAGCCATGTCTGACCGATCCCTACTATTCTGTCACATCTAATCACATCCATCGGCTAGAACCAGCAGCTCCAGTAGTGCCACACTCAGCAAATCTACTGCACGCTGTATATTTCCTCTCCTACTTTACTTGACAGCGCAGATCATGGCAGTCTCTCAATTCTACAACCATGTGGAGTCAAGGTTGTGAGGCACAAACATATGGGGAAAAATAGCTGCAATGTTCAATTGTCTTAAAAAAATCTAATATAATAATTATTATTATTATTATAACACTCCACCTAGCCATTTTAGGATTGTGCTTCACTACACAATACTTTTTTTTGTCAATACAACACATACACAACCATATCTTGGTTCTGAGAAACCCAGCGCTGGAAAGCTATTCTAATATTAACGCCGGTTCTAAAGCTCATGCCGGATCACAGCCCTTCTTTTTCCAGTGATATTCCTCTGACTTTGTTTTTTTTTTGTAATGTCTCTCAGGCATTTCTCTAAATCTCCCTCTTGCTCACTCTCTCTCCCGCCTCCCCCTATCATGTGTACACAGCCCCTAATGCTGACAAGTGTGCTGTGGCGCTCTACTTTTTTTTAGTGTTTCTCAGAAATCGCTTACTGCACCTTTCAGTTGGTCTCTGTCGAGTGAACCAACATGAAACCTCATTACTCCCATAGTGTCCTATATTTCTGAATGAAACAATATTCAACAAGTCAAAAAATGACTTAATTAAATATATTACACATGATCCTCACATACGCATGACCAGAAAAAGCAGAATTGGTCATCTGCGGCATAATAAAAGCTCCACGAAATCAAGGTGTAATCAAGCTACGCCTTTGTTTTGAATAAGTGAACAATTACATATTGTGGCTTTAAATACCCATATGATGCACTTAACCGAAAAAACTAAGTGTGGAATGTTGTACACTACATGCTTTCAACTGTCACAGCTTTTCAATCGTACCAGAGGGGTGAGGCCATTCGAGGCTGATACTGAATGACAAAATATCTTTATAAAATTCATACAGTAGATGGTAGAGTACACAGTGATTAGTACATAGTGCGTCATTTGGTACACTTCAATGTTTTTGTCAATGGTCAACATTCTTCAAAATACCTTATTTTATGTTCCACAGAAGAAAGTAAGTCATACAGGCTTGGAAAGACATGAGGACATGAGGGGAGTAAATTACACAATTTTTACTTTAAAACTCTTGCAAGTTTGTCATTCAAAAGCTAATGAAGCAACAAAACTCCACGCATCAGCACTAGCCTTGTGTAAGAGAGAGGCAGAAAGAGGCCAGGCAATATGAGCAGTGAGGTGTGGCTGCACTTAAGACACCAGAGAGCTCTGGTCTGGTTAAGACGAAAGCTGAGAGGGGAGCTTGAGAAGGAGCTGGCCTCCGACATCACGCAGAGCCGAAGACTGCATCCTGCCTATATATTCTCACATGCTCTATGTGGAAATAATGGACCTTGATGAGAAGGCAGAAAAGGGTTTGTAACAGAAAAGACGATGGAAAGAGCCATGGTCATCCAGTGTTTTGTTGATGGACTATGATGAACCCTAGACCATAAAGCACCTTTACTTCACCCAGGATGCAATTTCTACAATGGGACATTGTTTAGGTACTATAACAAGTTTTTGAATGTTTCTACCTATAAGCTTGCATCAGGATCTGTTGGTAAGATTGTAGCTAGTAAATATAGCAATGTCACTGCCACTAAGGCAACAATAATAAAAATTAAAAGAAACATGTAAGGAAATAAGAGGAAATGAGAATGCATTTTGTTCTCAATGTTTAGTACCATGTTACAAAAACAACTGCACACAGCTACAACCAACGTGACAGTAAAGCAACTTTGTGACAATATTTATTATAACAATGACATATAAAAGTCATGATGAAAAGGAAATAGCGACAGTATCATTTGTTCTGTATTCTGAAGTATATCCAAGTGTAATGGATTATAGAAAAAGAAAAAAAATGTAGGGTGGGACATGGTTCAATGTGTGTTGTTGATTAGATATTGAGATGTGGGAATTACAGGACCGGGTTTAAGAGGAAGAAATGGTCAGAGCAGCACTACAGATGTCATTTTCACTGGAATATCGAGTTATGACAAGAATATTAAACATTATGAGGTCAAACCATTTTAAAATAATGAAACATATGCATAAATGAATTGCTTAACAATAACATGCATTTACAAAAACAGATCATAGAAATTGTATTATTATAGGTAATTAAAACTTTTCAAATCTAACCATAATTTCAGTCTTATTCAACATCTTCACACATTTAAAGTTCGCACGAAACGGAAGTTGCAATAGTCTTTTCTTTCCTATTGTGTTTGTGACGTATATTCAAGTGCAAAGAATTCTCAAATGAGAATTAAATGGCGGAACTTCATTTTGTCCATCTAGAAATTTATTTTATAGATGTTATTATAAAAGTTGTTTTGATTAAAGTTTACAAGGGTACATGAATTAAAAAATATATATAATAATAATAATAATGGTATATACATATAAATTAATTTATAATAAACAGGGCAACATTCCCCCAAAAAATGTATAATCCATTTTCCATTCATGGTGACTTTATATTATCAAAGTATAATAATATTCCCTGTGAGCACCAAGAAACTGTGCTGACACAGTGACAATTTTACGTGAACACACCTAAACTAAAACACAGAGAGACCACCCACTTGAACATCTATTATGGTTACAGTCACCTGGTTACAATCTGAAGTAAAGATATTGATAGGACCAGGAACTAAAAACTGCTTTCATTTGTGCTTAACGGTAAAGTATCACTTTTGGCATCATGGTCCCTGTGGAAACATAAGTGGGTAGTATGCATTGTACTAAAGTGAACCATTATGAAACAGGTGAATACGTGGAACAGTGATCATCATCTGCATCATCATCATCATCAAAGCCGGTACACATATACACTGTAGGTTAACCTCTCTTATATAGCACCACCTGACCATGAAACGTCAGGGTTGCAGTATCAGACCTTCTGATTAGTTCAACTCCAGACTGGTTTTCCATTCATGCATTAGTAATGGTTTTGGTCAAGGACGCATGGCTGAATAGTGATTCGCCGGATATAAGCCCAATGAGCTGTCAACCTAAACAGGGTCTGGGCTTCTTTAAATTCAAATGTCAAAATCGGCAGCTCGGTAGGCTGACACACAGATATGGCTTTTTTTTCTCCGGGTGACTCAGGACCGTGAAGCATGAGAAACCTGAACGGGCTGTTCAACGACAGGTGATCTAAACATCAAACGCGAGTTTTTATGAATAGTGGAGGAGATTTCTAGATCTCACCTTTGGCTTCGCAGTCGGCGCAGTATTTGTTATCATCCTCTCTCAGCATTTTGGACAGAATGGCCTGATGCTGCTCGTTCAGTTTCTGAGCCTTTTCCCTCTCCGATCGCGTCGTCATCTCGGACCGTTTTCTGTCAACGTCTCTGGATAAAATCACCGGTCTTTCCCCCGATTCACTCTGTTCAATTGGATCGTTATAAATGGAAGACCATCCCCTGTGAAATGAAACTATGATGGGCTTACGGCAACGGAGCGGCGACTGGGTTGAGACTGAGCGGCGGAATATGGCCGATTGGAGGAACAGACCGGAAGCGGAAACGGAGTACAGTGGTATAATTAAAATAGATTTAAAAAACAGTGAATGCGAATCCAGAAGACAATTTAATCAAATTCAAGTGATATGTTATTTTTATTCAATTTTAAAAGTCAGACCCATGCCTTGTGAAATCCAAATTGCGATGCCACTATGACTTTTGCGTCATTGCTGACGTATGTGTCTGTTGGAAGGTTGGACAGCCGGTTTGACGCGAAATGTGGAGTTATGATTATGTTTTAAATCATAGCTACGGTAACGTAGAATGTTTTCATTTGTTTTTAAACCTGATAAATAGACTATTATAATGAATATTATAAACTGGGTGACATTATAAGCTTGCAACCATGTCTACGAAAGCATATGTCTAAATGTTAAAACCCTGACATAAACTTTAAATAAATAATACTATTACAAAATTAAACTTGAAACACTACATTTTTAAATCATGCCAATTTCTAACAACACAATTAACATACAAGACTTTAAATAATCATCAAAATTATCTAGACAACATGTATCAAATAAAAAATAAATGGAAACATTTAGCCAAAAAAATGGCATTGCTGTGTCATTTTCATATTTAAATATAAGAAAAGACAAAAAGACCTTCAATACTGCACCGGCGATATAGGCATTTCATACGCTAAAAATAGCTAGTTTTCATAGGTCTCTCAACAAAAGTCATAGGATATGTGTCTCTCTTCTAATAAAAACACATGGGGACAGCAAAGCCTAAATATATTTGTTGAATGTGCCTTATTGAATTATCCCCTGCAACATATCCGTCAAACTACCACTGTTGAGTTTTGTAGTCTTTGCAGAGTTGTTAGATGCTAATTAGGCTATTTCTGGCTGCTGTGCCCTAATAAATGCTTCAAAACCCCTCTGCTTAAAGGGCGAATATGGCACTGCCTAGATATAACAATTCATGTGCAGAAACATTAGGGAACCTATAGCATTTTTAACTTTATGTATTCTTTTTCACAAAATAAAACTAATTACTAATTACATTGTACCAGACACATAAAGGTCAAAACTTTCTATGAATTGTTTGAAATGGATCAATAATTGATTACATTTTATGATTGAATATATTTATTCTTCTAAGAAACCTTTCCGACAATGTGTTACCCTTTCATTATATATATATATAGTTTGTGTATGTAAGTGAGGATGGCAAAATAAAGTAAAGTCCAAAATTATTCAGACACTTTGACTTGACCATGTTTTGCTTAAATATTTTTTCTTTAATGCTAATGCAATCTTTTACACCACAGACTGAACAAAACGAAGCATTGCTTGGTAATTGGTTGACCTAAATTGGTATCTAATTGTGTACTTACATTTAACAGCTGATTGGTTCCAGTACATACCTTTCTATCAAAGTTATCTGACATTATCAAGATTTTGTCCTGACACAGTTTAACTCTGAGTTTTTGCCATATTGTATTACCATTTTCTAAACTATAGCGAATTAAACATTGATAATGTGAGAAAATGTCGAAGGTGTCTGATATACATTTAGGTTTGACTGTATAATAAGATTGTCAATATCACAAATAAAGGCAGATTCTTTTCAAAATACCAAATAAAGAATAAACAGATCCATTCGAGTAGTTACTACTTTTACTATATAGTAGGCCCATACAACCAGGGGAGACATACATCATTTCTGGACATACATACATACTCTTATTTATATCTGTATACAGAATTAGGAATTACATTCAAATGACTCAAATGGTCAAATAAATAAATTTGAATATTTTAACAGGTCAATCTAAAAATCAATACAACGACCCTTCCTTTCCCAGTCCCCATATCGTGTAGGTTCAGGGCCTCTGGGACCACCTTTCTCCTTAGTTTCTGGATTCACATCATCTGGAAATCCTGTTAAAAAAATAAATTAAACATTAATTGCATACACTTAAAAATACATGTAACTTGTTTTTGTATTATTATTATTATTATATTTGCATTAAAACATCTGTAAAATTGACATATTTTAAATGCTACTTAGAAAATAAATAAAAGAGCTATAGTATGATATAGTAGTATATCCCTCCTTATAGCTACTCTGTCCTTTATGTAATTTATTCTACATCTTTAATAACTGTATAACAGAGATGACGTGTGTTCTTACTTTTAAGGACATCTTTAGATTTGGACTCAGTTTCGTCCATGTCAAAGCGTCCTTGGGGCGTTTTCGCTTTCTTTAAAGGTTCTTTATCTTTGGTCACCCCACCAGATGCATATCCTGCTGTCCTATGCCATGCTGTAGGGGACAACAGCGCAATATTTCAACAAATCTGTCGCTGTTCGTGAGACTCAACACGATCCTCGGTAATCAATATAAAGAAGGTTGACTTAAGTACAAATACGCATGTTGTGCAAGCATCCCAAGAAACACTCACCAGGATAAGTCGACTCTAAAAACAATCCTCTCTTTACAAAATCTCTAGCTGTCGTACAGCAAACACGTAAAAGAGACATTTTGCGTGAAACTCTGCACTAATCTGTAATTAACTTTTTTCCCTTGTCGCTGCAGAAAATTACACAACGGAAGAATGTTTTGACGCCGGAAAATGACGTGGCTTGCGTCATCATTTAGGGACACAAAATGCACTCAAGATGGTCTCGGCGGCGCTACAGAAGTGCAGAATCTAATGTTATATTTAAATGAATCCGCTTTGCATGGGTTTTTTTCCAGTTCCCTGGAATACTACGATTCCTGTGAAACAGTGAAATTAAGTGCAAAATAAAGATTATACTCGGAAAGCAGCCCCCAAAATTACTTTTTTTTTCTGATATGGTACCATGAGCTATATCTTTTTAGGTCTGATTGCATAAATATCTACAAACATAAATTGACATTTTATGAATTGTATAAAGCGAAATTATATAATGTAATGTGACACGTTTTTAAAGGGGTATGCCTAACATTTTAATTATTGAGCAAACCATCCCATTGTAATACAAAAATAAAGAAGAAGAAAAAAACTCATGATAGACTAATTTGACCATTTACAAATTCTACAAATAAAAATATCCTAATAAAACTTATCCTTTCTTATAGCCTAGGCCTATCCCTAAATGTAATTTGTATATTTTCAATTAGCCTATAGCCTATCTCGGACATAACGTGTAAATTAGCCTACAATATTAAATAATTGTAAACAATGTAAAAAGTTCCTCTTAACTTAAGACATTGGGTCAGTTGGAAGACAAGTCAGTTGGTTCTAATAGGCCTAGCCTAAATTTTGACATATTTAGGCTACTATAGAGTTGTATATTGTATATATTGTGAGAATCTACTAGGCTATATTTACCTCTTGATTTCAGAATCGATGCAATTAAGTTCTCATGAGTCTTGCGTTATTTAACGTAGCAACGCCTGTTTGCTTCCCAAACAACAGATCGCTACGGAAATTGGTCCTATAGAGGCAATTAAGTGTCTCCAGGAAATTGTATCCCCGACATTAAAATAATGTGGAAAAAACCTACCAGTAAATTGAGGTAACTTAGCCTAACGTTACACCATATAAAACTATCGCGGGGTCATGAATGGAATATTTTACCGTTACCGGCCTGTTTTTTTACACTAACTTTAAATAACTCTCATATGTAGGCTATCTCTTAACATTCTGGAACGTTTTAAGCGACACTTATGTAACACATTATACGATTTCGGAAGAGATGATGAAACGAAGGCCTAATATTGGATAAGCTTCTGGTTAGTTTCAGAAACACCATCCATCACATATGCACATAGTTAATATCACAAACACACATATGCACTCTCTACTCTCCAAGGCATACATTTATCATGCAAACAAAACTGTCATTCACTTTGAGGAGCGATTCATCTCTTCTTCCACAATGACAAAACCTGCGATGTGTTGCTATGGTTACTGAACAATAAGCGCCAAACAAATCGGACAGTTAGAATGAGTCAGGCTGAGACATGACAGATATTTAATTCATATCAAGCTATATTAAAATATAGATTTTATAAAGGTCACGCCATCTTCGAAGAAAATAAAGGACAAATACAAATATTGTAATCACATAGGCTAAGCTTATATTTCAATATAAACGAATAATAAGCATAACAGTGCTAGCAAGTTGATAATTTGATAAACTGTTGAATGTGTAAAAAAACAAAAAAAATAGACTTGAAGTGTACAGGTGTTACTAAACAATAATTCATATTTCGGCGTCGGCTCTTTCATGGCTGCTTCTGAGGGTTCCCGAGAAGATTTAAGTCAGAAAAGAAATTATCCAGTAAACGAAAAACTTAAAAATGCACCATAATGTTAAAATAATTAACATATTTGACAACGAATAGGCCTAATCTTTCTGTAAAGTTGCAACAACATAGATTTCTGCATAACAAGTGCTTTAATTTATATCACGTCTTCATACGGTGAAAAAAAAAAGTGTTTATCACAAGCATAAAGAATGAAAACCGGCCCATTTTAATGGAGATCCTAGGCCCATTTAGACAGGACGAATTTGTTAAACCACATTTATCAGCGTATGATTATTGGTAGGATGTGATTGGTGGCATATGAATGTTTGATGAGCCATGTCGTGAGAGGATTAAAAGTGTTATCAAACGTGCAAAAATGCAATCCCTCTAATAGCGAAAAAAATAATTAAAAATAATTTGGTAACACTTTATAATAACTTTGTTCCATTATGTTCTGTTCATGAGATTACAGTTGGAAACATTTCAATCAAATTGAATTAACCTTGAGGCTTGGCTTTAGGCTATATTTTCATTGTTCCAATGAAGTTACGACTTTCGTTGTTTTTACGTGCTTTTCGCAAAAGTGCACATACCAGACACAGTGGCTAATCACCGTCATTATTGTAAGGTCTCTGTAAGCACGCACAAATCTTTCGCTTTCAGCCGTTTGTGGGTTAAGAGGTGCACACTTCTCAAGACTGGAGAAAGTCTTTCCTGCAATCAAGCAGTCTGCTTCTTTCTCAAAGTAGCCTAGCCTGTGCAGTCATGGGCCTAATGGTGACAGCAATGCATTGCGCAAATGTGGGCATTAGCCGGCCAATATTTAGCAGTCACGATTTAGCTGTTATAGACTAGGCTACTGTAAAAAGTGATAGTTGACTCAACTTAAAAAAAAGAAAGAAGAAGTGCGGAAACCCGTTGCCTTAAATTTTTAAGTAAAGAAACTTCATACGTAATTAAAAATAAGTTATGCATTTTTTTCAATTACGCATGAAGTTTATTTAGCCTATTTAATTTTAAGGTAACTGTTTTTTTTTCTCACTTTTTTAAGTTAAGTCAACTGATCACTGTTTACGGTGTAGTCAGTAATAATTTATGCAGTGGATAATGTAGCTTTAATTGCAAGATGATTTGATAAGGCTACTATTAAGTTTAGTTGTAGCCTAATTGTGCAGTTGTCCTGCAGGTGTCCTTATGATTTATTTAGCATACTGGGGTGTAGAACACTATTCGTTCCCTGATGAATTTTTAAAAGTAGGCCTATGCTTTTGGGAAACAGCAATAATGTTGCAAAGATTCGTACGTTCGTTTCTGTTAATATTCTAGGTTTGAATATTTTGTGACTTATAAATAGCCTAGCTAAAAGTTATTTAAGTGTTAGCACAAACGTTAGGCTATTGGAATTATTAAAAAAAAAATGTTCGAGGTACAAACGAAATATGATATAATTTTATGCGTAGGCCTACATATTGTTCGTTGCATTTTGAAAACGAAAAGATAACACACAACAAAAATATATTCTGCACGACTGTAACGGGGAGCATCAAGTATAGCCTATTGTAGCTGTTTTCTTACAAGTTGCATATTACAAATCAGAGACTAGTTTTAATTTAAAAAGAAGAAAGCAATCTGATGTTGAGATATTCCTCTGTACATTCCACTTCCATAAAAGTCTCCCCATCTTAATCAGTGTTGGGAACGCTACTGATCTTCGCCGTGTTCTCAGTCCAGGGCTGGAGGTTCTGAAGTGCGAACAGAGAGCTGTTGTGAAGGCAGATTGGGTCCGGGGTAACAGGTTGGTTTATAGTCTTTTGAAAAGCTTCTTGCTGAAGTTGCATAAGGATTCGGTTCGCTTGTTGTCGCTCTGCCTCTCTCTCCTCTGCTGTCTGCCGCCTGTATGGATTTGGATCACAGGAGTCATTTAGTCGCTTTTTGATGATTTCTAATAGGCTAGCTGTTTTAGTTTGATAGTGGTTGGCTAAATTGTAAATTAAACCAAATAATACAAACATTAGATCCTAATTACAAAAAATACAAAACAGTAATTTTATTCTCTCTATCATAAATAGCTACCTCATAACCTGGATTTCCTAAATAATTCTGACAGACCTTATAAGTGTCAATCGAACCCTTTTATTTATTAATAACAAGCACATTATTTTTGTCATAAATTAATCACTCATTACGTGCAGCTTATAAAATTACAGAATGCATTTTTTGTACATTTTACATAAATACATATAATTGGAAATATATAGCCTAATTCAATATAAATAATATTTCAGCTTCTCAAAGGTCCAGCCAAATCACAATAAGATTTATTTTTTATATGTTGTAATATTTGATTAAATATCTCATTACATGGACATCATCATAACATCAATTATTCAGCTTCAGCCAACCAACCAAGATTTTGAGCAACATTGGTTAAAGTATCAGAACATAATATGTCGTCATCTGATTACTCGATACTGACCCATCTGTGTCTGTGTGCTGAACTGACTTCAGGTCTGTTCCTATAAAGTTCCACGTCTAGCAGAATGTATAATAAAATAGTAAAAGCTGGAGTAAAAATGCATTAGTATAAGTCCATATCTAAAATAACCACGGTCAAAGAAAAGGGACACATTCAACCAATATTGTTCATTCAAAAATACATGGAGGCAATTAAATATTTACTGATGAATTGATTGAATTGCTTTGATATATAGAGAGTGAACTGCATGAACAGGCCTTACAAACCACCTATGGAATGACCTCACGATTGGCTGCTTTAAAAACAAAATTACCTAAGTTCAGTGGTGAGACAAAAAATGCATTACATGCGTGTGTAAAACCAAGATTAGATCACAAAAGCTCACCTCCATTTCGTTCTTCTGTTCTGGAACCATGTTTTGACCTGCGCATCAGTCATTTTAAGTGCTTTCGCTAAGGCTGCCCTCTCAGCTGACGCCAGATACTTCTGACGGTGGAAGCGTTTCTCCAGCTCGCAGATCTGGAGGCGCGTGAACGACGTCCGAGGCTTCTTCTTCTTCGGAGGGGTTCGGTTCTGATACGGGTGACCTATACGGCGTGTTACAGTGAACGGTGAGAGCGCCACTATATTGAGAGACAGATTGAAAGCAAGCGGAAGAAATCAGCAAAACGCCAGAGCCAAGCAGTGAGAAGCAATTGAGACTTCCAGAGGAGAAAGACGACTTTTGTCCCTTATAAAAACATGCAACAATCACGAGATATTACATCGAATATGTTCAGCCAAGCAAGCAGACAGGAATAGCCTATCTTTTTGGCATTTCCTCGTGTTAAATGTAAAAACACTGTAAGAATGTTTTGTCAGGCTCAAAATATGTGCCTCATGGTAACATTTAAATCAGGCTGAGATATGATAAGAGTCAAAAATATTTTATTTGCATGAATCAAAGAGGGCCATATCAATAGTATTTTCACTTTTTACAGTCTGTAATTATTTTAAATAATAATGCTAAAACAATAATAGCCATATATAATATTTACGGGCACTTTTATGTGGATTTTGATTTTTTTTCTGTGACCTGTGAATTTGCAGTGGTTGATAATGTTTGAAATGCATATGATTCATTCACGAAACCAGTGACTTGCTAATCTTTAAATCGATTTTTTTTTTAAATATCGAACGTTCTAAATGTTTTCTTTATAACGTTCTCATAAACAAAATTAAACAATTTAATTGAGTGACTTCAACAATGAAGTCCTTGTAAATTATAATTCATGAATCTGCTGAAAATTGTAAGGAAAAGTTGAGACAAAGTTACAACCTGACAACATAAATCGAAGTTTTTCGACCGCTTTGATTAGAATTTAATTCGCCTACTTATATTGTTACAACATGATGAAAACATTTTGCAGTGCATTTTCGAGTAAGAACGGCATATCCAATAATGCATAAACACCACCAAGAGTTCAGAGTGATTTCTATTACCTGTAAATCTTTCTTTGGTATATCTCCTGTTACTCTCCATCCATGGAAACGTTAATCCCGTGAGATTGTTAATGGTGCCCATGCTTCCCATACTTGGCACTGTGGTAGCGCTGGTGGGAATGGACGAGTGAACGCTGCTCAGCGGCCGGTGCGCCGGAACCCGGATCACTCCCGAAGAATTAAGGCAATTCCCATTAACATTCGTGCCCAAGTTCATGTTGTACGAGCCGTTGAGGGAACCAACGCTGCACGAGTTTCCATTGTATCCAGCCGAGTTATTGACGCTGTAGTTGCCAGTCATGGTATTGTAGGCTGTGCTGACTATACAGCCCAAACCGTAGTCCAGGTCCTGCATTCTGGGGTTGGAGATCATGCAGCTCCCTTGGTCTACATTGTTAAGAATCTGATCGATCCCAAAACTGATGGTGTCTGCGTGCGTCTGGTGGAGATGCGCTCCCATATGATCCATGGTGTGGAGAGGCGCGCGCTCCTGCGAGCCTACAGGATCCTCCACGTCACCCCAGTTATCATACAGCAACTAAAACGCAGTTTAGTCCAGAGTTGTCGTTATCTAATAGCGCTGACTGCATGTGTGAGAAAGACTGAACCAGACGATTGTCTTTTTGCCTGCCTTTACCCTTATAGCTATAGCCTGCCGGATGGAGCCACGGGAACATCAATCAAAATGCCAAAGAGGCTGGGTAAAATTAAGCCTCCAATTCTGGGGTGAGAAACCCAATTGGCTAAAGAATACACGACGATTCTGTTCAACGAAACTCACTGGAATTCCCTCTTCAGCACAGGGCAACTCAAAAGAGAAGATTTATTAAACCAAAACACAGACGAATTTTTTCTTCTTTTTTTTCTCTTGAAAACAACACACACACACACACACACACACACACACACACACACACACACACACACACACACACACACACACACACACACACACACACAAACTTTTCAATTACATTATCTTGGCTATGCAGTCTGTTGTTGAGAAATGTTGTCCTTGGATCCCTTTAATCCTTGCGAAGAGACATTTTCACTCTTTCAATTTTCACCAGATCAATATTTCGCGAACATGAACTCTTAATTTTTTTTTAAATATATGAATTGCAATGGTTTGTCACTTTAAAGACAGATCAGTCACACTAGCCTATATAATTAAAATCTAGACCATACTGTCAACGATATCACATTTAATTGTGAGATTAAATCTGAATAAAGCAATCATTCTGACTCATTTGATTCATTCGTATTCATCAAAAATGCATGATTGTTCAGATTGCAACAAGATGGGGATATATAAAGGAAATTCTGGATAAAATATGTTTTCAAACACCACCTAATTTTAAATAATTGATATTATTTAAATGTTGTTAGTCACGATATAATTTATTTATAATCCACATTCATTTGGATAGATGCAGTGTTCATGTGTTTGTTTTTCATTATTCATTTTATTTTGTAAGCATTAATCTTTCTAAATCAGAGAATAACAAAATAAATATGCAATAGTACGAAAGCAAACACTGTTAGGTTATCGATTCCTTCTGGAAGAAAGGAGGTGGTGATTATTTAACGCAAGATGCATTTAAGTATTAATATTTGATGGGGCTCCAGATTAATGCTGACCAAATGACCATCATTAAAGTTTAATGAAGTAGAATGGTGTATATTTTCGTTGTGTTGGTAGACTTAATTATATAGCTTTTAAGTGTACTAGTGCTTAAAAATGCATCATTAATGTGAAATGCAACTGGTAAACGATTGATTTCCCTTACATTTAAAAAAAACCCGAGTTACTCAGTTTATGTGATTATAGTATTGCGCGGATGATACACTTCATTCCTCTGATGCAGATAACGTGACTGGAATATAAATGATTTAGTCTACATTAAATTTACGTTACATTAAATTCTTTCTTTGAATGGCCAGATATTAAAAATTGCATTTTAAAGAAATTTAGAAATTATATTTTAAAGGAATTTGACAGTATATTCTTGTCCAAAATTGTCTTTCTTTGCTCAAATTTTGAACGTTCTTTTTATAGTCAAAGTTTGATTTTTTTTATATATACATATATATATAACGAACCCAATATTTCATTTTGGATTCCTCGGAGATGATCACGTGAGCCCTAGTTTCTTACCGATTACCCAGCACGTTGAAACTGTCTGTGGTGCGTCAGTCTACCTGTAATGCTCGACATCTGATCCATCGGCGCTCACTGGCGCCACTGCCATCAGCTGCATCTCTGAGAGAAGTCGAGAGCGTACAGCCCTGCTGCTGACAGCTTCAAGATCATCTACATTGATGCAGCACTCTCATCGAGAATTTACCCCTGCTTCATTTGCACCTCGCGTTGCTATATTCAAAATATTCTATCCGCAACAGCGTCATTCTAAAAATGAAAACAGAAATAAAGCAGCATCAGATTTGTTTTTCATTTAGCTCACTGTACATACAATTATAGAGGCAGATCTCTGATATCTAGGAGTTCATCTTTTGAGAAATGTCTGTGGAAGGTTATACCGCTAACATAAAATAAGCATGACCAATATTATCACTAACTGTCTCATGCAGTCCTCTTTAAAATGCCAGGTAAATCTATTCATTGGATATTTGAACTGCACTAACATTTAGGCCTATTGTAGAATTACAGCTATTGGAAATTGGCTTTTATTTTTGGAGGACAGAATGTCAGGTTCACTGTCTTTAACCTCTGAAATAGATTGATGAACTCAGCAAATACAGCTTCTTAATGCATTATGTCAAAAGGGAAGGGACTGGGCTTTTTTCTTTTGGCCTGTATTGTTAAAAAGGAAATACAAGGAAAGGCATGCATTTTACTAACCACGTGAAAAATGTACAATACACCATAAAACCTCTAAATACATCTAAACCAAGTAAGCTTTCATTCTCAAAATATGGTTTCTCTCTACCTTTCATATTGATCTATGATTTAAAATGATGGTATAAAGCCAAGACGGCTCCTCAAGGGAGTGTGCAAGCAAAGCGTATGGCCTCTTTTAAATGTAGAAGGTGGCGCACTAAGGTGAGACAGAATATGTCAGCTGAAAGCAAACTGGAATGATGACCAAGCACCGGTTAACAAATGTCCAGATCAGTTGCTGAGGTGATGAGGGACAGGACATCCATTAACTTGTTGTGTCTCCCATGCTAATGACTTGTTTTACTGGATAATGTGTCTGTCAAAACATAGTATGAACAATTATTTGATAAATTGCTCATCATTATAATATTCCTTTAAAGTCGAGAAATAAATGAAATGCTTTTGCAATGAGAGCATAACTTGACTAATGTTGACCTATAGTCAAATTCATTTGCAAGTGAATATGGCAAATTACTAAACTGGTTGTTTGTCACCAAGTCAAAACAAGGTTATGTTATGACTCCATGTAGAGATATAGTATGACATCTTTCATCAAATAATAACAAAGTTCATTAACAAGGTTATTAAATCATTTTCACAGCTAATCAATAATAGTTGCTACACAAGCTTAGGATGCGTAAGTGTTTTTGCTAATGCTATATAATGCTATTTCTGTGTGCAGTAACACAATTACTCAGGTCAATTTAGCCAGTGGGCCTGTTTGACCACTTTCACGCTCAATCATATACACAACTTACAAACTAGTAAACTCAGCCCTTCATAATGCTTATTGCTCGTGATGGCTATGCAGGACAGATCGCTCACAGGTTGAATTGGAGTACAGATTTATTGTTTGAATCCCCACTCCCACAAACACATGGGAAGTCTCATTTCATACTCCAGGCACCATGTGGATTCACTCTGCAGTCTAATAGTGGACTTGACACCCGTGACAGCGGAAGAAACTGGATGGTGTGTCTGTCCTCTCGAGTGTGGGTGCATCCTGTCGCCTCTTTTATTTAGGGGAGGCGGTTGAAGCCGGCCTCACTTCCCTTTTCCCTCCTGAACGCATCAGCCCAGCTGGGACCTGTTTACTTCACAGAGATGGATGGACTCATCCCACCAGCTACTGGTCATTACGTGTGAGATCAACACTATAGCTCCCCCTCCCAAGCTCCACGGACCAAACTGGGAAAAAAAACCTCTTCTCTAGCAGTCAGGCTGTACCATTAGCTGCTAGATTGCCAAAGCGAATATCCATAGTAACTAAGGACATTTTGATTATAAAAACATCAGATGTCTCCCTTTTGTATGATTTGAACTGTTACATAGATTATTACATCAACAGATTAAAATGTAGCCTACTTAAAGGGATAGTTCACCCCCCAAAAAAAACAAACTGTATTTTATTATTAACTCACCCTCATGTTATTCTAAATTTGTATGGATTTCTTTCTTCTACAGAACACCTAATTGACTTTCATTGTATGGACTAAAGCCGTTTTCAGCCATTTTTTTATTTTAAAAATATTTTCATTGACTTTTAGGTGAACTATCCCTTTAAATACAGTTTTTTATAAAATAAAGAAAAATGAAACAAGAAAGAATTATAGAGGAAAGCTGAAGGCAAAGGTGAAAATTAGTTTTTTTTAAAATTGGAGAGGGAAAAGCATGTGGGAAAAGAATAGATGTTAATCCAGCAATTTTACAATAAGCAGGGAGGGTGTCATTAATCAAAATAACATATTATATGTGACCTAATTTTTCTTTTTCATTATCTTCATTATATTCCAAACACTGCAGCCTCTACTCTGAATGCATAAAGAGATTTTCATACATATATTTATGATCACATTGCGGGAAAAGCAGGCAATATTTTTTCATTAAATCCCTGACTGCAAAATCTACATGCATATGTATTGAAATGTTGAATGATCGGAGAGTTATCCAAACAATGCCATTAATTTCCTTTATTATCAGCTGCACAGCACGAGAGGCAAACAGAGGCATCATAATCTGTCATCACACGGTGCCTTCAACAGGTAGGCTGTTTTTGTGTTTATCTTTTCTTCCTTGTTCCCTCTCCCCTCGTCCCAATTATGCAGCTTGCTACACCATAACAAACAGGTCCACCAGCCCAAACCTACAAGCCAGAAACACAGCCACAGACTAGCTGGTGCCTGCACAGGCCTCGGGGGCTTCAGCTCACACCTAATGATCTGCTTTGACGGACAGAGGCTGTGGGCCAGAGCTTAGCGTCTCCCATGATACCTCACCCCCCACACAAACAGCAAGGTATGTGGCATCAGCTGATACACTGAGGGTACGTTTATTCCTTTGTGTGTACAGACGTCAACATTGTCAAAACGATTCTCGTTCACACAAATCCGCGAAAACAACTAAAAATACTGTATTATGCTACCAAGCCAGTAGATGGTGATGTCACTTTGTAAAGAAACACGCATGACATCCCCGTTTTCACATGGAGATGATGACCGTACCATTTATAAAAACTGTCACTGCGTTTTCATGCCCCCAAAACGCTGTTGTCGTGTAAATGAACAGCCAAAGCGCATAAAAAGTTTCCCGCTTTTAGTTGGCAACTGTGTCTGTATACAGCCCCTTATTTAAGACCGTCATTGACCCTTCCTTCGATATTCCTTTACAAAACATAACACTGTATTCTGTCTATCTAACGCTCTAATATCATCATAAAGCACTAAGGACTAATTACTGTTAATGTCTTTATATTTTGCACAGTTTTCCAGCAGACTATGAGATGGCTCAGAAAAGAAAACAGACTGAAATGCATATGAGACATTTATCTAAGCCTTACAGCGCGGCAGGACAGACATCACTCTCAGGGGTCAAAGGTCATGTCTAATTGGGTGGAGAAAAGAAAACAAGCACTCTTTCAGGGTGGTAGATCTAAGAAGGGCTATCACAACAACTCAAAACAGAGGGGACTAAAACTTCAATAACTATTTCCATCATAGAGTCCATCATGAAGTCAATAAGGGTGAACGGGGGCCATCAGCAAATATTTTTAAATTATAACTATTACATAAATGCCTTTTTGTATAAGAAACATTTATATGCACACCAAAATAAGTTAACCTTTATTAGATTTTAACAGTAGTAAAATAAAGAAATATTTTCAATGTTAATACGTATTAATATTAATGACCAGTTTCCTCCTTTATATGGTACCAGTTAACAGAGTTTAAACAAACAAATGCCCTCTGTAGATGAAATTGGAAAAGGAAAGGATGGTAAGGAAGCTGTCTTCCATTATGAATCATAAATCAAAGTTGATTATGACTTGTTGTATGCTGTGCCATGGTTTATGATAACAACCAGTGATAATAACTTTTAACCTTGATGTTAAACAGTTATAAAGGCATCACACTTTAGGTAACAGAGGAAAAATTCTGGTGATCAAAAAAATTATTTCAAATAACATTAAAAAATAAATAAAAAGCAAATGCACTACTTTGTCTCATGAACAGAGAACTTTGATGTGCATATGCTGAGTGGTTTCATCACAATGACTTAATGTTACATCTTTAAAAAAAGATCAGATAACCACCCTTAAAATCACCTAGATAGGTGAAAAATTTCACCTAGATATTATCACATAGAGACTGTGTCTGTTCCCGAATCAGTAAATACAAAAACCATCAAAACCATTCAACAGTAAAAATTTAATTGATGTCCAACAAATAAACAACAGATATAATACGGATGAACAATTGATAAATCTCGGGTTGCTGAATATTCGATCCCTTTCGCCAAAAACGCTTATTGTTAATGATATGATTATAGATCATAACCTAGATGTGTTGTGTTTGACAGAAACCTGGCTAAAACCTGACGACTACATTACTTTAAATGAGTCCACTCCCCAAGATTATTGTTATAAACACGAGCCGCGTCTGAAAGGAAAAGGGGAGGTGTTGCTGTAATTTATAATGATAACTTCAGTATTACTCAGAAGTCTAGTTTCAAATATAATTCCTTTGAAGTTTTGGTGCTTTATGTAACATTGTGTAGTGTAAATGATAAATCCGTTTGACATTTGTGTTGGCTACTGTATACAGGCCACCAGGGCACAATACAGACTTTATCAAAGAATTTGCTGGTTTTCTATCAGAGTTAGTACTGGCTGCAGATAAAGTACTAATTGTTGGTGATTTTAATATCCATGTTGACAATGAAAAAGACGCATTGGGATTGGCATTTAAAGACATTATAAACTCTATTGGAGTTAGACAACACGTATCTGGACCTACTCATCGCCTTAATCATACTTTAGATCTAATACTGTCACATGGACTAAATGTTGATACCATTAAAATTCTGCAGCAGAGCGATGACATCTCAGATCATTACCTAATATCATGTATACTTAATATAGCTAAGGCTGCAAAGCCATCCTCGCTTCAAATATGGCAGGACTATAACCGCATACTAAAGATTGCTTTATACATAATCTTCCTCATCAGTTCCATCTCCTCAGAATTACAGATAGCCAAGAGGAACTTGATGTTGCAACAGAAACTACTGACTCTCTCTTTACTAGCACTTTAGACATAGTTGCTCCTCGCGCTTAAAGAAGATTAAAGCAAATAATCCAACGCCGTGGTACAACGAGCACACTCGGGCCCTTAAAACAGCAGCCAGAAAAATGGAGCGCAGCTGGAAGAAAACAAAACGGGAGGTTTTTCGCAATTTGTGGAAAGAGAGCATGATTGCATACAGAAAGGCCATAAAAACTGCTAGATCTGCTTATTTCTTAACTCTTTTAGAAGAAAACAAACACAACCCCTAGGTATTTATTCGATACAGTGGCTAAATTAACAAAGGATAAAGCCTCAACTTCTGACATTTGTAAACAACACAGCAGTAATGACTTTATGAACTTCTTTACTAGTAAGATTGATAACATTAGGAATAAAATTATAACCATGCAGCCGTCTACTACAGTATCACTTCAGACAGAACATTGTAGTCTCACTGAGGAAAAATTACACTCATTCACTGCTATAGGAGGAGAAGAATTGGCTAAACTTGTTAAATCATCAAAATCAACAACATGTATGCTTGACCCTATACCGACTAGGCTATTAAAGAGATGCTTCCAGAGGTCATAGATCCTCTGCTTAATATTATTAATTCATCCTTGACATTAGGATATGTACCAAAAACTTTTAAGTTGGCTGTAATTAAACCACTTATTAAAAACCGCAACTTGATCCTAAAGAATTAGTCAATTACAGACCAATCTCGAATCTACCGTTTCTATCAAAAATATTAGAAAAGGCAGTGTCTTCACAATTATGTTCCTTTTAGAAAGAAATTGTATATGTGAGGATTTCCAGTCAGGATTTAGACCGTATCATAGTACTGAGACTGCTCTAATTAGAGTTACAAATGATTTACTCTTATCATCTGATCGTGGTTGTATCTCTCTATTAGTGTTACTCGATCTTAGCGCTGCATTCGATACTATCGGTCACAATATTCTTTTGAATAGACTCAAAATTATGTTGGCATTAGTGGAACTGCATTGGCATGGTTTAAATCTTACTTATCTGACCGTTATCAGTTTGTAGCAGTAAATGAAGAGATGTCACACCGATCACAAGTTCAGTATGGAGTACCGCAAGGCTCAGTGTTAGGACCGTTGCTTTTCACCCTGTATATGCTACCACTGGGAGATATCATTAGGAAGCATGGCGTTAGTTTTCATTGTTATGCTGATGATACTCAGCTCTATATTTCTTCACACCCTGAAACTTACCAATTCACAAGATTAACGGAATGCATAGCTGATATTAAAAATTGGATGAATAGTAATTTCCTGCAACTTAATTCAGATAAAACTGAATTTTTAATTATTGGACAGAAAAGCTCCACAAGTAGTGCCCTAGAATACTGTCTAACCCTCGATGGCTGCTCTGTCAAGTCCTCGTCGTCAGTGAGGAACCTGGGTGTGCTCTTTGATACCAATCTTTCGTTTGAAAGCCACGTTTCTAGCATCTGTAAAACTGCATTCTACCATCTTAAAAATATATCTAAATTACGTCACATGCTTTCAATGCAAAATGCTGAACAATTAGTACATGCGTTCATGAGCTCAAGGCTAGATTATTGTAATGCTCTACTGGGTGGTTGCCCTGCTCGCCTAATAAATAAACTCCAGCTGGTCCAAAACGCAGCAGCTCGAGTTCTTACTAGAACCAGGAAGTACGATCATATTAGTCCAGTTCTGTCAACACTGCACTGGCTCCTATTAAACATCGCATACATTTTAAAATCTTGCTTATTACTTATAAAGCAATAAATGGTTTAGCTCCCCAGTACTTAAGCGAGCTCTTAACGCATTATACTCCATCTCGCCTATTGCGGTCTCTAAACTCTGGCCAGTTGAAAATACCTAGAATATCTAAATCAACTGCAGGTCGATCCTTTTCCTATTTAGCACCTAAACTCTGGAACAGTCTTCCTAGCATTGTTCGGGAAGCAGACACACTCTGTCAGTTTAAATCTAGACTAAAAACACATCTCTTTACTATGGCATACACATAGAACATTTTTAACTTTCTTTATTCAAATCAAATGACTGATTGTTAGGCTGCATTAACTAGGTCAGCGGAACCGGGAACACTTCCCATAACACCTGATGTACTCGTTACATCATAAAAGAGTGGCATCCACACTAATGTTAGTCTCTCTGTTTATCCCGAGGTTTACTGCAGTCGGCGGATCCAGGCCGTGTCCGGATCGGATGGTGGACCTGCATCTGGACATGACCAGCTCATCCTGGAGTGTCTACTGAGACCGTGTCCATTAGTGTCTCCTCTGAATTCGCCTCACCGGGCGTCATCCTCAATTAACCCGTCTCCAGCGCAATAACTCCGATCTTTCAAGTATTCATATTCTTGTGTAATCTACGCGCCATCCTAAATGAACCCGCCTCGTCAAGGCCATACCCAAAATTTCGAATATTCCTATCTAATATGATTTATGACCTGCAAGGTTGCCAGAGTAATAATTATACACTGTTAATAATAGGCCAGAGGAGAACTGGCACCCGACTGAGTCTGGTTTCTCCCAAGGTTTATTTTCTCCATCATGCCCTGATGGAGTTTTGGTTCCCTTGCCACTGTCGCCTTTGGCTTGGCTTGCTCAGTTGGGGACACTCAAATTATGATTCAAGTTACTCAACTAAATATACAAATAGAATTTATTAATTTGGTCATATATAATTCTATAAACTATCCAAATTAAACTAGCCAAATCAAATTTTGTTGCAATGTTGTCCTGTTTAACACTGTGAAGCTGCTTTGAAACAATCGTCATTGTAAAAGCGCTATATAAATAAATTTGATTGATTGATTGATTGAAAATCAGTTCTTGAATGCTGCTACATTTTTGTATGCCATTAAAATATAATCGTATGTGTTTTACACTGACTCAAGGTAAAAAGTTTCTCTAGTGAACGCTCTCGAGTATCATCTCAAGCTTTATATCATATCAAGCTTTATCTCATTCTTGTTCACTCCGCCAGACACAGGGGCTCAACTCTGTAGACAAAAGCCAAAAATATCAGAGCGCCAGCAACCGAGCACATTATATTGATGACTCCATCCAAACTAAATGGAATGATGTAGACATGCGCTAACTTGGGTCTTGTGGGATTATGGAAAATCGTTCTTTCCCATCCCACAATCAATGTGTAGTGGTGGTTTCTGAAATGTTGAGCTTTTGCATTCAGTGGCTCAAACTCTCAAATACCTCTGTGATTCTGTTTCCTGAATAATACACACTTCCAAAAACAGCAGCCATTCATCTGGGAAAGACATTTTTCTTTGCATACTGCAACCTTGGAAAAGAGAAAATAGTGACATGATGAATTAGGTCACATAAATTTCTATCCATAAGTAATACAGAATCATTCATCTTGCACTTTAACATTTTATTTATTGGCGATAGCACTTATTTTGTCAAGAAGAA
The DNA here is from genome assembly GCA_023029165.1 of Gobiocypris rarus. Classification (NCBI taxonomy): domain Eukaryota; kingdom Metazoa; phylum Chordata; class Actinopteri; order Cypriniformes; family Gobionidae; genus Gobiocypris; species Gobiocypris rarus. The sequence continues at coordinate 22,836,371 of CM040927.1, read as the reverse complement.
GCTGGGAGAGAGTTATGCTCTCTTTAGCTGGGTAATGGTCAGCGGCCGCTTGACATCCTTCAGCCCAGTAAACAGTGTCAGGTCCTAACATTGCGCAGGCGCCACTCGTCGGGCTTACGGGGGAAACGCACTCTTCATTCACATGTCAACATGACCCACGATAGCTGCGTAACCACCGCCAGCGGCCCCCTCGGAAGAGAAGGGGGCCGGGCAGGGGACAACAATAATTATGATGCGCTGCTTTTGTTGTCTTTAATTGAACAAACTTTTAGTACATCCCCAAAAAACAATAAAGCAGTCAATTTGGTGGCAATTAAAACGGACTCATGTTGGGAAGTCATACTTGCTTACAACAACTGCCTGTCCCGCTGACAGGCCGATGATTGATTACAGGGCCCGGGTCGTCTTTTATAACGCGATAAGCCAAATTAAACCCTTGACTGCGGGGGCCCATCTGAGGTCTGGCTGGGCAAATTAAATCTCCTGCACTGATGTCTTTCTCTTCCTCTCATTCTCTTTTTTCCTCTTTCCCACCCTTCTTTCCTCCGTCTAGCTCTTTGTATGTCATACCAACAGACACTATATCACGCGAAAAACGAGAGCGAGGAAAAGAAAGGAAACAAAACATGGCACCAATGGCCTCAATCTCTCAGGCGGCTCTCTGGGGACCGGCATGCCAGGTGATCTGAAGCAGCAGGAGAGCTGAGGACATTAAGACATATTAAACGTACTAAAGACTTAATGAAGTTCAGGCAAGCAGTGCCACAGTTGACTTTATTAGTTTACACCAGATTAATGGGGATAATCATTTAAGTGATGGAGATGGATTACCCTCTGCAAGATGCTCCGTGGCTCGGGCTGGCCCAGCCACAGACTGACGATGCTCCATAGCCAGAGCCAGAACCAAGATTGAGAGATGGGAAAAGTAAGCCAGAAGTGAAATGCTTCATTCCGCCTTGCAATAAACTACAGGGCTGACGCTGCAAAAAAAAAAGTGCAACAAAATGTTAGTGTAACAAAAAAACACAAATCAAACTGTTTGAGGAGTGCAGCAATTTAGCCATCATGATTGATCAGCAATTTCTGCAATATATCAATTTATGTGTATAGTTATGTGTATAGTGTCTTTAATAGCTGTACAGAGATCTAGCCAATTCCTATGAGAAGAAGTAAGAAATTGTACAAATGCATGGTCTAGCCATAAAGCCCAATAAACCATGATGGAAATCATAGAAAACTATAAAAGTTGTACCTTTTCATATGAGCCATGTTGTCAAATTTGATATTGTATAACTCTATTTTATAATGTCTATAACATTTTGTACAATATGTATGAGTTTGCGATCTCCTATGAATTATGATTGTCTGTTGGGTCTAGCCTATAAGTAAAGAGTCGTGAAAAATAATTGGTTAAAACGATTAAAATGCATAACATCAAAAGAAAAATGTAAATGACAGGACATAAGGGAGATTTGGAAGGAAACTCAGCTTGCTGTGATCTGTTAAATATAAGACATGGGTAACATATCTAACAAAACAAAAAAAATGCATCTTGGGGTGAATTTATTTAAAAATATAATACAGTTTAAATGTTTAGTCAGTTAGATTTTTTAAGTTTTTATGCTGATTAGGTGCTCAAATTAACTTTTTTATTATTACCAATGTTAAAAAAAGTTGTACTGTTTATTATTTTGTGGAAACGTTATACATTTTTTTCTAGGATTCTTTTTTGAACAGAAAGTTCAAAAGAAAAGTGTACTGTCACTTTTGATCAATTTTGGCCCAATCCCAATTCTATTTTGTATGTCTACCCCATACCCCTTGAAACAGAGTGGCAAGGGGTAGGGGTGAAAATATTCCCCTAAGAAATGGGACAACACTACTACACCATCATCATATGCTGTCGCTAGCTCCTACATCAAAGGAGACGTGCCGATGTTTATCACAAGAACATGAACACATTTTCAGTTTGAACCTGTTCATATTTTTTTGGACTCCATTTTAATGGTTTAAATACATTTCAATAATCAAAAAGCATGTCTAATTAACTGAATTAAAAACAACAATTTATTTTAAAAAATAAAAAATAATCTATGAATATTTTTTTTAATCGCCAAAAATGTTGTGTTGTTTATTAAATTTTTTTCTGGCAATCAAATAGGCATAAAACAATCATTTATATGATATTTTAATCATATGAAATTTAACTTTTTTGTCAAACAAGTGCTGCACAACAGAGCTTTAGTGTTTTAGAGAAAAATTGTGATTATTCCTTAAAAAATAAAGTTTTAATAATAAATAATTGTTATTTTTAGTAGTATTAGTAGTATTATATTGAGACATAACTAAATTTTACAGTACAACTATAATATATTTCTGTCACAAGAGGGACACATTTTCAGTTTGTGTGTTTATGATATAATATGAAGATAGTTTTATCAAATTAAACCGTAAAATGTTCATGAAGTGACTCTCAGAGCGACTCTAGAGATGAAGTCCATGCATTCATGTCCTCATACAGGCTGAAAACACAGCGTCACGCGTGTTTCAGTGTGTGTCTGTGCCATTCATTCACACAGAGAAATGCAGAACATGCAGGACTCATATTTAAAGTCTTTTTGCGGTTTAATATTCACAGACACTATAACACGATCTGATTTAAGTTTCCCTGCTTTTTTTTAATTAATCAAACTTTTTTTTTTTTGTGAAAAATTCTGTGAAATTCTTTTCCTGCCACTAATAGCCTTGATAGTTCTGTTAAACAGTTCTGTTCAATAAAACATCAAGACCTCAGTAACATTATTTGCTGTCGATGCTGGACACAATCCATAAATAACATTTTTTGAGCCTGAGTTTAACCCAGCTCCACAGCTGATTATACATGCATTAATAGTTTTTCAGTGGTGTAAATAATACAGAACAACACTAAAATTCTCATTGATGGTAACCTTAACTTCTATAAATGTTTTCAAATACCCTGTAAAATATAACCTAAAGCTAAAACTGGCCACCAACACATGGCTCTGACAGGATATTGCATTTCTGACAACAATAAAAGTGTCACCCCCCGACGCACACCCACCCACCCACAAACTCAGTGCCATGTCAACCTTCCCAAGAAGGTTTAATTATTGTCTTTCATTGTCTTGCCTTCTCTTAGAGAGATCTCAGTGTCAAAGTGTGTGACAGATGGGAACACAGGGAAGGTACTTTGCCAAATACCCCACAAAATCAGTATCAAATAGCCCCCATACTCCCTAGCAGGCATCTATGCATTCAAAACATATGCAGCATCTTTTTAATGGCTGTCTCTTTTCATCTAATGTCACAAAGCTCCTGTTGCGTAAGCAGGACTTCCCCAAATGATGATGGAAAGTCACACTTAAACATAAAGTCTGAAGAGCCCCATGCTGTTGAGTAATAGGGCATGAGACTGAGGGGACATCTGTCAGAAAAACTGCAAGAATACATCCTGTGGAGGACAGAGTTCAAATGGATGTTATATTGATGTCTGGCATACTGTATTCTCATTCTAAACTGTTCTGTCTTATAAAGTACATCTGAACCATTGCTTCACATCCATTTGCATCAACTGTAAATATATAATAAACTTAACTGAACATCTCGCATCTTATTGCTGTTTTTGATTCTTTCTTTCTGCTGTTCTACGTCCTGTGCAAAACAATATGCCACTGGATTTAAGAAACACTACTATATCAATGCTATGGCAACTTTATAAGATTGTAACCCACAAGCTGGTTCTAAGTAAACCACTACATTTTGCTTTATGAGATGGCATGAGACATGGCAAATCATTTTAAGGATCTAATTGCAAAAACTGGAAAAAAAAAAGCATACGCTGCTATGGTAAAAACTTCAGTAATAACACTTATCATACATATGTTTAAAATAATAAAATATTTCTGTTTTACAATATATTATTGTTTTAGAAATAAAGTTATAACTATTCTCAAATATTACTGTAAATTAAAAAATATATATATTTATATATGTTTTTTATAAATGTGACAAATTGTCTTATATAGCTATAACAGCTACTTATTTGCTCAATTTTATGTTAGGAAATGACAAAACGCAAACTATGAAATGGATAAATTGTCCGGGTGAACAACAAATTCAGGGTCAACTTAAGAAACACCTTATCGTAACAAACCCAGTGTGTTTTAGCTGCAGCCCAACTTAATAAAGCTTCATTTCAAGCTCAAGACCAGGAATAGACAGACACATGCAAATAGCTTCACTTTCAACAAAGTGATTCATCATCCTGACATGCTACAGAGATTCAAGACAATGCACATTTTATTAAAGAATATACTCACCACACCAGGGATAACCATTCAAATCAAAGACATATATTGCACCAACTAATTCAATTAAAAAACTGATTAAACAGCTGATTCAATTGGAACATGGTATTACAACAATAATGCAGGAATACTTTTGTACAGCACTAGTTGGGTAAGCAGGCAAGCAAAGTTCCTTACAAAACTAATTATTACTTGTCTAAAAGGTACACAGCCTAGAGATGTTGTACATAATAGATCCTTCTGAAACTAATTTTGGTCTCTTTCAGGTTGTTCTGCAGGAGAAAAAGAAAAATGTATTCTTGCATTATGTACATTTTGAAATAGAACTGCAAACAAACACCTTTCATTTTGTTTAACTGCTCGAATAAACATCCACAATATAACCTCAATCAGACATTTCATAGCAAAAGTGTATTATTTAATGTCACAAATGTATGCAGTCATTCTGTATGCAACTCATTCTGCATTAGGTGTATCTGAATCATATCCCAGCTCACTGATATCATAAAAGTTTAAAGCAGATGTCAACTGCATAGACATCTGCATGGCCTTTCCAATAATGATGTGATGCAATCACTGAATATATGGAAATGTATATATGGAGCTCTTATATTACACTGAAAGACTGATATCACCACATATGTAAATTATTAATAGCATGCATAGTAAAATACAGGCTATGCATGAAGGCAAATGAAATCTTGACTAAATGAAATTTATAGCAGTGAAAAACAGCATATGAATATACGTGACTTTGAAAATAAAAGTACATTAATATCCATGAGATTATATGACGCAGTGGTGATTTTACATCTTAAATATGAGCAAGAGATAAAAGAAAATCATTTATCAAAACCACATTTCCACAAATGTTCATCTGCCCTCTAGTGGTAAGAACACTGTACCTCCACTACAATGTGAATTGGAAATATGCACTTAATATTGACAGGATCATTCTCATTCAGGATGCTGTGATGTCAGCGAAACCAGTTTTGCTGGTGAAATAACTAACAGCAATTAGTGCATGCGTTAAATCTATTTTGTTGTAATCTATAAAGTTTGGTTCATTAGATTCATGCAACCTCTCTCGTTCTTGAAGGCCTGTTTGAGGTCATGTCAGCAGAAGCCTTTACTTATCAGGGTGAGTTATGGGCTTGTCTGCAGTAATGGCCTGTCAGACACTCACTCTGCCTGCCATTCTGTTTTTCTCCTGTCCTTCCTCTCTTCTATCATGCATCAGCTGGGCTACCACTGACCAGTCTCCAAGACACATGCAGTACTCCTGTGTGTTTCTAAGAAAGCAATCATTTCTATTGCTATATGTTCATTAGTACAACTTCTGGCATAGTTAGTTATTTTGTAACTTACTTTTGAAATCTCCACTACTCTTTTTAATACCTTAACATATTACTGTTTAATAATACCTTCATAATTTATTCATTTTTAATAAATAAGCTTATTGTTCTACATTCTAATTTTGCACTTATTTTTATATTTGATATATTACTGTTTACAGTTTTGTCATGCCAACAAAACAGTAAAGAACTGAAACAGAGCGCAGACATGAAGCAGTTTTCCAGTTATTATAACAATATATTTAAATAATGTTATTGGATGGCATAATTTATTGGAATAAATGATGTAAAATGCAATTGCAATTTACTGTATAAAAATATTGTGAAGAAATTCAGGCATTTATATAGTTGAAATATGAAATTAATTATATTTGGGTATTATAAGATTAATAATGATTCTTAATGCTTTTATTCAGCAAGGTTGAGCAATATATATATATATATATATATATATATATATATATATATATATATATATATATATATATATATATATATATATATATATATATATATATATATATATATATATATATTGAGGAAAATAAGAACACTCTGCTATTTTGCAAGTTCTCCCACTTGGAAATCATGGAGGGGTCTAAAATTGTCATCGTAGGTGCATGTCCACTGTGAGAGAAATAATCTAAATTAAAAAAATGATACAGCTGCAAATAAGTATTTGAACACCTGTCTATCAGCTAGAATTCTGACCCTCAAAGACCTGTTAGTCTGCCTTTAAAATGTCCACCTCCAATCCATTTATTATCCTAAATTAAGCCCCGTTTTCACCGAAATTACCCGGAACAATTTGTACCAGGAACTTTTTTTACAGGAACTTTTTTCCCCCCAGACTTACTGTCTGCGTTTTCACCGCGGTCTAAAGTACCATGACTATTAGGCAAATTATTAGTCCGGTGATGTAGGATTGCGCGCGACTGCACCTCCCAGTCACCGGACAGTAATCATTTTTGCGTGACAGTGACACTATGCAATAATAACAAGTTTGGAGGAGATTCAAGCAGCGCTGCGTTTTGCTGGTTATGTACTGGTTTACTAAAGAGGTAGCCTAGTTAACAAAACGGCGGAAAAAGAGCACTGATACTAAAGCGTATTCTGCTTTAAGTGTGTAAAGCTAGATTTAAAATAAGTATGTAAATATAATAAACGTATAAAGATATAAAATAAACGTATGTTATTATGGACATTGACCGTGAGATGGCGAGACGAACGCGCGCCACCGGACAGAAAGATGCCGGTTGAAATAAAATGCTGCGTGAACTCAACCAATCAGCATGTTCAGCGCCCAAGTTCCACCCCGAAAGTTCCTGAACTTTGAAAAGCCCGTTTCCACCAAAATTACCGGAACAATTTGTACCAGGAACTTTTTTACAGGAACTTTTCCCCCCCAGACCTGCTACTATCTGCGTTTCCACCGCGGTCTAAAGTAAAGATTAGGCAAATTATTAGTCCGGTGATGTAGGATTGCGCGCGACTGCACCTCCGTCACCGACGGACAGTAATATTTTTTGCGTGACACCGTATGCAACAATAACAAGTATAGAGGAGATTCAAGCAGGGCTGCTTTTGCCGGTTATGTAGACCTACTGGTTTACTAAAGAGTTAACAAAACGGCGGAAAAGAGAGCACTGATACTAAAGCCTATTCTGCTTTAAGTGTGTAAACCTAGATTTAAAATAAGACAACTATGTTATTATCAGCTATTATGAACATTGACCGTGAGATGGCGAGACGAACGCGCGCCAACGGACAGAAAGAGCAATACTTTTAAAGAGCAAGATACTTTTAAAAATGCCGGTTGAAATAAAATGCTGCATGAACGCAACCTATCAGCATGTTCAGCGCCCAAGTTCCACCCCCCGAAAGTTCCTGAACTTTGAAAAAGTACTACCTCGCGAGCAGGGACTATCAGAGGAAATATTTACCGAACTTCATTTAGACCCTGGTTCCTGCGGTCGAAACACACCGAGTACCACCCCAAAGTTCCTAGTTCCTGGGGAAAGTTCCTGCGGTGGAAACGCGGCTAAAAAGTACTACCTCGCGAGCAGGGACTATCGGAGGGGGAAATATTTACCCGGAACTTCATTTAGACCCTGGTTCCTGCAGTGGAAACACAACGAGTACCACCTCAAAGTTCCTAGTTCCTGGGGAAAGTTCCTGCGGTGGAAACGCAGCTTAAGATGCACCTCTTTGAGGTCGTTAGCTGCATAAAGACACCTGTCCACACCATACAATCAGTAAGAATCCAACTACTAACATGGCCAAGACCAAAGAGCTGTCCAAAGACACTAGAGACAAAATTGTACACCTCCACAAGGCTGGAAAGGGCTACGGGGAAGCAGCTTGGTAAAAAAGCAGCTTGGTGAAAAAAGGTCCACTGTTGGAGCAATCATTAGAAAATGGAAGAAGCTAAACATGACTGTCAATCTCCCTCGGACGGGGGCTCCATGCAAGATCTCACCTCGTAGGGTCTCAATGATCCTAAGAAAGGTTAGAAATCAGCCCAGAACTACATGGGAGGAGCTGGTCAATGACCTGAAAAGAGCTGGGACCACCGTTTTCAAGGTTACTGTTGGTAATACACTAAGACGTCATGGTTTGAAATCATGCATGGTACGGAAGGTTCCCCTGCTTAAACCAGCACATGTCCAGGCCTGTCTTCAGTTTGCCAACCATTTGGATGATCCAAAGGGGTCATGGGAGAAAGTCATGTGGTCAGATAAGAACCAAAATAGAACTTTTTGGTCATAATTCCACTAAACGTGTTTGGAGGAAGAAGAATGATGAGTACCATCCCAAGAACACCATCCCTACTGTGAAGCATGGGGGTGGTAGCATCATGCTTTGGGGGTGTTTTTCTGCACATGGGACAGGGCGACTGCACTGTATCATACAAATAAATTGTTAAAAAATCATACATTGTGATTTCTGGTTTTTTTTTTTTGTATCTCACAGTGGACATACACATACGATGACAATTTCAGACCCCTCCATGATTTCTAAGTGGGAGAACTTGCAAAATAGCAGGGTGTTCAAATACTTATTTTCCTCACTGTATATATACAGTATATGGTTGGGGAGTAATGAAATGTTACTTGGGGTGTAACATGTAACTTAGTAACGTATTTAAAATACAACATTTAAGTAACCGTATTTCGTTAGTTACATTTTAAATGGGTGGTAATCAAATTACAGTAACATCCAAAAATGTTAGATTACCAAATTGATTACTTTGAATTGTAATGTAATTTATTTAATTTAAACATTAATGTAAACTGTAATGGGCAATTTATGTAAACAGCAATTGGGATTTATCAGACTCCGACAGTCTGCAAAAGCATACTAAAATACATTTCTGCTTTTATACCCCTAGCAGAACATGCACATTTTTTAATAATTTTAAGAAAATAAGAGGAATCTGGGATCATTAAAATGGCATATTACTTTTATTTAGTACTGTCCTGAATAAGCTATTTCACATAGATGATACATATTCCACAAGACAAAACAACTAACATTTAACTACACACTTAACAGACTTCATTTAAAAATGTACCCTTGAATCTTAACCGTCTGTCATTACTTGCATGATCCACTACTGTTTTCATGTTTCATGTTAAGTAATTTGTTTAGGTAATTGCAACTTTTTATCTCACAATTACGAGTTTAAATCTCAAATCGGAGAGAAAAAAAGTCAGAATTGTAAGATAAAAAGTTGCAATTACCGGTTTTACTTTTATATTTAGTGGCGGAAACCAGTTTCCACAAAACACAATGTATTAAGATCAGGTGGCGATAACTTTTGAACAGGTGATGTGTACATTTTTCTTAATTTGTTTAAAGACCATATTATTTCATTTAGTACTGCCCTTTAGAAGCTACAAAAATACAGATTTTTCCCTAGAAGACTATTTAGCCTGTTTATCCAATTAAAAAAAGTTTACACACCCCAGATTTTAATGCATTGTGTTGCCTTTTTTGAACATCAATATTTTTTGTCTTCATTTTTTACTTCAGTAAATATTGTGGACAGCTGACGTTGTTCAAAATAATATGCTGAGCAAAACCAAGCCCTATGTTTGGTGGTCCCAATACATACCTTATTAGTATTCCAAAGTATTGAGATTAAGTTATAAAATTTGTGTAATCTAACGAAATACATTACAAATTACTTATTAAAACATGTATTTTGTAGTGAAATACATTTTAAAAGTAACCTTCCCAACCCATACAGCTGTGGTCAGAATTATTGGCACCCCTGGTAAATATGATCAAATGTAAAAATAAATCTGCATTGTTTATCCCTTTGATCTTTTATTTAAAAAAGTAAAATAATTGAAAGTGGGGGGTAAATCACATTATGAAATAAATGCTTTTCTCCAAAACACGTTGGCCATAATTATTGGCACCCTTTTATTAAATACTTTTTGCAACCTCCTTTTTTGCAAAGATAAAAGAGTCTTCTTCTGTAATGTTTGATGAGTTTGGAGAACACCTGACAAGAGATCAAAGACCATTCCTTCACAGAATCTCTCCAGATCCTTCAGATTCCCAGATCCAGGTTGGTGCTTCTTCCCTTCAGTTCACCCCACTCATTCTCTATAGGGTTCAGGTCAGGAGATGGTCATGGCAGAAGCTTCATTTTGTGCTCAGTGAGTGACACATTTTTGTATTGATTTTGATGTTTGTTTTGGATTGTTGTCCTGATGGAAGATCCAACCACAGCCCAATATAAGATTTCTAGCAGAGGCTGTCAGGTTTCAATGTATCGTCTGTTGGTATTTGCTAGAATCCATTATACCATGTGTCTGAACAAGATGTCCAGGCCCACAACATTAAAGATCAAGCAGTATATTTAACCGTGGACATGGGGAACTTTTTATCCCTGTTTGTACCCATCTGGTGGGTTTGCTGCCAAAAAGCTCTTTTTATAGTTTAATCTGACCACAGAACCAGGTCCCTTTTGAAGTTCCAGTCGTGTCTGACAACTGAATATGCTGGAGTTTGTTTCTAGATGAGCAAGAAGTATTTTTCTTGAATCCCTCCCAAACAACATGCGGTGATAGGGGTTGTTTGATTTTTGTTTTTTTTTTATTTTTAGGCTTTCTGACCCCAAGACTCAACTAATCTCTGCGATTCTCCATCTGTGATCCTTGAAGAGTCTTTGTCCACTCAAACTTTCCTCCTCACCGTGCATTAAGACAATATAGACACACATCCTCTTCCAGGCAGTTTTGTAACATCTTAATTGTTGATTGGAACTTCTTAATTATTGCACTGTAAAAAAAATTCAGGCCTCTCCGATTTAAAATTTTCAATGCTTTAGCTGTTTTCCTACAGCCACTTTCTATTTTGTGAAGCTCAACAATCTTTTGCTGCACATCATAACTATATTCTTTGGTTTTACTCATTGTGATGAATGATTAAGGGAATTTGGCCTTTATGTTTCCTCATATTTATACTCCTGTGAAACAAGAAGTCATAGCTAGACAATTTTATGTTCACCCTGGTGTGCTAAAAAAAATATATATTATTAATGGGAATATACTTCAGATATTTCACTCATTAACAATTCTAGGGGTGCCAATAAATGTGGCCACCGTGTTTTGGAGAAAAACTTTTATTTCATAATGTGATTTTCCCCCGACTTCCTATTTTTTTACTTCAATGAAAGGTTAGGTGTTTGCAAAAAAAAATTATGCAAGATCAAAAGGATAAACAATGCAGATTATATATATACATACATACATACATACATACATACTCCAAGTGCAGAGTTGCAGGCATATAGCTTCATTGTCATCCAATTTTACTAGGTTTGTAATATATTTTAACAAGTATTGAATTATCTCCGATTAGCTGGTATTTTCCATATTTAAAAGGAAAGTATGTATACCTCACTTCCTCTCCTGCTCTGGTTTCCCAGAATGATTGAGTCTGTCTGTTCCCATGTCTGGATTGTGCTCTCTCTCAGCTGTGAATGCATCTCTGATGGGTGGGTCCAGACAGCATGCAGGCCTCTCCACTCCTCTCCCCAGGGCACTGAGCAGCACTTCCACATACCCAGAGGTCACTTCAGTAAGATAACAGAGGGCCAGAGGTCAGGGATCTCCTTATTCTCATCCACTGCCTTGGTCATACTTGAAAACAGAAACAATATTAAAATATTTACAGAGATTTAGGTCACCAAAAGTTTGTTATACCCTAACTTTTTTCTTTAGTAAGTCTGCCCATACAGACAAGTGTGCATGTTAGGCCTACTGGACGAGGGTTAAAACAAAAAACGGAAGCTGTCAGCACTCAGCAGTAAACCAGAAATCAGAATTACTAGTGACAGCAGAAATCGCTATCCACTTTATTTTGCAACGCGGAAGTATTTTCTGTGAATGCACTAGACTTCTAATCATAGCCATTAACTAGAATAACAACGTGCTCGAGCCTAAACTGTAGAACTAAGTACAAAGAACTACTACTGTAAATCTTTTTGTTTCTGATTACGATAATAAATATACCATAATATAGCCTACCAAAATAATATACCAGGTACAACAAATACCCTACGAGTTTGTGATATTAAGTTGCATAACGGGCTGTTTAGCTAAAATACATTAAAGCATCTGACTCCAGAAGCATGGTCGCACACAGCTCTAAAAATAAGGTTAATAAGGGAAAGTTGGATTAAGATTAGCAACCACTGGTTCGGTGTGGTTTCATTTATAAGCATTGTACTATGTTATGACTAAAATATCATTAAAATTGTTATTTAACAGTTTAGGCTATAGGCCTACTGTTCTTTTGGCAGGCAGGCGTATAAGATATCTGAAAGACTTTAACAATAAAAAACATGATATTTATATATTTAAAAATGTGATAAACAACGACGTTGTGCTTGTCTGTGCAAGTGTGTCCCAATTTTAATTTAAAAGCACTCGAGCAGCCTACTGTTGCTATGGTTACCTCCTCAGGTAAGCATGACTTCTGTTATCAGGTGTCCATTTAGTGCGTTTTGACTCCCTGTAATCAAACTTTTGTGGTTATTTAAATGCCGAAAACACTACTGAAACGTACATATAATTGTACGTAAAAATAATACATATTTTTAAACATACAAGTTTTTTAATTCCCCATCCGGAACCCGATTCTCACCTGGTCGCAACGTCCGCATACATAAGCACGTGTTGTTAAATGTGTTACATACATTTCACCACTAGATGGCGCAAAAAGACCAAAAAGCAACTATGATTGAGAACTCATGACTATTTAGACCACACGATGGCAGCCTTTCTTTTAACAAACGCCAAAGACGGGTTACTAATATTATCCGAGCTGTGCATGTAGCATGATTTAAACAACAAAAATACAGCTATTCTCTCAAAGTTTAGGACATAAGCTCATTGCTTAAAAGCCATTTTCATCCTTATTTTTCTCTTTAAGTAGGCTACTTTTACATTTGCATGTATGCTCATTATCAGTTTATATTTAGGCTACACTATGAATGTTCTCGAAGTAGTCCCTCTATAAGTTTTTAATGAGGTTATAGGTGCTTTATTGTGGCATGAAGCGGGCCTGTTTTACGTAGCTATTTGTAGCGTTGCTTCGTGCAATTCAAATGATGAAAATCGTGCAAAACAACAAAATAAAAGAGAAACAAAAATACCTTTGATAAAGAAAAATAAAATAGATGGCATTAAAGAACGAGTTTACAATTAAAAGTTAATACAACTCTTAAGAATAAAATATGAAATAGCGTCAGACGTGGCTGAATAGACTGTTTATTTTGTTCAGTCTCATATTCTTGCTTTCAGAATTTAATAATAATCATTATTTTCTTTCGTTCGAAGTTATTTCACAATTGAATTTTTGGAATTTATTACGTTATTTCAGAATGTATTGTCCACTGTTTTAAAATAATTGTAGCCATACTTTTATATACACTCTAAAAAAAATGCTGGGTTGTCTTAACCCAATGTTGGGTCAAATATGGACTAACCCAGCAGCTGGGTTGTTTTAACCCTGCGGTTGAGTTAGGTGTTTGCTTAAGATAACCCAATCGCTGGGTTAGGCCATATTTGACCCAGCATTGGGTTGTTTTTTACACAGCATTTTTAGAGTGTGATTTAGCCTATACACAGAGGGTACATTTTTAAAATTGTAGGCCTAATCAATTAACTTTGTGGTCTTGATAGCCAATGGTAATAATGTGGCCACTGAGTTCACTGTTCACAGACCTTATATCCTACAGAGCTCTTTTGTTTTTTGTTTTCTCCCCCATATAGCCTACTGTTTATTACAAGTCAGACAAAAACACCTAAAAGGCAGGTCAGAGGACAATCAGCACTTACTGATTCGATCGTGTTTCGGCCATACAAGCTCAATACTGAAAATATGAAATGATGTGTGCCATTATGTTTTCTTTGAGTTCCAATTACTAAACTCTTTTCTATTGGAAAAACAAAACAAAACAAATGATAGCAAATTCATCGGAATTAGTGTTTTTTATATTTTCCTCTGTATCACAGGTTGGGAATGCAATTTCAATATCCTGATGTAGCAGCAGATGAGGTGGGGTCCCTCAGTAGAAAAAAAAAATCAATATGACAACTTCTAAATTATAAGCTGAAAACAACAACAATGAAATACACTTTCCTGCATGTTTATTATAAAGGAAAAAGAGGCTTAGAGGTGAAAAATATTAAGGCTCTTCATCTCTTTTTCGCTTAGGGTAAATTTAAATCAATTATAAATCAATCAATAATAAAAATGTGTATTGTTGTAAATAATAAATGATAAAGAAAAATAACAGCAAAAGAAATCAGTATATGCTGCTATGAAAATAAAAAACTGTCTAAATATTAGTGATCATGCATGCTTCATAGGTGGGCGATAAAAAAAGGGATTTTCGTGGCAAATTACACATATGAAAGCTCTGCTCCCAGGGCTCTCTTTCAAACACACACACACAGCTCCTATGTTGAATAGGCCTCTTTCCCCTTTAAATCTTAGACATTTTGACAGGACACATTAAGATCTGCCTGCTCAGCATGAACACATCATAAAACTGGACAGGCAATTTCTGTTTTCACCAAATAGCCAGGCTAACTCGTTCTGCATCTTTGATTTTAATACACTAGACACGCAGCTTAGCAGCGAGGGAGGGGAAAAAATATCTGGCTAGGTATATTTTTCGAGTTAAGCCCCTCAACTCCCTTAGATCCATTTTTCCGTTTGAATTATCAACTAGAATTTGATTAATATGCAAATTTGAGGCGGAAAAGTCTTGTATAATTCTTTCAGTGGAGAGTAATTAATCAACAGTTAAAGAAAATTAATACATATATCAATTTTGTCAGGGACATGCTTAGTTCAATCGTCCGTAAAATTGAAGTTTGAAGTATTAAGGGGGTCCCACAGAAGCGCTATAACTAAAACACAGGAATCCACCCCTATTTAGTGATCAATCAAGCTTTCCCCTCAGGTTAATCTACTTAATTTTTCAACTCGAATCATACACTTTTATGACATCTAGTCTAGCATGCAGTCGATGAAAAGTTTTTTAAAATGTTAACTGTGTGAAATGATAAATCCATCCATCTATCTATCTGGAAATTAAAAAAAAAATTATATATATATAAATAGGCTATATTAAATCTTTATTAATGCAGAAAATCGCTGGTTTTCTAATCAAACAGTTAGCCAGAAAAAAAGGGAAGGGTAAATGGTTGAGGAGAGAGAGAGAGAGAGAGAGAGAGAGAGAGAGAGAGAGAGAGAGAGAGAGAGAGAGAGAGAGAGAGAGAGAGAGAGAGAGAGAGAGAGAGAGAGAGAGAGGCTGCAAACCCCATTGTTTCAGCAGGGACTCATGCATCAAACTTCAATTTTCCGGACGATTGAATTAGAGATTTTTTCTCTCTCTCTCTTGAGCTGAAATACACTTAAGACTTTGGGATTAATTACCACGTTATGCTCTTTCAGATTGTAGTATTACTTATCTTTGCCACATTTGACAACACCTCATAAAATAAGGAACTGAACCCCACCAGCTCGCACGCCCCTGATATATCAGCAGCCCTTATATACATTTTCCACTTTCTGCCTGTGCAAACAGCGCGAAGAGAGAGGGACTGACTTACCCTGGATAAGGACATCGGAGTCTTCTCATTTGTGAGCTGGCCCTAAATGCGTCTCTCTGGTCTTTGTGTTTGGTGTGGGCTATAAGTAACCTAAACGTTTAAAGTTCGATAGAAAACGGTACACCACACACATATATAGCCTTCAAAAGGTGTGTGATGATTCTATTGCAGCAAAGAGGCGCATGAGCAGACAGTGCTGGAGACTCTGGCTTCTGCTCATGTTAATGGAGCGGTGACAAATATCACGTTGTCCGCATATCATCCCTGATCCCGCTATTACAGCCGCTTCATGTTGCTTAAAATAGTAATAGTGTATTCGCAGTTGCGACGGAGCTCTTTAATTTTAATGAAATAATTTTCTTACTCCAAAACACGAATACTGGAATCACGAATAATAATAAAAAAAAAACTCTTCTTTTTTCACTCGACTGTATAATTCACAATTCTGCAATTCTAATGAAAGATGTTTGCCAAAAGTATACAATGGATAGGAGCGGACCTAGACCAGTAAAAACACAACATAAATATGAGATAAATAACAATTAATAAATAATAACCTTTAATTGTATAAATGTAGCCTACTTACATTTTTATAAAAAAAGATTTTGTTTTGAATGTGTATAATATTACTGAATTAAATGCATGTAAATAATAATAACAAAGAAAATGATAATATTAATTATTATTATTATTTAAGAAACGTTTATATTATTAGTAAAAAAAAACTGCACGGCTAGACTTAATAGAAATAATGAATATAAAAGCATTCTTTAACAGATATTATCTAATACACAAATGCCTATTAAATCTGCTACGAATTGAAAAAGAAACGTGCAAAAAATATGGCCGAATATATTTGTGTATATATATATATATATATATATATATATATATATATATATATATATATATATATATATATATATATATATATATATATATATATAGTCTAAATAAAACATCTTACAGAATACACAAAAAATTCTGAATGCAAAAATAACTCGGTCAAACCCAGTGAGGAATTTTGCTCTATAATTCCATACATAGTGTCACTCCAGCCATATGCTCTGCTTTTACTTGTAGCCAAAATGGTAACTTTATTATTTTAAGCCGAACACTCAAACAAACAAAGGCAGAAGACAACCCTTTTAACAAGACGAGTCAGTATCATTGTAATTCATTGACTTGTTTAAAACAGCCGAGTGAAAAGAGAGAAAAGAGGGGACATTAATAGGCCCAGATGCCCTCGCCCCTGTGCGCATTATTGCCTTTGTGAAAACTGAGCGAAACACTTTTAAAAGAAGGCCAGCTCAATCCATCAAATTGTCTGAAAATTGTGAGGAAAATTCAAAAACCATATGGCCTCCAAACGTTTGTGTCCTTTTTATTCGGTGGGACACGCTTGTCTCCGTATTGAGAGCCGCGGGAGGCAGAGCATGCTTCATTGTAGCTTGTCACATCAGGGGAGACTGCTCATTTGTCCCCAGTCTTCACGCCTTACGCTAGAAATGACTGCATCTCTTCGCTTTGCAGGGAAATAGCGTCTTTCAACCGCAGAGAAACGGGCCAAAAACCCTGCGTTTTTGGGCATCCTTTATGCGCGCATTCATCAATCCAGATTTCTGTTTCTCACACACATCCATTGTGGATATTGAAACACATCGTGGGGACAGGAAAACATGTTATGTCATTTTGAAAATCAAAAGCGTAAAATGTCAAATCTAAAACACATTCAATTCATTTTAAAGCGTGTTGGTGCAGGAAATAAAAGTAGGCTACAAAGATAAACAATAACAACAACAAAAAAACACACAAGCTTTGTTTATATTAACGTGATTGCTTATTTCGAAAACGATAAATAAGACTATCAGACTAACGTCAAAAATTTAGAGAAAGACATTTTTATTTCATTTTAAATACATACACTTTGTACACTTGGTTTAAATGGTTTCCTGGCTTAAAAGGCACTTACAGGCATACAAACCATAAGAAATATATTAAAATGTGACAATCCAGATTTAATCAGAGAAGTCGATTTTTTTTCCTGTGATAGCTTTTGTAGGAAATGCTCTATAATACACTCTTTTATCAAACGATTTTAGTCATAGGCCAAAAAGCAAAACAGAGACACGCAGGGGAGCTGCGCGTGTGAATTCGTTTTCGGGATATTTTGAGATATCCATATAAGATCTGCAGCCGTTTTAATTCAAATCATTTCGTGAAACTAAATAAAACATGCATTCAAATGGTCAGAACGGAGTAAAAAAAAAATCTGCGTGGGGAATCGTGCTATAAGTGTGTGTGTGTGTCTGAAATATTATCGATGTACTTATTGCTCTTCAGCTATCGGTTTAAACGAATAAGCTAAATGATTACGATACTGCCACTGCATAAATAGATCTGAAGAAACTGTCCCATGCTTGCTTTGATTTTGTTTTTTCCTTTTTTTATATTTGCTTTTAATACAAGTCATTTAATACATTTGGTGCATTAATGGCACTTTCAACTCTATGGATTTAGAGGACCATCTCAGGAAAAAAAGGTAAATAATACCGAAGCTGTTCAAGGAAAATCAGTCATCGACATCAATTTCCTCGTCTTCATCCTCTGAACACTCTTTGCTCGTCGTGTGGTCTGTAAATGGTGATGATGGTGACATGTGGAGTTTGTTGGTGTCTTCGTGCTCGTGATTAAATCGCGATGGAGACTTGGTCATTGATTCTCCGAGTGTACCATTGACGCATTTCTCTAGGTCTGCTAGTTTGGCTATTTTCTCTAAAGGTACATTGCCTACTGCTTTGGCCGACTCCACGTCCGCTTTCATCTCCTCCAGGTCTCTTTTGAGTTTGGCTCGACGGTTCTGGAACCAGGTGATGACTTGAGCATTCGTGAGCCCGAGCTGCTGAGCGATCTGATCCCGATCA
This sequence comes from Gobiocypris rarus, assembly GCA_023029165.1. Classification (NCBI taxonomy): domain Eukaryota; kingdom Metazoa; phylum Chordata; class Actinopteri; order Cypriniformes; family Gobionidae; genus Gobiocypris; species Gobiocypris rarus. The sequence goes on along the minus strand of CM040927.1, from coordinate 22,817,619 downwards.
GCAGGAGACAGATATTTCTGATACAGAAATCTTTTCTCCAATTCGTAGATTTGGTGATTGGTAAAGGCTGTTCTCGACTTTCTCCGCTTTTTGGGGGTATTCCTCTGACCGAAGAGTGTCATGCCGTCTCTTCCTAAAACGAATGAAATAAAAAAATAATGCAGCGACATTAAAATGCATTCAGAGCCTGCTACCTTTCTTTAATGAGTGGCAGCAAATACAGGCCTGCAAAATATTTAGCTAGTATTAATATAAATAATACTATCATTTCTAAAAAGAGTTTTCATGTTTAGCTTCAATTGACAAATAGGCCTGAAAATATGGATACTTAAATCCTATTTGTAATTGCACGTGCACACATATTTTAGCCGTTTTTATATAATTTTTAAATGCACGTGGAAATATAATTTAACCATGCAGCCAGACTTAATCTCATATTTTTGTGCTTTGTTTAGGTTATTTTAACAAATGCATTCAATAATCCAAAAACAAGCGTTTAACAAAATAAAACGTAAACAATAGTATACTGAGTTTCAGTTCAGCTGTTGAAAACATTTTTGAGGTGATATTTTTCAGTGTCCCTAAAAATATCATCACAACCTGACACATTTTTGCACACACAGCGGGCCTTTTGTTTACCTTCTGCCGCTTGTAGAACACTGACTTCCAGTCCCTTGAAGGTTTTGCTGGCGAGTTCCTCCAGGGCGCACAGTGGAGATGTCTGGGTGAGCAGCGCGCGGTTGGAGAGGGGATGGCCCGTGGATGCGTGCTTCTCACCGGACGAGAGCAGGTGCGCCGTGCCGCAAATCGTGTAACTTCGTTTGACTGATGGTTTGTTTAAAATATCCTCTATGCTGAACGGAGTGAGGGGCTTGTTTGAGTTAGCAGGGGGAGGAAGATGGTCCAACGGACTGCGCCTTCGATCCTCAACCGAGGCGCCTTTTGCGTCTTCTTTGGAGGTCATTATTTGTCTTTTTATCTTGTTTAAAAAAAAGAAAAAGATAGTTTTTTGATTTTCAAATTCGCAACAGCTCAGCTTATAAAAACTATTGAGAGCAACTTGAATGAGAAGATATCCCCAAATCCTTGGAATTAGATGTAGCCGATCAGCAGCATGTTGTTGCTTTTGCCGCAGGGTTGGAGAACTTTCAGTCTTTCTTTAAAAAGCCACGTCTGCTGTCCTCAGCTCCAGGATAACGGTTGAGCTTCAGTGAGAAGCAGCCTGACAACCTCTGATGCTTCAGTGGAAACAGTCAGCCTCAAAAGCAGCCAGAATTGACTATTACTAACAAGTTATTCTTGATAGCAAGACAATCAATTACATCCAGTGGCACTTTCTCTCCCTCTCTCTCCCTCCCTCTCTCTTTCTTTCTCTCTCCCTCTTGCTCTTTGACTATGTTGCAGTCCGATGCAGACTTTAGCAGGAAAGGAGCCCCGTTAATTAGAGGGCATGGCCGGGAGGAGGAGCTCAGCCGGATTACACTTAACGCTTCCACTCTTTACTACAAATTAATGATTTGTCGATATTCTATTCGTTCTTATTTACACTTTTGTACCACGTTATTGTAATACAGCACATTTAATTATTTAGTAAAATATTTAAAGCAGAATTAAATAGGAGAAGAAACTACTAGAAGAAAAAAAAAACATTTAATAGCTACAAGCTGTCGCTGCTTGGAGTTAAAATAAAATTAACCCCCAAAAAAGTGCGCTTTAAAAAAGTATAATATATAGGCTATTTATTGTTTGTTTACTAAATGTATTTTCGAGTCAGGTAGCATATCACGGCTGATAATAATTGTGGATAGAACAAAATAAGTGTGTGTTGTCGCGCGCGCGCAATAGTGTGTGTGTGTGTGAGAGAGCGCGAGAGAGAGAGAGAGAGAGAGAGAGAGAGAGAGATCGTCCCCTTCAGCTGCACCAAATCTTCTTTGCCATAACTCAAGCTCAAGGGGCCAGCTCGCATCAGCAGTAAGATATTTCATCTCTAAAAATCGACTGCTGTTCAATCCCCGGTATTTTTTGGCATTATGGGATATATTTTTCGTCGGTTTACGTGGAACGGGGGTAAACTTACAGATGCAAAGAAATAAAACCAAAACCATGTAAAATAGCTAATGTTAACTTAATTATAATAAATACAATTCATTAGGCTATAACCGACTGAAATTTTGGCGCATATTCATTTCAGATAATTAGTGCATTGATTAAAGCGTCTAATTATTGTTTTTGCATTGTTCCGTCGTGTAGCCTACTTTAGCGTAACGAGGCCTCGGTTAAATTGGCAGAATAAGGCTTAAGCTCACCACGAGGGACATCGGATAACAGCCGCGTATGGCGGATAAAGGCTGATCTACAGCATGAGAAAACAGTGCGTTTTTTGGTTAGTAGACTAGCTCCACTACAGAAAGTTTTCCTTTTTTGCTGCTTTATTAGTTATTTGTTTAAATGTTCTTAAAGTGAACGTATTCCAAAAAACAGACAAGCCTATTTATTTGTATCAATATTTAACAACAATAATTCATGTTTAGTTATATAATTAGCATAAAAGCATATTAATCGTAAATTATGCTATTTATTCTTGCAGCGAGTAATTCGGCAAAAACATTAATCATAACAACAGTTTATAACAGTTCAAATAAGCTACTAGCAAAACAACAAAAACAGCACATTTGCATGCATTGCTCAAACAAATTAATAGTCCACTAAAAATGAAAGGCAAAAAACAAAACAAAAAGGATACAGAGGCAGGTGTTTACGCCTGTGTGACATGATCATTTAGTGTTGTCTACAGTGAGCAGAATGCCTGCGTAAGCAAATATGACGCAATGAAATGCCATGGAAGATACCACTACTGAATTCATGCGCATACATAATTTCGCGATTTACAATGCAAAAAATTCAGCGCACACTAGGCTACTTATATTTAATGACAGTTCATAATACATTGTTTGATCGAATAATTACAGCAAATTAAAATATACGACAATTACAATGCTGAACAAATATCTGTCAAAAGAAGCGTTATAGCCGTTGATTTGTTATTGTGCAAAACTTATGATAATTGTGTTTTTCAATTCAGTACCTTAAATTCGTGCACAGCTAGCACGTGCAGATTGCACGGGATTGTCCATGCCTGAAAGACTGACCAAAAAAATTTATAAGTAATTTTTCCATTTACATGCGTAGGCTATATTCTGAATGCGTCTAATGACTCAGAGGGTTTTACTCCAGTGAACGTCTGTCTGGACAGTTTTATTCCATAATTTATTCTTTGCTTCCGACCCTGGGAGCTCCGATTTCACAGGCAATATCGGATCTTTTAACCAACTTTTATTCACATGACCTTTCTGGGGATTGTAAATTATCTGCCCACACATCTGGTAAGATGGATATATAATGTTGATACTGTCTAAACTGAGAGGTCATTTTTCACGAGAGAAACTATTTTATTCCGTTTCCCCGGAAATACAGGCTAGCTATCAATTTTCCAACATAAAATTGACTAACAGTTTTAACTCAGCAGACAACTTTAATCTTTTGGTAATGTTATGTGCATGGTGGAACAAGGCCTAGCAATGCATATGCTAATCATATAATAATGATAATAGTAAATTATTATTATTGCAGAATCATATGCCTTCAGCAGGCAAGCGTTTAATAAAAAAATCCACAATTTAAATTAAAACGGAGCGAAAATTATGTTTGATCCTCTGATTATTCTTAATCCATCGCTTGCAACCTTGGTAGGATAATATCAAACATCACTGAAAACTGTTATATTTTTCATTTGAAATTATATTCCATATAATTAGCCACTGATTAAATAAAGTGAAAGATTGTATTTTGAAAATGTCACAATCTAACCACATAAAAAGATTGGCCTGTTCCAAAACAGCAACATATAAAAACACTCATAACCGAGAGATGAATTGTTTACTACATGTTCATGAGGACTGAACTACTGAAAATAGCAGACAAAATGAGTTACTGTCCTTCCACAATAAGTTTCAGCCTTGCATCACAACTTTCATGGTTTACATAGTTAGCACATGATCCATTCTGAGGAAAATAATGTACTCCATAACTTTATGGGGGCGGTAAAGCACATTTTTTTAAGTGTTTAATATATATCCATTCATGAGATAAACGATATACAGTTTCACAATATATGGAAAGATGAGTCATGAGCATGAATCATGCTAACCAGGCCCTGTATCTATTATTATCAACAGTAGCTTGGATTGCTGCCCAACAAAGGTGGATTAACATTTGGCAAGCACAGCACTGGCACCACATGTCCTGTCATCTTAATGCAAATCACCTTCCTTCAAAAAATAAATAAATAAATACATATATAAATACACAAGGTCAGTCTAATGTGATTAAGATATTTCTCTGAAGAGATAGTCACTCCTAATTCCTGTCTAAAAACTTTTTTGTGCTGTTTTTCACTTCTCAATGGTGCAATTTGAGAGCAATGCATTGCTGGAAAGACGAAACATCCCTGAACAGAAATCAGAAAATCATAACCATGCTTCTTATCTATATAGGCATTTGAACACAAATGAAAGTGATTGCATGCTCCTCAGGACAGCCCTAAATACTGCACTGTTTTTTGGCTGAAGTCCATATAATGCTCCAGACACCATGGATGCCCCCTGTTTTTTCCCCCCATGTCCTCTGGGGCAGTAGAGTAATGTAACACTAGACTGAGATGCTCTGTGTCGCAATGGCTGCAGTGAAAATAATTCTGGCTGGTTAATCTGCAGGGCGGCAGCACAGCACACAGGCCTCTACATCAATTATGTGAGTAATAGATGTGGAGCTGGCACAGGATCTGGGTGACACCAGAGCTGACGGCTTGCAGAAAAACAAGTGCCGAGTCAAGGCCAGCGTGAGGTCCATTTGGAAAGAGGATGCATGCTTCCGCTAAGAGCGGGGTAACTGTTCGGGGTGTGGTGTGTGGAGGGTATCGAGAGTGGGAGTGAGGCATGAATGCACAGAGTCTGGTGACATTTCAGTCTAAATGCAGGGCTGGGCTTTGACTGTTAAGAGAAAATGAGGGAGAATTAAGTGCAGAACCATGCTTAAAAAGACTCATCATTACTTAAAGGGTAAGAAGGAAAAAGTGGGATAACTTTTCACTTCAAGTAGAAACAATATGATTACTGTCACAAATAACTCTCTAAATGAATTGTCCACTTAAGATTGCCTACTTCAATACATGCAGACTGGAAGATGATATGTTTCCATTGTAAGTTGCGAAAATTAAGTTGCGAAAGTATTGGAGCGTCCAGACGAAACGCAATCAAGACTTTCATGTTCTCTTGGTTTCGGAAGCCTGGTGTTTGTGAACGCAATCTTCTGGGAGGTCATTATACAAATCATTCTGATGACAGACTTTGACATAGGCATCTCAGAATGATCAAACTGACATTTGAGATGCCGTGCAAAAAAACTGGTCTGCTGTAGCCATTTATCCAATGCATTTATGCGCATGTCTTCTTATCGAACAAAACACGTATCGGTCTCAATTGAGCACATACTTTTTATGCCCATTTTTAGATTTTAAATAAATCTTTGCGTTTCCATCCAGTTTTTGTTTTGCAATATCCCATGCGTATAAAAATGGGATGAAAACAGCTATAGATAGAAGATCGAAGAAGACACCAGTAGATCTCAATGAGAGGCAACGTGACTGAAGGAGTCTCAAAAACAGAGATGAAATTCATCAGGACATCACAGACCTTCTTATGAGGTCTGATCAGAGTACTGGTCATTCTTTTGACTAGAGACTAGAGCTTAATAAAGCATCACAAAAGTGGACTGTCAGTGGGGCGTAAGCAGATCGTACAAACGAGATTGTACAAATTCATACAAATTTGCCAAGAATTCGCCAAAACAAATAAAGTGTATACAAAAATGATATGAAGAATTATAAAATATGTTTCAAGTTATTTTTTTTGGTCATTGCTGATTAAAAATAAAACAAAACATGCTTTGTCTTTGGAATTCCATGTGTTTGTGATTCTATAAACAGTAACAGCATAGTAAATAAGACTTGAATATATTTAAAAAAAAATATGTGAAAACCTGTTTTTTATCCAGATGTTAATCACAAATATCCTGCCAATACAGTTGGCACATGTTCGGAATTGGACGCAAGCACAGCCACCCATCAAGCATCCAGCTGATAGTCCTGTAGAGAAAAGAGGAGAGAGGGGACATAGATAACAAGTAGCTCATAGTCAGACACAGCACACTTATCGCCTCTCACTTTCTGACAGACTCCTTTCTAATGCCACAGCCTGGAGAAGTTCTATGGCAGACATGAGAAATAGATCCCTGTCGGAAAAAAGATATTGGGAGGACAAAGTGTGTCAGGTCAGCACCTGAGGAAAGCTGCCATGGCACAAGCCCAGCCTCTGCCACTGAACAGCATTGAGAGCCTCCTGCGGCAGACAGGAGAGAGCGATGACCCATCCCTCTGCCCCTGATGGCCTTATTAAAGACATCCACTACCACACATTGACTCACTGTATGTAAATAATTCAGACGTACAGTAAGAGCATCAAAATGCTATGTGGATTGTCATAGCAGCAACATGTGTAAGAGCAATCTGGTATGGGACGTGGGGTAAATCATACGCAAAAGTATTTGTACTCAAGTCAAGAGCACAAATATTACACTATCTCAAGTAACTTAAAGTATACATAACACACACAGTTTCTGCCAATCTCATGTTAATCTTGAGTACCTATAGAGTAGTATTGCATCCTTCATATCTCTGAAGAGTTTTTAGTTTTTATCATATTAATAAAAGACAGATACGCAGTAGCGATTCTTTCCGAAAACATCCGAGCTCGTGTAGGCATGCAGTGGGCGGAGCTAAAGAGTCACGAGCATGCACACACACAAATCCCTGGATAACTTTCGATTCACTATACCTTTGTGTTGTTTACATTATATGCACTTACGCGCCAATTGCCAACTAAACACAGACACATGATGCAGTTTCACTCACCGCCTGCGGTTTCCACTCGTGACATTCAAACAAACACACTTGCAGAACTCTGGAAAAAACAAACTGCATACGGTTTCCTTAACGCTGGGTTATTTGGGAAGATGAACAAGGTTATCTTTCCGTCACAACCAAAAACACACTTCTTTAGTGACATTGTTGATTTCGTGGTCTAAAAACAAAATGACAGCGCTGCAGACGGATTCCATAACCTGAATGAAACTCGTTGATGGACATGCTCTTGCTGTGCGCACACGCTCATCTGGGAGAAGTGCCCTTACAAGGAATTCCGCCCTTGATGACGTCATACAGGGCCACACTAGGAAAAAACTTCTGAAACTTTTTTCAAATCCTGAAGGAGTGTATTTGGCACAGAAACACTCTGTCATACATCCAACTAATTTTTTGAAAATTTGGCCATGTTTAGCATGAGAATCCAACTCTTCGACAGTGTAAATAAGTCAGAATGCATGAAATAGCGTTAGACCCCCACTCCCTTTAATATAATGATTTAGATTTCCCTTTATCAAATGAAGAACAACTTATATTCAAATTCAACTGACAATTTGATGTGATAACGTGCTTATAATTTTATCTTTGTTTGTAATCATACTAAATAATTGTATACTCTTTTATTACAGAATCGACAGAGATCTATCGGTCACGTTAGGCTGCGTCTGCTCATCAGAGCTAATTTGGGTGTGCAGTTAACACTTCCATAAGCAAAGAGAGTAAATGTGGCCCTATTAACGAATGCCTGCTGACAACAGGACAGAAATATTCTTCCCCAGCTGTGAATTCTTCTTCTTTTTTTCATCCAAATGAACATGTCATGCTTCACCTGCGTTACCAACAGCATTGCCAAAAGTAAATGAACACAAACACAAACACAACAAACATGAGTTAAGCACAACAGAAGCTCTTATCCTTTGGGCTGCTTAACTCATTATGGTTTAATCTGTGGCACCCAACTGACAACCCTGTAGTAAAATAACTACAGATTTTATTCAATAAAAGCTCAAAAGTACTCAAAAGTGAAGAGAGGAAAATAATTGTGAGTTCTTGTAGAGTGGTCCTCCATATCAAATTAGTGGTCCTCAACTGGTGGGTTGCAGGTCTGTATTAATAATAGGGCCATGGACAGTAGGGACATACAATGTACGTTAAATGCAAACAACAACAAAAAACTTTTTTGAATGGGAAAATCAAAAAGATAAGAATAAGGAGAAGGAACATTCCATATTTTGTTGTTAACATCCGCCACTAAACTATGAATAAAACTATGCAAGGAACAAAGGAAAATACTTAAGACTATATTAAAAGACATATGATTATGCGCTATGATTTTTCTTTAAATACGTTATTCTTTTTATTTAGAAAGGGCACATTAAATTGATCAAAAGTGACAGGTAGGACATTTATAATGTTACAAAAGATGTCTATTTCAAATAAATGCTGCTCCTTTTAACTTTCTAATGATCATGAAAAAAAAAGTTTCCACTAAAGTATTAAGCAGCACAACCGGTTTCATTTTTAATAATAATACATAACAGAAAGAAATGTTTCTTGAGCACCAAATCTACATATTACAATGATTTCTGATAGATCACGTGACACTGAAGACTGGAGTAATGATGCTGAAAATTCAGCTGATGAAAAAAAATAAAAAATTCTTAGTCGGTGTCCATAATACAAAACATGTGTCAACTGCCATTTGGCACATTGGAGCAAAAATCTGGACAAAAAGTTATAGTGTATTCCAGCACTTAGTTTAAACTTTGTCTGTGAGTAGACACAAAACCGCACAAAAATACACCAGCTCTAAAAACAACAACATGATTCTGGAGGCATGGGAAATCTGTTGGCTCTGGGAGTGAGTCCTCTATCAATCACAGGTGAAGAGGAGAGTGCAGAGAGACTGATGTGCAGCACAGAGAGAGAGAGGAAAAAGAGAAAGCCATCCTTCACTTGTTATAATTAGCCCTGGCCTTTTCACAGGATTAATTAAAACAAGTTTCTTTCCTGATTTAACCACAAGGGATGACCTGCAGGAGCGATATAACTATAGCCGAAGTAGAGATAAAGTACACAGTGATGTCTACGGATCCCTCTCCCTCTATTTTTCTTTCTCCTGATCCGTTGACCCTGGTGACTTCAGCTTTAAGGCCTCATTCACAGCTCACTCAAACAGGATCACCCTATCTACTAAAGATTTATGAGATGACCTCTTTATGTCAGTGTGTGTCTGCAGATCTCACACACACACACACACACACACACACACACACACACACACACACACACACACACACACACACACACACACACACACACACACACACACACACACACACACACACACACACACACACACACACACACACACACACACACACACACACACACACACACACACACACACCCCTTTATTTCCCCTTTCTCCTTCCCCCTCTCTCACAGGTATTACAGGGTCTTGTTATCCTCCCAGTGACTTCTGCATTGCATTAATATGGCTGAGAGTTGCATTCTCCGTGAGAGAGAGAGAGAGAGACTACTGTAGGGAGAAGAAGGAATAGGAGGATAAGAGGCCTGATGAATATCTTTACCTGAGTGGCTAAAAGCGGAAAGGAGGACACGTGGACCTTGAGCAGCGTGAGGGGAGTGTTGGTCTTATGATGGATGGCGAGGAGCCGGGTGTGTCTGGATCAATGCTGAGAGCTCTGCAGTGTGGAACAGGTGAGAGAAAGATGAGAAATGAGCACTGGGGCCAGGCCTTGCTGTGCGGTTTGCCATTTCAAAGCACACTGATCATTTTCACTCCCACACACACGTGTGCACAAAACACACACACACAAAAAACCAACCCATTTGCATCATCCTCAATCTGTCTTCTCAATCCAATCCGCCTGAGAGCAGCTAACTTGGTTAGCCTTTCCTCACCCCTCTTCTTCATGGCTGTGTGAGGAGCGTCTGGGAGGGTGCTTGGACTGGACTGATATGTTCATTAGTGGTGAATGATGCTCCTGGATGGGTCCGGCAGCTGCCCGGCCCTTTGTGACAGCAGAGCGGAGAATGTGTGAACCGAGCAACTAATCTTTCACTGACAGACAGCCGGACAGCCTTTGCTCTCAGATGACAGACTGGGAAAGCGCTGGTCTTCTTTAAAGTACAATAAGAAAATGGATGGCACTCTTGCTGTTCTTAGCGTAATTACTGTATGCAAAAATCAAGTCACCTTTATTAAAATAGTGCTTTATAAAATACAGATAGTTTCAAAACAGATTTACAGTGATAAAAAGGAAAACAATGTTTAATGATGCAAACATGATTCTGCAGTAAAGCAGCTCTAAAAAAGCTGAAGTCAGTTCAGTGTTGATTCAGTTCGGTTCAACAACTGCGTAAAGTTAAATCAATTATGAAATTAGTTCAATTCAGCAATAAAGCAGCTCTGCAGAAAATAGTGATGTCATCATCCATCCAGCTCAGTTCTGTTTTCATCCAATAGTGTAAGTGCAGCCAAGGCATTAATATTGCTGAATATTAAGTTGTTGCTAAATGTAAAAATGTACTGCTGGTATAAAACACTGTAGTTTTCACGTAAATATTTATTTGTTATAAATAAATACTTACATATTAATATAAATAATTATTAGTGATGCTTAAAGCACCACAATTACTCCCATTAACACATATCAGTAAATTAAACAAATAAATAAATGTCTCTTCATAACACAAAACTTAAATAGTGCAAAAGTAAAATGGAAAACAGAAACCTAAGTGTGAGTAGATATTGACATTTTAAATTTTGCATGAATAATTCCAATACAACATTTTGTTGTAGACCTATTTTAAAGAGGCTTACACTGTCAATGTCAAGTTCATAGGAACACACAAACTGATAGAATTGACCTTGTAAGTGATTCTCAGAATGTACAATATTTATTTTACACTTATTTCATAAAATTGTGCTATACATTGATATACATTTTTATTTTAACATTATGATTTAAGTTGTGTTGGTGATTTATTAAGAATTATCTTATGCTTACCAATGCTGCATTTATTTGATCAAATATAGAGAAAAACGTGTAATATTGTGAAATATTTTCAGTCACATGATCCTTCAGAAATCAATTTAATATGCTGATTTCATGCTTAATGCTTATCGATGTTGAAAACAGCTCTGTCATGACAACTCCCAGAGTGTTTGGTATGGTAATGGATATGACAATGTTGATATGTTGGTCGAATAGATCTGCTACACTGCTGCTGCTTTTGGTTATTGCTGTACAGGACTTGCTACTGCCAATACATACAGGGCACGCTGATGAGAGCAAGACAGACATGCTGCTACTGTACATTATAGCATGCATGAATTACCTGTAGCAGCTCTATACAGGTGGAGCTGGGGAAGGTGGAGGGTTTCTGAAAGAACGCTGCAACTGCTACAGCAAATGCTGACCAAGTACTTGAAAGTTGAAAGCGAGCTCATTGGCTACTGATACAGCAGGAACCAATCAGCTGTATAGGGAATGATGTGATTGCAAGCAGACTGAGTTAAGGACCCTGAGTCAGGGATCCGTGTGCGACATCTAGTTTCATGACAGAACTTTGTATTTGTACTGCTTAATATTTTTGTGGAAACCGTGATGCACATGATTCTCTGATGAATAGAAAGTTCAAAAGAACAGCATTTTTGTAAATTGCTTTTAAAGATTTTGTAATTATAGAAAATGTGTTTACTGTTATTTTTGGTAAATGTAATGCATCCTTGCCAAATAAAATTATATAATTTTTGTTGTTGTTTTAACTGACCCAAACGTTTGAACGATAGTGAAAAGCAAAAAACGTCAGGCAAGGCCAATGCAAGTACTCTCAAATTTTCAAATATAGTGAAAGAGTCTGAGAAATCAAATGGCAGATGAGAGTGATGCAGAAAGCCGTCTGTCGGTGAGAACGGAAAGGGGGAAAAGAGAAGGGCTCGGGGAAGATGTACGACTCACTGGCCTGCCACATACAGCAGATGTTGTTGCCTATTGAGCTGTTAATTTAACGGGAGTTTATTGAATAGTAATTAGGAGGAGCTCACTTACCATGATAGAGGAAGAGCCTGCTATGAAAGCTAAACTCGACTTCACCCTCTACTCCTCCTCGCTCCCCTTTACCTCACTTCCATTAGAAAACCTGCAAAAAAGTAAATACAAATACTGGAAAAAGTTTTTTTTAAGGGGTCATTATTCGCATTAAAATATGGTAAGGATATGTCTGCGGACTGTAGGTGATAATAACCTTCACTTGCTCTATATGCAAGATGATCAGAATGTAATAATCCAAGATATTACTCTTTGTATTGTGGTTCCCCAGATATAACAAATTGTATTATTCCACAATGTTATTATTTGTGGAGACCTTTTAATGCTCTATTTATCAGGGTGAGAGGGTGCCGAGGAAAATCAATGTTTAATCAGCAGTAAGCTGTTTGCACGGGGCACCGAGTGAAATCCTGTAACCCAGGCACACTCATGATATAACTATCTCAGAGTCCATAATCAATCAACACCTACAACTCCACAGAACACAGTGCCAAAGTGCGTATGATCCCATCAAAGTTTACAACAGCCTGCCCACTAAACAAGCATACACAAAACTCTTTCTGTACGCTAAATGGATAGACTAGCTCCAGTGGATCGGCTTGGGAGGGCGCGTTATAAATCAGAGAAGTGTTACTAAGAGTGTTGACTTTCCCTTTCGTCTCTGAGTGTGTGGGGTTCAGGCACCTGGTCTCTGTCGTCAGTCTAATATGGACTCTGCCAGATCCATGCGCTCAAATGCCCACAAACATATGCTGCCATTGTGATGGAGATGAGCAGCAGGGATGTCTCCCGCTTTCCTTTCACTACGCAGCCAATAGGAGACCCCCGTGGAGGGTCGTAGGTCAAGTGGGAGGCTATTGTGATTGGTGGGCTCAGGGGAAAGGCCTTGAGGATGTGTGAATTAGGCTCATCAGCGTGAGGTCACGCGTGTTTGAAAACGCACGTCTGACCCCTCGTGTGTCTTCCAGCCCTGACAGCTTCATCAAGGTTGGGCCTTATGAATAAAAATCAGAAGTCATGAATTTCAACATGCCCACAGGGCCAAGTATACTTGGTTAACAAAACTTAATCCCAGTGAACTGTTTTCATCATCTGTCACACACTCATTTGATTTACGCTGAATGAATGGGCATTAAATCAACCATTTTGATTCAAAACCAAGGATTTTTTTATTTATTTAATAATATGTTCTACATATTTGTGACAAAGAAAATATCAGTCTAGGTCACATTCTAGCTGATGAAACTGTGAAACTAAATTTGCATGTGGCAGAGGGTTAATCCAAAACAACTTTATCGAAAAAGGGCATTCAAGGTATACATTTATCTGCCTGTGTGTACTTGGGAATCAAACCCACATGACATTGGCAGCACAACTGTGATATTTCAGTTGAATTGATTGTGAATGTGTGTATATATTATATGTATGTGTATATATATATATGTGTGTGTGTGTGTGTGTGTGTGTGTGTGTGTGTGTGTGTGTGTGTGTGTGTGTGTATGTATGTATGTATGTATGTGTGTGTGTGTATGTATGTATATATATATATATATATATATATATATATATATATATATATATATATATATATATACATATATATATACACATATATATACACACATATATACATATATATACATATATATATACACACACACACACACACACACTCATGTTTACTGTATGTACCCCTAATATTACAGTAAATTATAAAGTAAATTATACATTTTCAAGATTCTTTGATGAATAGGACGTTCATAGTAAATGTTTCTGCACAACAACATGACACTTTTTAGGACAAATGCCTAACGCAACAACAAGGCAATATTTTTAAACTTCCAACGTGTCAGAAAACGCAAGGGGTTCAGTACGAGAGAGATGGAAACAAAGAAAACAAATTGCCACATAACAGTCAAAACTCTTAAGCAGGCTGTTCCAGGCTAAACATTGATTTTAAATAAAACACTTGGATGTCTGCAGGTACTTGGAGCACATTTCAAAATGTCACATTTCTGGCCTGTCGAGCTCCAGCTGGCTTTGAGCTGTTTAGCTGCTCCACACCACGAGAGCAGAGGCGAAAACGGCCTGCGTTAATACCACATCAGTCTCTCATTGATTTCATGTTAGTTGCTCGGACCACCTTTTCTTCTTGAATCAATTTGAAAATAAAAGAAAACCAGAGGCAAAAATAACCACGCGAGGTTGCAACCTTTGATCCCGGCATAATTGAAAGAAAAGGTCAAAGCTTATCACCGTAATGCATAATAAATGATTTCTCATTGTCAAAAAGATTTGTTCAAAATTATATATGTGCTGAGGGGGAAACGACACTATCTTAATTTTTCAGTAGTGCGGATGTTTTCAAAAGAAGCTTTTCCAATAATTAGCTACTATTCTCAAAGATTTGCAATTTAGCGCAAACAAACACCATTACGACAGCTAGTGAATAATCAAATGCACTGACCCAAGTGAATCAGTTCATCATAAACAGTCCTGTCCCTCTCACAAGTAGCGTTGGAAATTTCGATTTATTCTAGTCAAATGGTTCATCCTAAACCAGGGATGTCCAATCCTGCTCCTGGAAGGCCACTGTCCTGCAAAGTTTAGCTCCAACCACAGTAAATACCCGAACCAGCTATTCAAGGTCTTACTAGGCATACTAGAAACCTCCAGGCAGGTGTTAAGGCAAGTTGGAGCTAAACTCTGCAGGACAGTGGACCGAGTTTGGACACCCCTTTCCTAAACTGTCCTCTTTTGTTTAGCGTTGGAATGTTCATTAAATTCTGGTGAATCGGTTAGCTCTGAATATTTAATGTAAACTAGGTGTGCCTAAACCTTGCAAAATTTAGCTCCCACCTTGATCAAACACAAATGAACCAGCTAATTATGCTGCCTTCACATGCAATCAGAATTATTGTAAATACAAATTTCCTAATTAAAACTTGGACATAAACGTTGTACACCACTGGGAAAGCTCGGAGATCATTTTGATACCCAAGTTCCTGAGTTGGGCGTGCTATAAACTTTATATACACGGCAGAGGGGAGAAAAATTGCTGTGACGGGTATTCTTTATAGCTACATCGACTTGTATTAACATTGTCAAAACAATCCCTGTTCACACAAATCTGTGAAAACGATTAAAAATGCTGTATTGTGCATGCCAGACCAGTAGTTGGCAATGTCACTTTGTAAAGAAAAATTGGTTGAACGCAAGTAATACGCCAGTAAAAGGCTGAACATGTAATACGCATACGCATGGGCATGACGTCACAGTTTTCGCAGAAACTATAACAATGTTGTTTTCAAAATCTTGCACTTTGAAACCCGTTTTCTTTTATTTTTTTCAAAAAGTTTTCAGGCCCACAAATCGCTGTTGTCGTGGCCAAAACGCATACATGTTTCCTGTTTTTAGTTGAAAACAGTGTCGTGTAAACAGTCCCTTATACACTTTGAAAATATAGCTTGTGTTTGACTGAAATTCCAGAAACGTCAGCAAGCTGACTCAATAGCTAGCGAATGTTTAAATGGTTGTCAATGAATATAATGCAAAATATAATTTTGGCTTTCATAAGATTTACCAATACATAGGCAAGAATAAATCTGGTGTCCTTCATAATTCCTGTTATTTTCAACAACAAATGTTCTTGAATGCGACAAGCTCGTATTCACAACTTAAGTAGGACATTTCTGGTAGCACATGAAGGGAGCATTAAGATCTTCAGGTGCACTTGATAATTACAGACAGGTGTGTGTTGGATCAGGTTTAGAGCTGAAATAGGATTGTCATTGTCACAGACTAGTTGCCATTAAAGCTATGCTATGACAATAAGGCTGCATCCGAAAACCTAAGCAGAAAACCTCATCGCCTTGCTGCCCTGTCAGACAATGACTTGTAAGGCAGCGTTTGTGCAATTAAGGTACCTCACAAAACTAATTTCGGACAGACTACTGAGGCAGCATAACAGTTTAATGATCAACAGCAAAATAGAGAGCACTTTGGTGAGAACTACATTACATCAGAAGTGGAAAATGTTCGTACAAATCAACGTACATTTACACACAAACTGACCAGCAAACGCAACTTTCGGATGCCATCTTTTTTTTTCCAGCTCAACTGTCACAGAATGGAACGCACGTGATTGTGGGATATCAACGGCAGCAAAGGATACATATAAGCTGCCTTCAAAAATCAATCAGATGAAGGCGTCTCAGGAGACAGGAAGTGAAGCTAACATCACATTCGGACGTGCCTTGATGCCTTCCTACCTTGGAATGTGTCCTCAGAAGGCAGCATTTTCCAGGTTTCGGACGCAGCCTAAGCTTGACGTTGACTAGTTGCTGATCATGTGATATTGACAAACAACATGGCCGCCTAACAGAAGACAACAGGCAGAAGACCTTCAGAGTGTTCTGAGTTAGTGTGCTAGATCTTTTCTAACTGCTAGACAGACAGGATTAATGCTACTTTATCTGTATTTTATTTAGAACAAGCATAAATAAGTAATATAATGACCCATAGACAAAATAACTTATAAAATACGCAATTACGTTGGAGCAATAGCATTGTGTGCAGTTTTCTGACATATGCTGTGCACAAGGCGACCCGAGTTCGTGTCTCAGCTCGAGGTTCAGCCTTCTCAAGCCAACATCAAAGTTTATTCACAAATTTTTGCCTAGTTGCGAATTGTGGCATGTTGAAAAGCATTCCCATTTTCTGTGTTTTTATAAATGATGTCATCAGCAATTACGTGAGTTTAAATCACATAACTTCAAAAATTGTGAGGTCGTTCAACCCCTAATCTGAACTCTGGGCCATCTCCAGGAACAGGATTGGGTACCCCTGATGTAAACAAACAGAGTTAAAAAATGTATTAAACTTTTTAATTAACAACTCTTATGTAAATTAGCGTGTTTGTTGTATTTAGCATACATGTGCCTGTTCAGGCGTGAGAAATGGTTTAACAATCACATGTAATTTTACTGTAAAATGCTAATCAAATTTATGTTTTTGGCAAGTAAAAACTATTAATTACAATATTATTTATGGTAAAAACTGTAAAAAGAACATTTCCAGAGTTGGGATGGAAATATTTTCATCCCATATTTCCATTTGGGATGTTCCTGCATTGCACATCCCATATGATTACATTTGTATAAATGTAGTTTCTTCATAACTTTGTTATCGGTAATGTACATTAGTTGTGTTACATTTGATGTTATTTAGTACGTTAATGCATTATTTTAGTGCCGTGTGTTACCCTGATGGTGTTTTGTCTGTTTGTATGACATGCTGCACCATATAAGTACTGGTTATATGTACATTTAAGGTAAAAGGGCTGATTTTGGTAGTTAAAATGTGCGTGCATGTGTATATAATATATATATATATATATATATATATATATATATATATATATATATATATATATATATATATATATATATATATATATATATATATATTTATATATATATATTTTTATATATATAGTGTTATGCACATACATACACACACTATATACTTAAACGTGAACACACAGTAGGCAAACATAAGCACTAACATAAGCACTGACTAAATGAACCACTCAATCATAAGAACCACTGGTCACACCACTGCCTACTCTACTGCCCTCTAGTGAACACTACAGAGAGTAGCATACTGCCTCCAAAGCACAGAATGAAACCCCCCAGCACTGCAAAGGGTTAAAAACCTCCTTTAGCATCACTAAATGCATACAATGACTTCCTGCACAAAACAGTTTCTAAAGAACTTCATATCTGATAAAGGTGACAGAGACAGATGAACCAGAAAAGCTGCAATGCAGAGAGGCAGATGGGGGAGGCAGAGAGCATTAATACGGGACAGTCATTTAGCTCTTAGACACGCACCCGCAGATGGGAACTTGATGAATGAAATTCATCTGAAATGTGACGTTGAGCTGATGTAGTTAAAAGTCAGTCGAGTGACTTTTAGCGGGAGTCTTTCTGAGGCGACGAGAGGAGGCCACCCTGGCTTGCGGTCGGCCTTCTTCCTTTTCACAGCTCAACTGCTTGTAATGAATCACTGGCCAACACAATATCCACTCCCCTGAAAGAGCGAGAGAGCCCCTTGAGCTTTAAAGCAGCATCCATCTGCACATAAGTCTCTTCCTGCCACCTCAACTGCAGCAAGTAAAACAAATGCGGTTGGTCATCACTGCCAGTCGTGCTTTAAGGGCCTGACGAGAAACGACTGCATGTCTCTCCCACCCTCCCCCAGCCGCTGGGCATATCTCTATTTCAATCTCTCTGTTCTGTCCCTTCCTCTCTCTCTTTGCAGTGGAGCCCAGGCAAGAAATCACTCCCATTCAGCCAAGGACACAAACTCCCATCACACACACACACACACGCTCTCAATATAAATATCTCTAGCGCTCTGGATAGCTCTGAGATTTATTCTGCTGCCAAGCCAGCAGAAAATTGACTTGTTTCATGGAGGCAGGCTATTGACACACTACCGTTGGGAGAGTTAGGGAGGCAGAGAGAGGGATGGATGGAAAGACAGAGAGAGAGAGAGAAAAAGAGTGTGTGTTTCTGCACGTGTGAGAAAAAGAAAGAGAGAGAGAGAGAGAGAGAGTCAGAGAGGATGAAGCGAGCCCCTCCATTACAGGATAATGTAATCAGCAGTGTGGGAAATGGCGATGAGTAAAATGGTACAGCTGACATTTATATAAGAGGATATTGATGACATAAGCTGAGGAGGCAGACGTCCTCCCCTCTGCTCCTGCGGATTGATAAAGAAGCTCATTTAGCCAGTATATCATTCTTTCCCCAGAAGAGCAGCGAGAACTGCTGGGCCTGGAGCGAGGCGTGAAGGCGGGGGTAGACAGGGAGAGACGGCAGATAAATAGGCTTAGATCTAACCATAACCTTTCCAGGCAACAACAAAAAACATGACAAAAACGCACAGTCTTCTTTTCGCCAGTGCTAAGAGGCGAGGCAGATTACATGGGTGATGTACAATGTGGGCCTTATGATCCTCTCTAATCCTGAGAGCTTTAATGTCAACATGAATCAAACTTGACCCCAAATTTTGAAATGTGTGTTCCTGATTGCTGCATGTTTTGCTTCCAAAGAAATTAATTTGTCTTTGTGAACTTAGTAGCAAAAATGAGTAACTTGCTACTCCTTTTCACATAGTTACATCCTATTTACACTACTAGTTAAAAGTTTAAAATAATTAAGATTTTTTTAATGTCTTAAGCTAACCAAAGCTGCATTTAGTTAAATGAACAATACAGTAATATTGTGAAATGACTACAATTTATTTATATTATTACAATTCAAAAGAACAGTTTTTTATTTGAATATATTTTAAAGTATAATTTATTCCTATGATGGGAAAGATACATTTCCAGCAGTCATTACTCCAGTCTTCAGTGTCACATGATCCTTCAGAAATCATACTAATATGCTGATTTGGTGATGTTCATTTAATTTATTAAAATTTTTTGGCTGCTTACTTTTTTTGTTGTTGATAATATTTGTGTTCAGAATTCCTTGATAAATAGAAAAGAATAAAGGAACAGCATTTATTTGAAATAAAAGACATTTATAATGTCACAAAATATTTCTCTCTCACTTTTGGTCAATTTCATGCATCCTTGCTGAATAAAAGCATTAATTTCTTTAAAAAAAAAAAAAAAAAAACACTTACTTGCCCCAAACTTTTGAATTGTATCATGGTTTCCCTGATAATACTAAGCAACATTGATAATTGAGAACCAAATTATTAGAATGATTCCTGAAGGATTGTGACACTGATATGATATTATTATAAAAATAGAAAACATTTATTTAAAATTGTAATAACATTTCACAATTAACATTTTACTGTGTTTTTCATCAAATAAATACAGCCTTGGTGAGCAGAACTTTCAAAAACTTTTTTAAAAATTTGAATACTCCAAACATTTGACTGGTACTGTAGGCATTTAATGCCAACTTTTCACCATCCAAACAAGTCCTGACTGCTCAAATCAATCCTATCCAACATTTTATACCATTTAAGTCAAAAATATGTCCGCTTATAGATGTAAAATGGGTTTGCATTCATCAAAAATAGAGAGCGCGCGCATTTTTTGTATATTTGGAAATGAGAAAGTGAAAGAAATCGTGAGCAGGAGAGAAATGAGGGAGTGAGACGAGAGAGGAAGCATTTTTCCCTCTGGCCCGGTTTAAAAGAGGAGTGGAGAGCAGAGGATGGGCAAAAGATGGTGAGGTGTGCATGAATTTTTGCTTGAATCAGCATTCGCTCAGCCGAGAGAGGAGAAGTGCGGGACTATAATTTAGCCTGGGCACAGCTCAAGGCTCATGTCAACCCTAAACAGACACCCTGGTTGATCATTTGAGAGGCGCTACGCCCAGCAAATTCTCATTATATACTAAATCAGTGTAGAATTATAATAGCATGCACCAGGAACTTTAGAACAGACCTAACACTAAAGACTGGTGGGTCAAATGTGCGTTCTTCAGTTTCCTTTTCCTAGATGAGTTTTTGAAACCTTTCTGAATTTGATAAACGGATCAAGCATTCAACCTTCTTGATGTCGTGTTCCGTATCAACCCATGGAAAATGCTGGAGGAGCTCCACAGTATGGGGTCTCAGAACTTCACCATGACAAACCCATGAGCCTTTGAGAAGACATACTGCTGCCATAATACCAATACATGCTTCAGATCTGATGAATGCGAGATGAAGTCAACCACTGAAATATATACACATACATACACACCACCGATCAAAACTTTGGTGTTGGGACGATTTTTCAATGTTTTTGAAAGAAGTCTATTAAGTTCGCCAAGGCTATATTTATTTGATCGAAAATAAAAGGTAAAAACAGCAATATTGTGAGATATTCTATATTTAAAATCTGATTCAGTGCTCAAGAAACATTTCTTATTATCAATTTTGGAAAAGAGTTGTGAAGCTTAATATCTTTGTCTAAACCATAATACATTTTTTACTGCCACTTTTGGTCAATTTAATGTATCTTTGCTGAATAAAATTAATTAACTGCAACGGCAGTGTAGAGTGCTGTCAAATCGATTAATCGCATCAAAATAAAAGTTTGTGTTTACATAATATATGTGTGTACTGTGTATAATTATTATATAAAACACACGCATGCATGTAAATATTTAAGAAGTTTTTTTTATATTTATATATAATATATATATATTATATATAAACATTTAATTTTTATATATATATATATATATATATATATATATATATATATATATATATATATATATATATATATATATATGCAAATATTTTTTTAAATATATACATGAATAAGTGTGTATTTATATATATATGCACATTATGATTATACACAGCACACACACATATATTATGTAAACACAAACTTTTATTTTGATTGTGATTAATCGTGATTAATCGATTTGACAGCACTAACTATGCCTAGATTAGAAATCAAGTACAGAGACCTGTAAGCACTAATGTATCTAACAAAAGTATGACAAAATGACACAAGAATGGATCATTTCACATTAGTATGGAATCTTACTCATACCACATGACACAGGCATCACAAACCATTTTCTAAGGGGCCACCAGTGGCATTATTTTCCTGGTATACTTGGTTTCCTAGGAAACATAAGTAATAAATAATAAAAACAAATTACAATTAGGTAATTTTATGTTAGTGCAAGGCAGGATAGTCTATTGGTATGGCTTTTATTCTTGCACAACATGAGGAAAATCATTTTCATTTTAACGCCAATGATTTGCGGATCTTGACTGGATTGATCTTGACTGGATCCCTTTCAGGGTGAAAATGCATGATACTTCTAAAGTGCGTATAAATGGTCACTTTAGTATGACAAAGTAAAAACACTCTGCTCATAAGCTAATGTGGTATCAAATGCACATGCATTCAGGCTACTTCCCTATGGAATACTCCCTTGGAAAAAGCCAACGGGATGGATTCCGGCAATGCACCTTTCAAACGACCTCGGGTTTCCATCAGAGTGGCCGGTGCGTGGCCACAGTGTTGCCACAGAGGCTTGACCTTTAGCTGCCTTTGTTGTAATTCAATAAGAGGCTCAGGGCTGACACCCTAACCCAACACGGGGTGCAACACAACCCCACTACACCTCTAACAGGCATGACCGCACCTCTCTCATACCTACTCACAGATAACTCAAATTTATTGAACCCCCTTTTCCTCTGTTTGTCTATAGAATTTCCACGGGGTCTTGGATGACATTTCACATGAATATAATTAATGGGCGCAAGGCTTCTAAGATATTCCGTATTTTCCTTCAAAGGCATAGAAGACGTCTCATTAAGTCTGCATTTGAAGCAGATTAAACGTATCATTTATCGCCAGATTAAACGTTTCAACGCATCACCTAAAAGTTGAAACTATTTGACTTTGAAGAAAAAAAGGAACAAAAGTTATGAATGAGAGAAAATGCACATAATAGCAGATTAAATAAAACAACTACTTGTTTTCATTTAGTTTTCCAATGTGTTAATTTTCTCAACTTAAATTAAGAACAATTTACTAAACTATTAGTCAACTACTATAAAATATTACTTTGAAGAAAAAAGGATTTGTAGGGGTAAAGTGAAATATTTTTAAATGTAAGCCCTTCTAAATTACACACACACACACACCTAGTTAGTTATCTTTGTGGGGACTTCCCATGGTTTTTATACTGTGCAAACAGTATATTCTATCCTCTTACACTAACCCTACCCCTAAACCAACCCATCACACAAAACTTTCTGCATTTGTACATTTTCAAAAAATAAAAACTAGTTCTATATGATTTATAAGCTTACGTTGTCATAGGGACATCACCTAAGGTCCCCAAGGAGTTAGTGTGCATTCAAGTTGGAGTCCCCACCGGGATAGAAAAATATCTCTCACACACACACACACACACACGTTTGTTTCACTATATTAGTGAGGACATTGCATAGGCTTCCATTGATTTTATATCAGGTTCATTATATTTTCTATCCCCCTGCACTGCCCCTACCCCTAAATCTACCCATCCCAGAAACACGTGCAAAACATGATTTGGCCGATTTATAAGCCTTTTTAAATAGTGAGGACCAGTCAAATGTCCTCACTAGTGAGTTGTCATAATATTTTACTATAGAAGTGAGGACATTTGGGCCTCACATATAGATAAACCTGTACACACACACAGTACATACATACAAACATACATACATAGAATTCAACTGGCAATTTATTGGAGAGCATTTACGTTTAAAAACAAAGGCACAGCATCAAATTTGTCAAAGGAATTCATCCATGTTACTCGGTTCAGCACCAGATGTCTTTCTCCTGACATGTGTCATCCAGTCTGTCATAAACCCTTTCCCTGGGTACAATAATTCCTCCATTACTTTCATTTCATTCTATATTATGACCACAGAGTCACACGTCATGTGTTTTGAGGTCAAATCCCTTACACTGATGGACTTCTGATATTATGCATCAAACTACAAATCTAGATGGATCACTGAAACAGCTTAGCTCTGGTATTTTTAATGGTGAATTGTGTCTACTAATGTGCCCCTACAACCTCAATAATACCCTTGCGTTTCTGGAAAACACAAGAATAATAAAGAGGTGTTAGTCTCAATACAGATTGTGTCAAAGCAGATTTTCTCTATGCTTCTTGGTGTTGGATCAGCTGTTCTGGTGAGGCCTCAGGGTTAGTCCTGACTGATAATGTGGGTGCAAGAGCTGTGCCATATTGACCTTGCTGTTGCGATTGGGGGGGTTTAAGCATTGCAAGGTTGATGGCTTACACCAGATCAAACATCCAGATGGGCTAAAAGAGAAAGGCAAACTGCCACAGTCTAGACTGAGTCACTGAAACAGATCTCTGTTACTCTGTTTGCCCAAACAGGAGTCGCAACTTCTGTGATTTTGTTCAACTGACCCCTATTAACCTCTGGACACAGAACGGACCTTTCTCACTCTGAGAGGGATCCAGCAAGCTGGGAGATCCCTCTCATTCAAGATTTGACTCACTCACTGCTGGAACAGCCATTCTGTCAAAGTGCTTCCCTTATACTCAGCATTTTCACATAAAAGTGGAAATAACTAATTGCAATAATTCTTGTCACTACCTTACGGAAGCCCATTTTCGTCACAATAAAATCCTTTGGTAAATCATAATTATGACATGAAAAATCAAATGACATAAAATGTCAAAATTATGAGAATTCTAGTCAAAAACTAGAGAGAGAAGTCAAAACATCTCAACTTATGTTAGAATTAAGAATTTTGTTTTATAATTTAGACTTTTTCCACAAGATATCATAATTATGATTTACCAAAGCATGATTTTTAAACGGGTTTCCATACTTCCAAGTCTATTATATGCATTTAAAAACATATCAGTCCAGTTTTTGATTTAACACCATTTCCATTAAAATTATTTAAAATGTGTATTATTTTTTAATAAATGTTTTAATTAAGTTTAACACAGTCTTTCATCTTCCACACACATTCAAGGGCCTGTTATTTCCGCCATATTTTCTTACCATGTCAGATGTTACCAAACGAAGTCCCTGCTGTTCAGCCTTTGAATCAATCACGTTAATACTGTCACGTAAAAATTGCCACAGATATCCAGCTTCACTGCTGATCAACACATGGGGGCCATGAGAAAGTTGTCCTACATGTGTGTCGCACAACAGGTGCAGGATTTCACCATCAGCCTGGAGCCGAGACGAACACAGAGTCTGCACAAAACAACAGGAGAAGAAAGAGACTGAACACACGCAATGAACATTCGCATCCCTTCTCCGAAAATACTATATTTTTAATAATGCTGCAAATCTTCGTAATACAGTTCTCTCATAATTTATGACATAAATAACTACCCCAGCACAATCTAACAAAGAACAAAGAACAAATACATTGCATTTTGAAACTGCGGAATATAATAAAACAGCTTATTCTAATAGGAAGTAGGTCCATTTGTCTTGCATCAGATGAGACGCGTATAATCACAAAGTCGACTACCCTAAGGTGACAATGACTACCATCACATTTTGAGCTCCATAAATTGTTGTCACGAAATGGATACTGTATGCTTCACATAAGCCAGAGGGGAAGCCATGCACAAACATTTTTCTTTGTAAAAATCCTGTCACTCAGTTTTATGAGTTGACCTGTTCGGAGTGAGAGGAGATTAGCAGGGGTCAGAGGTCGCGGCGCAAGATTCTGACACCACCATTGCATTCTGGACACTTGTTAAGAGCACAGACATGGGATGCGAGAGAGGCCAAGGAGACACAAAATAGAAATAACATGTAAGCGGATAGCAAATGACGACTTTGCCCGGTGCCACCCGCTCACATTCTTTTACGACCATTTATGGCTGAGGATATGCGGAATGCATTAGCGTAATGTTATATGTGTAATATTAATGATTTTTGTTACAAAATAGCTGAGGAATGTGCAGGTTTACATCACACCTCGGGCAGGATTATTTGGATTTTGTCCCAAATAAAGCAGAGTTATTTCCCGCTACTGTTTCGCAGTGCTTTTGTCCAAATAACGGCACAAACACAATGTCTTTTATGGGGATTTGAATGACACAAGCAGATCTGAATTTAGTGTTGTTATGGCAGCCTTTCACCTCACACAGAACGATGTTGGCAGCAAATGTACTGAAATATTGCCCTTCCTTTGTTTGCCAAGCACTTTGCCATGGATGCGTACCCTCTCGCTCCCTCTCTCTCTCTGTCACTCATAAAAAATATATTTAGATCCTTATTTCTCCTCCTTAGCATATTTATGAGAGGACCTGGTGGGTATTATTCCTCCTTTATGACACGATCCAGAGACAAGGAGTTAAGCTCATCGCCCCAAACCAGCGATCAGCCCAGCACTCTAGCATAACTGTCTCTGGCGTTCTCCATCCATTACCCAGGCTTAGCGAAGGGCCACTGCTGCTCTGTTCTAGCGTCAACTCTCTCTCTCTTTTGCATTAACTATTCAGATCAGCTTGACGCACAGGCGCTCATCTCCATACCCCGAGCCATGTTATTATCTTGTCTCTCGTCTTTTCGGCGCTGCTGATCGGCCTTTCTGCAATAACGGGCGTTGTGAATTATTCAGGCCTAGTTAGGCGCGGAGCTCACCCTGACGCAAAACTCGCATCATGAAGTCCATCCATCTCCACGCTGAAATATAGCTGCCAACAGCCTCTCCAACCCCAGCGTATTCAATCACACAGTCGCTTCTGTCACACCACCGCAGCCGGCACTTTACTCAACCTCAGACTGGACAAAAGAGCTCCCATCAAGACCCTATAAACATATACTGACACACATATGGACACTTACTGTTTGTTATTTAGGTTCTTTAGTTTAATCAGTCATTCTTGTAGCTCAAAAAGTATAGAATAGTGTTAGCAATGCCAAGGTCATAGGTTCAAATCCCTTGGACAGAAAATGGTTTATATAATTATATAATATATATAATATTATAATAGTATAAATTACAAAATAGTACATACAATCATGTGTGTGTGGTCCTGGTAAACCCTATGTATGGCATTACCAGAAATCTTTGACCTTGTGGGGACATTTTTTGGTCCCCATGAGGAAACCAGCTTTCCGGTTATCACTGTAAAGCTGCTTTACAACGATCTGTATTGTAAAAAGCACTATATAAATAAAGGTGACTTGACTACAATTCTGAATCTAAATTATGTTTTTTGAAAATGTAAAAATGCAGAAAGTCTGTGTGGTTTAGGGGATAGAATGTAGTGTGTGCAGTATAAAAATCATGTTTATGGAATGTCTCCATAAATCATGGAAACCCAATATGTGTGTATATGTGTGTGTTATACTAAGAAAATACTATTTCAGTCTTTCTAATTCAATGTGTCACATTTAATTCAATGTGTTACTTGGCATTTCTTTACAATTATTAGTGAAATGTACTAGTCTTTTTGAGTGAAAATTGTTTCACAGTAAATCCTACACATTTTTTTACAGTAAACGATTTTCCTTCTTTCAATTTTATATAATGTCTATTTATGCTGCAATCTTAATAAAGTGTTTCAAAAGAAAATACCTTATTCATCACTTTAGCTCATAAATGAACAAACATGCATATACATACATAGAAAACAAACAAAATAATATCCCTCTTCTCTGAGTCATTTTATTAAATTACAGAAGCCTTTGTAAAAGAGCAGCCACCCGGGATAAACAATGTCAAGAACTTCAGCCTTTAGACACAAGTCTATTTCCTGAAAGCTTTAGGGTTATTAGGCACTCATAATGAAGCTAATTAACAGGCTCAATTATTTTGTACGAAAGCTCATCAAAGAAACAATTGAGGGATTGAAACAGGCAAAACTGTTTTCTAAATCAATGAATGTGTCATTAACATCCAGTAAATTAAGTAATTTATCAGACGCTACAAAACAGGGGCGAGTATTTACACTAGATAGTCAGGACACACATGAACACAAATTAATATAACAAGATCTCAAATGACATAAATAAACCACATTAGATCTTTTGCGTCTGAGCTGCATGCTTCCAGGAAAGCATAAAAGGTAGACTAAATCACACACACACACTTTTGGGAAACTTACCTTTTCTTGATGTTCTTCATGTTATTACTGCTCATGCATAGACACAGCATCATTCCATTGATCAGATCTTTTTTTTTTTTTAAATGTAGTGAGGAATTGTACATCTACATCCTTCAAACTGAGGGGAAAAAACCTATAGAGAAAAAAATAATAGAAAATGAATTTAAAAACTTGAGGCATTTCAAAAAATAAGAACTAAATGTATACATTTGTATACCAGATGTATGTCAGGAAAACATCTGAAGCATTTCAAAATTCCAAGCAAGTTTCAAATTTCGATCTTTCAAAACAACATCTCACACACAGTGTCATGTTGTTTGTCAGTTTGTTCATTAAAGCAGTTACAGCACAAATGTTACAATGGAAGCTCCATTTTTGCTTCTTTTGACATATCTTTACAAAGGATCATGGTATCTGGTGCTCCTAGTTTAACATCAATTCATAATGTCTCAATTCCAAAATGGGAAACTTCACAAACAAAAATAAGTTCTGAAAAATATGAATTGTTGCATAAAAAAATGGTCAAGAATTAAACAAAAAATGTGTGTATTTAGCATATACAATTTGGATCCAAGTTTTTTGCACTGCAGAGGTGGTACAGAAGATGCATCTGAATTGGCAAATTACAAATACATAAAAAATGTTGAGAATGTTTTTGAACAAAATAATGTAATGTTTGTATAAAAGCAATATCATGTTTGCAGTCATGCTCAAATTGTGAAAACAGCTTGTGATATTGCTTAATTATATCATGTTATAATATAAAAATCCAGATCTAATACCTTTTTAATGCTTTTTTTAATACAATATCTTGAATTTTTTATTAACTTTGGTGACGCAATCCCTCATTAATTTCTGAACTGGCACAATAAATAAATCAAATTAGAAATAAAATATTGATTACATCTGAAGCTATAAGTATTACATCTTATCACATTAATAATGTTAGTAAATAAATCAGACAATGCACCATCAAATTAGTAATACCCCCACAGTCTTGACCGGGGGGAACAAAATCCTGAATCCTCTAGGCCTGAGACAAGGCTGAGTACAAATGTGTCGAGACTGAGACAAGACCAATACGTTCAATACCTTATAGTACTCGACAGGTCTCGAGTACTATAACACTATCGTTATGTAAGCACCTAGTAATTAATACTAAAGAGCAGCATATATGCATTTATTATGTAATTTCCTGTAGCAGGTTATTATACACATTATTGGTAATCCAACCTTAATTATATTAACATGCAGGATGTGTAACATGGGCATTGAAGTGTACAATTTTACTCACCAAATATCAATAAAATCATTGTATATAAATTTAAAAAATTTTTTTATTTTTCCACATTTTATATATAAAAGACATTTTAGGTACTAAAACTGCACTACTCAACTAGTGTCAGAGATATGAATTACCATTCATATTTCTCATTTTATTTCTAAACTGACCAAAATAAATAAATTCCCACAAAGAATAAGAATTTTTACCAAAGATATTTAGATATTTCTGCTATACATCCAAAAATGAGTAAATAAATACAATACAAAATGTGATCAGTATCCAGATCTTAAGATAATAAGTGACTGATAAGTACATTGTAGAGCTGTGGCCCTGTTTACACCTGTTATTAAGATGCATTTTGGTCGATCGGCTCACAAGTAGATGAGGGAGACGCATTCACGTTTACACCTGATGTTTTAATCCATCTCTCTTGTCCACTTTCAACCCCTTCTGTCCCAATTTATTTGAGGGGAGGGTCTATGGGTGGGTAAATGTTTGGGCTTTTTCAGATCTTTAGATCTAATTGGATGGAATAAGCTCACGCAATTTACATGAACACGACCGGAAAAAACATAAAAGAGAACAGCAGCTTTTGTATCTGCTTTGACAGCCGAAATCAGAAATGGCGAGAGAACATTTTGTCTTGGTATGTTTTTTGTCTTCAAATTGAACTTAGGTCTTATGCCGACAGTTTAAATCCGGCCTGGCTACCACGCTTCCCCTAATGTTTCCGCATTAGGTCAGTAGGTGGCGAGTAGGCAGTCTTTTGTGGCTGTTCAAATCATTCAACCACATGAGTGTTTACACTACAAAAGCAATACCATCGACTGTGTTTTCAACTACCTCTGGAAGTGGTCGAAAGTGGACGACCTCAAAATGCTTTAGACTCCGTTTACACCTGTATTTAGCATTGTCCACTTGTGATCAGATCGACAAAAACGCATCTTAATAGCCAACCAGGTGTTAACGGGGCCTGAGCGTTCTCTAAATACATGACCCAACCAGAGTCACAATCAACAATAGCAACAATAAACTTTGGTCAACTTTGTTGAAGTGAGATGTATGAGCCTGTATAGAAGCCAAGTGCATGCATATAAACATCTTTGTTCTGGGATCAGCCATGGGAATGTAAGCTCATCCGATTTGCTCCAGCAGGTGGGAACTGCCAGCCTCAGCATTTTCCCCAACTGAGACTCACTTTCTGGGGCACAATCCCTCAAAGCGTGTTCACTGCACCACACGCATACACAGACACGCCAACCATCGCACGCACACAGATTTTGTCCTCCTGAAGAACACTTTCTCTGGCGTTCTCGCTGTCTGTGCTTACCGCCCCACAAGGGTAGACCACACATATTTAACACATCAACAGGAACAGAAATTCGCTCCAGAATTATGCGGTCATTTTTTCCACAAGCCAAGCATGTCCGATTCTGAATGTGCCGCAGTCAGACCATATCATGTTCAATTGACACCTCAGATCTCAATGACGAACCAATTTCGGAATTTCTTGTATTCAAAGGTTGTTCTGATCAACCCTTTTGTCAACACCCAACATTTGTTACCCTATTTTACAGTGTTATAGAATTCTTGGTTATGATTGGTCATTGCGGTATTTAGCGGTGTGATATTTCCTGCGATTCGCTCTAGGCCATCACATCACACCATGTTCTTTCTCATTTCATACAAGCATAACTGGCGCCATCTTTCATCTCATTTATCGACGATTGTAGAGAAAATGACCTGAGTGACTTCAGTTTTAATGCTACTGTAATATTATTTCATCTTCATTGCATTGCTTTGCAAATAATGGAGCATTTTATAGATTTTAGTCCTGGTAGCGCCAACTTTTTTTTCTTCTTCTTTTGACAGGATTGAAAACGAGGCTGTGAGGGATAAAATACAGCATGTTCAATGGATTATAGTACAACGTGCCGATTATACAGCCAACAAAACATCTTTCCGGAGGAAGAAAAAAAAAAACAGTACACAAAAACTTGTGTTTGTGTTTTGAAAGTTGTGGGTTGTGAAAATTGTGTGCCATTGTAAAGACCGTAAGTCTATTACTCATAGCCTCGTTTTCATTCATGTTAAATTCAATATGGCCACGGCGTCTAACATGACTAAAGAATTATCGTAGCGAAAGCTTTAAGGGAATATACATATGTAATGATACACAAAAAGGGTATGTTTAGTCATTCCCTAATTAAATTACATTTAAATGAAACTCTAGAACTGAAACCATACGTTCAAGAATATGGAAATCTGCTAGGTTTATTCCTTCCAACATGCAAAAATCAACAATCTGATTGCTTATAAAAGTAACAGTAATAGAACATCCTATTTTATATAGCACAGAATTAGGCCTATTAACAATGCTCACATTCACTTTCAAATATAAAGGTTCCAGGTTTTTAGTAGTGAGGCCATAGAAGAACCATTTTTGGTTCCCCGAAAAAAAACTTTCAGTGAACAGTTCAGTTTAACATTTTTTTTTTCCACAATAAAGAACCTTTAGTGCAATGGAGAGTTTCCATGGATGTTGAAGGTTCTTGGAACCACAGATGCCAATAAAGAACCTTACAACAGTGTTAAAATGTTCAAAGGTTCACATAGAGAACTGTGACGTGGGACATTGTTCTCTCTTTCCACTTGCCCAAATATGCATGTCAAACAGATGCCGTTGTGTATAAGCAAGTAATACACAAACAAATAAGTGCAACAACAGTCAAATGCACACTTAAACCCCTCATTAGCCATTCAAATCCAATGAGAGCAACGAATCAGGGGTAAACAGGTGACACAAACTGCTGACTGTGATCTCTAGGATGGTGAACAGTGTATAACTCTGTCTGCAATGAGACACAATATCTCTAATTACACCACCCCAGGATGTTCTGATGGGCTTTATTTAACATACAATTTGATGTTGCGAATTCCAGGTGCAGTTTAATATTATATGTATTACATACATATTTTGTTTAAATCACCATAAAAACTGGAATATTTTGTCCACAAGTATGCAGCAGCGCATGTTACTGTAACATTAATGTGCTGATATTAATTTGCCCGTGGATTCGCTTTCTATAGCTGAAGGGTAATGGATAAGGTTTAATCAATGCATCTTCATCTGACAGACGCTGTGCTGGTCAAGCAGGCATTACCCGGCCTCATCACTAACATAATGAGCCATTTCCACTTTAGGATTTACCTCTTGCTGCCTGGCTCCTTTTCTTCCCTCCTCTCAATCTTTCTCCTCTTCCACAAAGCAATTTATTCATAAATATGAAAAGCCTCTTCAGAGTCAGCACTTTTCTTGTACAGTAATTTTGAGGCATGTCCAGGGGAGTTCCTCTTTAAATGATGCAGTGTTCTCCTCAGTGGCAGAAGCTCTGACTTGGCACTGTGGTTTCAGCTGATTAGGGGGAAACGACTGTGGCTAGTGTCATACTATTTACGGTGTCATATTTATTTCTGTAGCAGAACCCAAGTCCTGTTGGTGCGTGAATGCATGCTGTGCAAATATAGGAGCACACAAGGACAAACTCGGGGGTAGTTTGTTAGTTAAAGGGGTAGTTCACCCAAAAATGCTAATCCTGTCAACATTTACTCACCCTCGTGTCGTTATGACTTTATTTCTTCTGAAGGGCATGCAAGAAGTTTAGCAAAACGTTCTTGCTTCTCTTTTTCAAGCAGCAGAAATTATTGGGGAAAGACTGTCAAGCTGCAAAAACGGCAAAAAGAAAGCATGTTAGAGTCTTCTGAAGCGTACTACATGTGAGAAACAGATTGAAATTTAAACTCCACAGTAGCTTTCACAACTACAACAATCCTTTTAAAATGTTCAATAAAACACACTCAGCTGTGTGTTACCAACAAAATGAAAGACTCCATCAGGGTAATATACATTACCATTCAAATTGTCATTAAGATTTTTTTTTAAATAAATCAATGTGTTTATTAGGTAATGATGCATTAAATTGAGAGAAAAAACATTTTATAATTCATCAATTCTAATTGCATGTTTTTCAAAAAAAAATAATAATTATGTGATCCACAAAAATATTACAATTTTTTCACAATTGTTATAATAAAAAATAATGTTACTTCACCACCAAATCAGCATATTAAGAGTAATTTTTGAAGGATTCTGTGACACTAGTAAAAACAGTTATTTTAAATTGTAATAATATTTCACACAATATTAAGCTTTTACTCCATTTTATAAAGTAAAATAAATACAGCTTAACAGACTTCTTTCAAAAACACAAAAAAACGTAATGACCTCAAACTTTTTAACAGTAGTGTACATGACGCAAAAAAATAAACATTAATACAAAAATGCAACATAAAACACCCTAATATACGTAACTGAAAACAAAATAAGAAATAATAACACAATCTTGTTAATAACACAATGTTATCAAATGTAATGCTTTTCACAGGGACATCTGGAAGTGAACTGTGTTCTTGTTGAATTTAAATTTAGATTTTGGCTAAATCATGTGTTTATATTTTTTACTTGCAAAAACATGACTTTATAGTATTTTACTTTGTCCTGTTAAATATAATTAGCTTTTCCACAGTACGTAAGGTACTACACAGTTGAACCAATGAACATATTTAAACTGTATAATTTTTTCCATTTAAATGGGGGAGAATGGGACAATTTTATACAACTTGTTACCATCTTAAAACTATGAATAATGTGATCATTATAAAATCCACTGAGGTCAATGGAGTTGTTATTTGCATAAGCCTCATAGACTGAAAATGGGCATCAATTTTTTTTACTGCACAGCACACATGGCCAAGTACGCAGTCCTAAACTCCAGGCTAAGTTTATAGTGCTCCGTGCAGCAGATGAAGTGGCAGTCAGGCAGGCCTGTTTCTCTTCTTCAGTGCTGAACTAAAAGTGAACTCACTCTGCTATATATAAATACAGCTTTGCAGCCAATCAGTGGCGTGGCTCCGGGGCATCATCTTGCTGCGCTGACTTTCCCATTACGATAATGTGAATCTCTCGCTCAGCCTCATAATACTGGCAAGCGTGGATAAAATACTGTCTCCCCTCTGCTCCACGCCGGCCTGCTCCCGCTCCTGCCACACACACACACTGAGAGAGTGTCTGTGCATACTAATGAATTTGTGCTTCAGGGCCTTGGGACTGGCAGCACGGCACTGAGCAGGTGTTTCCTGTAGGGGGCGCAATATAAAGCTGAGCTCCATGTAGTCACAAGTTGCATACAGTAGTGGGGTGTGGATACTTTCTTTGTGTATAAGTGCAAAACATGTTGCTTCCGAGTGCTCTTTGAATAGCGCACCAGGCATTGGAAAATGTATTTTCAGTAAAAACACCATAACATAATTAGTACTAAATTAATTTACTTGCACAAGATAAATATTTAATTTAAGAAGTGTTTTCTTTCTTACTGCATTGGCACATTTTAAGCATAAGTTGTTGTTATATTTTTGCTTAAAACAAGGACAAATATTGATTCGAGATGCATTTTCTAGGGAAAAAAAAAACATGCAGTTTTGCTTGAACTTATCTTTAACATCTCTAAAAGCAAGATTCAATATTCATATATTCTGTATATAATTGTGTATGTGACAAATAAAACTCTTGAATCTTGAATCATTTACTTGAAAAGCAAAATTGCATAAGATACACATTTTAATCCTGAATTTTATTTTTCTTACTGCACTGGCACATTTTTCTTGGTTTAAGCATAAGCCTCAAACTGTTATATTTTTGCTTAAAACAATACAATTCAAGAAAATATTCTCATGATATATTCTCTGGAAAAAATATTCATATGCGATTTTATTTAAGAATTTAGTTGTTTGACTAGAAAATGAAGTGTGTAAATTAAATGAAAAAGGATGAATAATAATGTTCACTAATAATTCGATTACATTTTTGCTAAATGTACATGTCAAATCATAATAATCCTAAATATAATACATAATCCTACCTATATTATTTGCACATTTATTTATATACTGTGAGTCTACAGAAAGACTTCATTAAGTGCTGTTAATCTACCAAATCTGTTTTAACACACACAAAAACTGAGCTTCTCATTTTTCTCCAGAATATCTTCCAGAAATGTCAAAACTGAAGTGTCCGTAACAGCAATATCCGACACGTTACCTGGTCACCTGTACCAACCCATACACTCACACACAGGTAAACGCACGCACAGAGAAACCCAGACACATACACACTGCAGTGGGGGTGGAGTCAGGAGACTCGTGGAGCATGAACGGAAAACATGAAAAGAGCGTTTTGATGGGGACACTCTGTTTGCCATTTCTAATTTGTAGGCGGGGGACGAGAATGGGGCGATCACAGCGTGATTCATATTAAAAGTCAATTGGCCTTCAAATTCCTCGGGTCCCCCAAAGTCACTACTGGTGAGAAGGAAATGAGTCTTAATGGAGTGGCAGTGCCACAATAAAATATCGGAAATTGAATCTGACCACAAAACTCAATGGTCCAGGCACAGCACCTGAACAACTGACCATTACAGATATGAGATTCTTTCTTTTCGGACCATTTTTTCCTTATCTATTATTTGGCTATATGGATGTCCTCCGACTCTCTGAAAGTCCTTTAGTGTCCACCTTTCCTCTCTCGCCTGAACATCGGAGCACTTAGCAGTAATCTGTTTCGGCCTCACTTTTAATTTCTCGCATGTCTGCCTGCGCTCTGAGTGCTGGGGTAACTGGGTAGGCAATACAAAGCAAAAGGCCATAAAACCCTCCTGCTGTGTGAGATATATTAACTTTAACCTCATGGTAATTACCAAAAACTATTTAAAACCAACTTTTCCATTTAGGCTACTTTCCGCTAGGTTACTCGTGACAACTGCCCACATTTTAAATGACAGGATCAAGAATTGCAATGATTCATAAGCGGACATGCAGATGATCATGTTTAACTGTTATATTAAAGCCATATAACTTTGCTAGCACTTTTTTGTTTTGGAGAATATCACAACACAGTCCTTCATATATGAACGTACTAAAGGGAGTTTTATGTTAGGTTGAAATCAGATAACTTTCAAGCCTATAAAGCCTAATGTATCATATTTGATACATGAATTTAAGGCCTAAATTTCATAACTTCGCTGAATCTTATACTTATACATGATCTTATACATGCCTTCTATCGTCTAATTGATATTTCCTACTTTTTACCAAGGAAAAAGCCTTTAAGTATAACTCTAAAAATATATTTTTTTGCTATGAAATCTTAAATTTTTTTATAAAGTAAATGTAATAACTTTAATATTTAAAAATATTTTAAGATAAACAGTTACTGGACTGAAAGCAACATCTTTTTTTTTTAGAAAAAGCTATGATACAACAGACTTTTAAGGCTTTATCACCTTACTACGAATATTATTAACTAATTATATGCATAATTATAAGCATTTTATGTAGTCTGTTATAAAAATCTAAATGATTTACAAGTAATCAAAATTTCAATACACTTTCTGGCCATATAAAAATATTTCTGCAGCAAATTACATATTTTTATTAAATTACAAACACGTTTTTTTCCCTTGAGTGTGAACTCCATATTTTAATATTCATATGTTCAGATCATAAGTTAGATCTTTATCAAGAGGATGGTCTGTACAGATCAGATTCACAAAAGTGAAATGTTAAATAGGCTGAAAATAGTAAAAATAGTATAGAATATATTGGTAGTCATTTAGGGAAAGGTGTGAGAAACATGCCTAATCCTGACATGAACACATATTGCCCTCTTCAGGCCTGGCTGTGTAAGATGACCCGGCTCATTTGTCATCCTGGCTGGAGGAAATCCAAACAGCTCAATATCATGTTTAACTAATCAGACAAGAGAATCTATTTAATGACAGCCTTGAGACATGAGATAAATGTTAGCCACTCACTCAGTCAATTCAAACTGCCTGAACACTCAATCAGGATATAATCTACGATTCGGAACTAATAGCCAGAATATAGTGGTTTATTTTGTAAACACGGTACTCATTTTGCTGAGCTTGTTAAGCCCTCTCATTTTAAGTCTAAAATGACTTTGGCTTCGGCTACATGTGTAAAGATAACTCGCCATCCCTCTGTGCCACTCTGCTCTCCCTCCTCCTTTCTTTTCTCTGTATTCATCTCCATGACAGATGCAGAGTGAGGCCTGAGGCTGCAGTTAAGAATATGTGATGCAGAGATTCTTTATTAACATTTCATTCCCATTCCCTACACGACATAAATTAGATGGGACGTTAAAGGCTGTCAGCTGTGGCGATCTGTCACAGAGCCTTGGCTCCGTCCGTCGGCTGTCCCCTTACTTCTGCAATGTCTACCACCAAGCTGATAAGCTCACTTTATTGTGGCTGCAGACAGAGCCTCCAATGAATCGAACCGAACTACGATCGAGCTCTAATTTTCTGGACTCGGCTATGAATGTACGTGCGAGCTGTACTCTAGCATGATGTGTGACTCGATTATAAGCAGTATCTGTGTGGCGTGTGCTCATGGCGAGAGATCTAAGATGTGTCTTATGGCTAGCTCAACACTAATGTATTCATCATTAATCTTATCAGCGTTGCCTTTCCACATCATTTCAGGGCAGTAGCACGATTTTTATCTCTAATTTGATGGTAATGAACCCATCAGCATGGAGTGGTTGATGAATATGATGAAAAATGGCATTCATATTCACTTTGGACAAGCCACATCATCTTATCTCATTAGAAAAACTGATATTAGAATAACTCTTTATTTACGAAAATGTACATTAATCGTGTAAGGTCTCTTGGTCAAGACACTTAAAAACTAATAAACAATATAAACTACTAGAAAAATGTATAGTTATTAAGGTACTTGTACTGGAAATTCTGGATAAAAGAAGAAAAAAAACTACTAATAGACATACAAGATTAGCACTTTAAACCTACTGTATGCTTGTGCCTGTTGCTAATGGGCAGATTTTCAAGCCTGGCCAGACAAACCATGCCACCGTCTACAGACACACTAGATGAATATTTTTCCAAGATCGAACATTGAACAATGATGCCATTTTTGGGCGGTTACCTCAAACTTTACTTCGGTCAGATTGCTTTCAGTGTGGTACCAGCCTTCGCTTCAGTTTGAGTGTTCAATTTGGCATGATGTGGTTTTCGGTCTCACGGGTTTTGGTGATACGGAGGACATCAAACCAGGCATCTGCAAACAGCAAATCAGAAACAATTAGTGCAATTATTAGAGAGGAGGGGTAATTATGGCATTCCAAATTCATGCATAAAGTCATTAAGGCAAGCGAGTTCACTCTGGACAACTGGACCTTTTGTCCCTGGCCTGGCTTTGAGGGGGACTCGGACTGGATCATGAAGGGGGACCCTGGATATTTATCACAATTTCATCTGAGAGTCTGTGATAAATGTTTTGTACCAGTCCCAAGAATTATTCATGAGGGACTGTTTGGCAGTCATATTCCAGAGTTGTTTTGATAACTAAAACTATAAAAAGTTATTTTTGAACTACCATAATTTACAAATATCAGATGAAAACCAAAACATAAAAAACAAACTTAAAAGTTAGAAATGTTGCCATGGCAACTAACTGAAATAAAATGTATAGTCTCTGTTACACATGCTTAAGCTAAATGACTGTTTAGCGTACTGGTTCACACCATGATTCAGTTGGATTTATTTTTTCAAAGTCATACTGTCTTCAGCTGCTTGCCCCATCCTAGTAATTCCACTATCAAAGGTAGCTGACCTTCGTTTTCTCAGTGCTTCTGAGTGTTATCCTAGCCGGCAATGTTGTGAGGTGTGTGTAGTTTTTGTTGTTTAAATTGATAGCTTAGTGGTACACACAGTAGATGAAATGTCAGCGCTGAGAGGGGCAGCACTGCCCCGGGGTCTCCACGGACTCCCCTCTCCCACAGATAGGAACACAAATTGGATATGAGGTTTGATCACCAAGTCCAAATGTTACATTCCCATTTTTTACACATGGACAGAAGTGGGGGGAGGTGGCACTCTGTGTGACCATAAATGACATATGATTGTCACCTTTAAATGAAATGACCTATTTTGTGGAAACAGCTATAAGCCTACTTGTGCTCTTTCAGGGGAGGAGGACTGCAATATGTCGTAAAAGATTGGCTTTCTTTTCTGTCCCAGCAAAACACAGAAACACCCTCAGGGTATGTCATTTCCCTCTCCGGGAAGGTTAACATAAAGCTTGCACTCAAAAGAGTTACTCAAGCAAAAGTAATGCAACTCTAAATTCAAAAAATCATTCATTCAAAAATAAACAACAAAAGCCTCTTTGTGCGCCGCTAACAGTAGCGGTCTTCCGCTAAATGGACGAGTTTGCTGTCCTCCAACCCATATTGAGTTCTGGAAGTCTTACAACGACTGCTCACACGCTGCCCATATTAGCGAGTTAACTACTGTACGGTTTGCCTCCCTGCTGGTTCTTGAGTGGCGAGCGCTGATGAGCTCTTTGTCGCCTGTGCCTTTCTAAAGAGGAGAGGCAGCCGCTTCTGTCGAGTTGACTAGGTGCCAGGCCTTCCAGTTTGGCCCGATCCCTCAAGCATGAGCCTCACATATTCAAGCTGTTTCAACAGCCTGTCAGCTAATGGGATTTGGGAGAGGTACATTAAGCCTGTATGAATCTGTGAGGGAGAGCAGGACTCTGGATGCTCATATTGCTGTGCCATATTAAAGGGCTGGAAAAGTGCTTTCCTGCTCCGTGTCTTCCTGTTAAATGTCAGGCCACATATGCTAGGAGAGAAGTAGCAATGGCTCCGATATGTTGTGCTTATGCTGCATTAAACCCATAGAAACCTTGATTTGTCCAATCATCCCTGGGGGTGACAATTTGTTCACCATGTAAGATCTAGTACCGTCTAATGTGGTGAGGTCACTGCAGAGGATGTGTTGGCACACTGGAGTGAATTGGTGACTACTGACACAAAACGATGACAATCACTCAGATATAGATAAGCAAACAGTAAAAAAAAAAAAAAAAAAAGAACAAAATAAAATTAAAATAAATGAATCCAACAATCATTTAATCAGTCATTATTTACTCAACCTCATGTTGTTACAAACCTGTAGCTATGAACTGTATGCGTCACTTATATTGCAATCCTTATCCCCATTCATTATAATGGACACGGACAGCCAGGATATTCTTCAAAAAACCCTATTTTGTATTCCATGAAACAAACACAACAAACATCAGCACAACTTTAAAACAGTATGCTTTATTCCTTTAAGTGCCCAGTTCACATACAATTCTGTCATTTAGAGGTTTGTGAATTGTGCTAGGCGAAGGCGAAAGCCAAAGATATTTATTAATGAACACAATAAAGTAAAGTGCCAAGCAGTGATTTGCTAAAGGATTGTCTGGACAGCAGTATGAGTGGCATAATAATAAAGGACATTTCTCCAGCTGGGTACAAATTAAGAAAAATACATCACCCATATTCCACCCAACAGCACGACCCATGCTGCAAATGCAAATATGGCAGAAGGGTGATAAATTTCAGCAATGCCTTGAGTACTATAGACTAATCCGTGTGAGCAATCACAGGAATAATTGATAAACCAGATAAGATTTAATGTTCCCGGCCGTCACCGTGGGACCGGGAACCTCTGACACTTTGACGTGTACGGTGTGTGCGTGTGGGGATGAAGTGTGTGCGTGACTGATGGATCTGTGTTTGGGCGAATGACAGCGGCGGTGCTAAAGCGAGCTGTTTAATTAACCCTACGGCGAGTGGCTTGTCACAAACGCCCATTTCTTCCTGACTGAGACCTCAGCAGATCTAAGGGAAAGGCAGGGATGAAGAGGAGGAGGGGAAAATAGTAATAATGTGGATCCACAGCGCAAGATTGCTTTTTTTATTCTATTTTATGGGTCAGTGATCTGCATTCATTACAGGGACGTGAAGACATTCAGTTGTAAGACTAATGCCTCCTTCTTCCAAACTGAGAGTAGTTTGTAGATTAATATGTGACACATTAATGTGACGTCTTAATCAAGGTGGATTTTAAATCGTAAATAAACCGGGGATGTTCATTTAGCAAAAATTATGCGATCATCGGTTCCTTTTTCCATTAGATCAATTGAATTATAATCAATTAAAACCATGATTGTTCCTTCAGCTTTGATCTATTCCTCTCCTGGCATTTCAATAAAGACGACACTTAGTCAGGCACCAGCAAAGCGTTCGTGATTTTAGCACAGGACGGTGAAGGTGTAGATTAGCTCTGGGAAAGTTCAAGCAGAAACCTTAAATCAAGGTTGAGTTTAACCCCCATTCATCTTGCATATTGATGGCCACATTCCCTCCCTCCCCTTGTCTTCCATAGGGATAATGCATTCTCCAGCCTGGAATTCTATCAGAGCGGTCTGCTTCGTCAGTTAAATCAATAGGCAGCGTATGGCGGCGGGTCAGCAGTCACGTTCTGCACTGCGTCTTCAGGCAGCAGGCTGATAGTTTGAGTGTAGGAAATTTGCTTAAAGCCCACACCAATTAACTTCAGGATGATGAATGCTATGGGTGGGCAGGGAAGGACCGAGGGGTTCTGCCTCTTTTTTGTGCGAGAGTGTGAGAGTCTCAGCTGCTTTGGTGAAGAATGGGGAGAAGAAGTGGGAGGGGCCACTTTCAAACAGATAAAACCGGGTGCTTTGGGTCTGGGTCAGCCCACCCCCTAATGATTATGTCAATCTCTGTAAGTGAGCCAACATTGGAGCTGTCAGGACATAATCAGTCAAAGCTGGATTTGTAAAAGGCGCTGGGGAGACGCACAAGGCTGGGCACAAGGCATTTGCATGGGGAATTGCCCTAATCTGTGGAGAGGAGGCGGCGCAGGGGTCAGACTCTTTTGTTGAGGTTGACAGTCAGCCCTGTTGAAATGAAGTGAGCAGCGTGTGTCTCCTCATCACACAGCTCATAAAGAGAGCAGAGATCTGCTGGAGGAGGGATGCTAAACAATAGTGAGAAATCAGCACCAGGTTTTCACAATATGGAGACTATTGATCAAGCCCTTCAATGGAAGGAACACTTCATAAAACACTTCATTTCCAGCCATCTTCAAAAGAACAACAACAAAAACACTTGAACACTGAATTGTTATTATTATTTACTAATCATCAGGAATTTAACTATTCCTGAACAATTCTAAATTCTTTTAAAGAGCCCTTGACTAAACAATTATCTGTACAAAAAAAGAATTATGGTAACCTTTTTAAAAGTATATTTAAAGAAAAACTTTCCTAAAGTGGGTATAGTATATATATATTGACAAAATAAATAAATAGATATTCAGCAAAGATGGAGTAAAATGATCAACAATGACAGCAAAGACTTTTTATAAAAAAAAATTAACATTCTATTAATGATTCTTAAGCACCGAATTAGCATATTTTAATGATTTTTTTAAAAAGGCGTACACAGAAGCTAATCATTTAATTCAGCTTTGTCATCACATGAATAAATAACATTATAAAATATATTCAAATAGAAACCACTATTTTAAATTTTAATATTTTCACAACTACTGTTTTTACTGTATTTTTGATCAAATAAATGCAGCATTGGTGAGCATAAAACAAATGACAGACTTTTAAATGGTATGCACGTTTAAAAATACAGAGTTTTATATATATAAATGGAAATACATTTTTATAAAATGTAAACAACCCTCAGTAATTTATTTGATTCACTGTAAAGTCTAGCAAAGTACAATATAAAACAGTAATAATTATTGGTTTATTTTGTCTTATCACATTTAGACCGTAAGATCAAAAGTGAGTTTTAACAGTTGTTTTGCAGATTCAAGCAGTGCAAGAAACTTAGTATTTTAGTTCAGATGTGAGAGAATGCAACTTCATGAAAATCATGCATTTTTTTCGAATAAAAATTAATTATTCAACATCTAAACCAAAAGTTCTGACCTCTTAAACGCTGCATAATAAGCTTTATACACAAAAAC
Organism: Gobiocypris rarus; assembly: GCA_023029165.1. Taxonomy (NCBI): domain Eukaryota; kingdom Metazoa; phylum Chordata; class Actinopteri; order Cypriniformes; family Gobionidae; genus Gobiocypris; species Gobiocypris rarus. Next base: position 22,774,546 of record CM040927.1, on the reverse strand, counting down.
ATTAGTTAACTATAACTTCTCCAAGACTAAACAACAGGCTGCTTGGTTTCTGACCCTGTAGATAGCACAACAACGAAAGGTCAAAGCACTTCCTGAGATACAGACTTGGTAAGTGACAGCTCAAAGAGTTTTTGAGAATCTGGAGTGGAGACAAGAACATTTAAAGTGTCACATGGCTGTGAGGAAGATGAACGTCATCATGGGGAGCAACAGCTGCTACACTTTGAACAGTCAGGGACCAGATGTCACCTAAATACCACAATATATTCACTATTCTGAGCACAACCATAAAGGGAGATATGTTTATATGTTTATGACAGAACAGCTCACATCTTCTAAAGAGTGCTACAGCACTAAAGGATGTATTATATATTAAATCACTGCCACCGGACCAGAGAAAGCCAAACCTTAGTTCTCATGCAAACTTTCCTCCACTAATTAGTTTTCTTTCTGAAATGCTCAAATAGCACCCACAATTCTCATTGCTTCATTGAAATAAGAAGCCCTTCACATAAGGATATAAACATCTGTGCATCCAAATACAATCAGTGGTTGCATGTTTTGGTGACAGTTGTTGACACCGTATTCCCAAGACATTTACACAAAGCACTTCAGAAACACAGCTGTTCAGCTTTCAGCAGAAAAAGATACCATAAATGCATTATTCCTCAGCAGAGTGTGTTATTGTGTGTTTAATTATGATATTGCAATGATTACATCATGATGCTACATCTTAAATTATGCATTAGCCTCTGTACTTTTACATTTCAAGATTTTCAAAAAAGACAAGAACATTTTTTCTAACACAAAAAGCTAAGTAAGCTGGTTATTGTTACCATTTAAACATCCTACTTTCATCATAAAACAATTGCTTTGTGTTGCTTAAATTACCATAAATGTAGAACAAGACGTATAAAAAAAAGCCTAAAAACCCTCAGAATTATCCTCATGTTTTAAAGGACTAAAAAGTCCCATGATGCTTCCGCCGTTTCCACACTGGAAAAGCTCCCGCTGCGACAACAGCCTGAGATATCTCATTTAAGATCATTTACATGGAGACATCGTTCACTCCCCCCTTTAGACAAAGCTTATCCATCGTTATAAATCAGCCCAACGTCAGACAAAAAAAGCACAGGTCAGCAGTTTCTTCCCTTCAGTCTCTTTTCCCTGCCTTCAGCTTTTAATATATATTTTTTTTCTGCAAGGATAAGTATGCCCACTATTTAACAAGCTTTGCAGCTACCTTTGGTATAGACTTTCTCATAAAATGAGAAAATTCATCTAATCAATCCCTTTTAGTATGTTATCTGTTTCTCCTGACAACTTAAGTCCCTATTGATTTGCCATTACTATGTTGGATAATCTCTTGTCAGGGGAACATTATAAAAATTAAGCCATTTTCAGTCTTCATATACCTTACAGACAGGGTCGATTCTCTTTATTTGTTTCTATATATAGAGAAGAAAATGACCTGCACTGTACAATTTGCCTAAAAAAATGTATATACATCATTCAGCTGATGTATACACCACACAAACTTAATATTGTGTTCCTGTAACTCAACTGGAAGTCAATCATATACGTAAACATACAGTGCATCCTGAAAGTATTTACAGTGCTTCACTTTTTCCAGATTTTGTTGTTACAGCCTTATTCCAAAAATGATTAAATTCATTATTTTACCCACAATTTTACAAAAAATACCCCATTAATGACAACATGAAAGAAGTTTAAAATCTTTGCAAACGTATTAAAAAAGATTAAAAAAAATCACATGTACATAAGTATTCACAGCCTTTGCTCTATACTTTGTTTAGGCAACTTTGGCACCAATCCTCAAGTCTTTTTTTTTTTTTTTTTAAGTATGATGCTACAAGCTTGGCAAACCTATTTTTGGGCAGTTTCTCCCATTCTTCTTTGCAGGACTTCTCAAGCTCCATCAGGTTGGAGCGTCGGGGCACAGCTATTTTCAGATCTCTCCAGATGTTCAATCGGGTTGAAGTCTGGGCCACTCAAGGACATTCACAGAGTTTTCCCATAGCCACTCCTTTGTTATCTTGGCTGTGTGCTTAGGGTCGTTTTCCTGTTGGAAGATGAACTTCAACCCCAGTCTGAGGTCCAGAGCGCTCAGGAGCAGGTTTTCATCAAAGATGAAAACCTCAATCCTGACTTGTCTCCCAGTTCCTGCCAATAAAAAATAAAAAAATCCCCACAGCATGATGCTGCCACCACCACCACCATGCTTCACTGTAGAGGTGGTATTGGCCAGGTGATGAGTGGAGCCCGGTTACCTCCAGACATGACAGGCCAAAGAGTTCAATCTTTGTTTCATCAGAACTAAATATTTAGTTTCTCATGGTCTGAAAGTCCATCAGGTGCCTTTTGGCAAACTCCAGGTGGGCTGTCATGTGCCTTTACTGAGGAGTGGCTTCAGTCTGTACACACTATCATAAAGGCCGGATTGGTGGAGTGCTGCAGAGATGGTTGTTCTTCTGGAAGGTTCTGCTCTCTCACCTCCCTGAAAAAGGCCCTTCTTCCCAAATCGCTCAGTTTGGCTGGGCGGCCAGCTCTACGAACAGTCCTGGTGGTTCCAAACTTCTTCCATTTATGGATGGAGGCCACTGTGTTCATTGAGACCTTCAATGCTGCAAAAATGTATGTCCCCAGATCTGTGCCACGATACAGTCCTGTCTTGGAGGTCTACAGACAATTCCTTGGACTTCTTGGTCTGGGCTCTGACATGCACTATTAAATATGGGACCTTATATACATTTCCAAAGCATGTCCAAACAACTGAATTGACCATAGGAGGACTTCAATCAATTTGTAAATACATCTCAAGGATGATCAGTGGAAACAGGATGCACCCGAGCTCAATTTTGAGTGTCCTGGCAAAGGCTGTGAAAAATGTTCGTTTTTTGATAAAAAAAACTTTCCCAGGATCACAGATGGAGAATTGCAGAGATTAGTTGAGTCTTAGTGTCAGAAAGGCTAAAAAAAATTGTTTAAATGCCACAACCCCTACAATAACCACATGTTGTTTGGGAGGGTTTCAAGAAAAATCCAAAAACAAACTCAGCGTATTCAGTTTTCAGAAATTCAGACACAACTGGAACTTCAAAAATGACCTGGTTCTATGGTCAGATGAAACAAAAAGAAAATAAAAAAATAAACACAAGATGGGTTTGGTGCAAACAACGATAAAAAGTATCCCATGCCCAAATATACTGCTGGATCTTAAATGTTGTGGGCCTATTTTTTTGCTGGAGGTCCTGGACATCTTATTCAGATACATGGTAACATGGATTCTACCAAACACCAAGATACATTAAAATTACAATTAAATTAAAGAATCAAAACCTGACGGCCTCTGCTAGAAATCTTATAATGGGCTGTGGATGGATCTTCCATCAGGACAACAATCCAAAACAAACATCAAAATCAACTCAAAAATGTGTCACTGAGCACAAAATGAAACTTCTGCCATGGTCATCCCAGTCCCCAGACCTGAACCCTATAGAAAAAGAGTGGGGTGAACTAAAGAGAAGCATCACCAACATGGAGTTGGGAATCTGAAGGATCTGGAGAGATTCTTTGAAGGAATGGTCTCTGATCTCTTGCCAGGTGCTCTCCAAACTCATTAGGCATTATAGAAGAAGTGCAGTTATCTTGGGAAAAGGAGGTTGCAAAAAGCATTGAATCTCCAGACCAGAACATGCCAAGATGCATGTTCGCCAAGATTGGAAATTAGGTTTATTCCACAAAATATTGATTTAAATATTGAAGTTAAAACATTAGTATTCTGTTAGTATAGAAATACGTTATAATATATACAGTCGGTACGGAAAGCATTCAGACCCCTTTAAATTTTCCACTCTTTGTTATATTGCAGCCATTTGCTAAAATCATCCGTGCAAAAACACAGAATTGTTGACATTTTTGCAGATTTATTAAAAAAGAAAAACTGAAATATCACATGGTCCTAAGTATTCAGACCCTTTGCTGTGACACTCATATATTTATCTCAGGTGCTGTCCATTTCTTCTGATAATCCTTGAGGTGGTTCTACACCTTCATTTGAGTCCAGCTGTGTTTGATTATACTAATTGGACTTGATTAGGAAAGCCACACACCTGTTTATATAAGACCTTACAGCTCACAGTGCATGTCAGAGCAAATGAGAATCATGAGGTCAAAGGAACTGTCTGAAGAGCTCAGAGACATAATTGTGGCAAGGCAAAGATCTGGCCAAGGTTACAAAAACATTTCTGCTGCACTTAAGGTTCCTAAGAGCACAGTGGCCTCCATAATCCTTAAATGGAAGACGTTTGGGACGACCAGAACCCTTCCTAGAGCTGGCCGTCCGGCCAAACTGAGCTATCGGGGGAGAAGAGCCTTGGTGAGAGAGGTAAAGAAGAACCCAAAGATCACTGTGGCTGAGCTCCAGAGATGCAGTCAGGAGATGTTAGACATCACTGCAGTCGGGGCTTTATGGCAGAGTGGCCAGACGGAAGCCTCGCCTCAGTGCAAGACACATGAAAGCCTGCATGGAGTTTGCTAAAAAACACCTGAAGGACTCCAAGATGGTGAGAAATAAGATTCTCTGGTCTGATGAGACCAAAATAGAACTTTTTGGCCTTAATTCAAAGCGGTATGTGTGGAGAAAACCAGTCACTGCTCATCACCTGTCCAATACAGTTCCAACAGTGAAGCATGGTGGTGGCAGCATCATGCTGTGGGGGTGTTTTTCAGCTGCAGGGACAGGACAACTGGTTGCAATCGAGGAAAAGATGAATGCGGCCAAGTACAAGGATATTCTGGACGAAAACCTTCTCCAAAGTGCTCAAGACCACAAGCCTGGGCTGAAGATTCACCTTCCAACAAGACAATGAACCCAAGCACACAGCTAAAATAACACAGCTAAAAGGAGTGGCTTCACAACAACTCTGACTGTTCTTGAATGGCCCAGCCAGAGCCCTGACTTAAACCCAATTGAGCATCTCTGGAGAGACCTGAAAATGGATGTCCACCAACTAGTGTTGTAGTACTCGAGACCGGTCTTGAGACCGTTTTTTGAAGGTTTTTGTCTTGTCTCAGTCTCGACCGCATTTGTACTCGGTCTTGTCTTGGTCTTGGACATAGAGGACTCTGGATTTTATCTCAAGACTAGTCAAGACCACAACTGCAAGGATATCACTAAATTGCTGGTGCATTGTCTGATTTAACATCAAATGCCCAAAATTAATATAAATGACCAAAAAATTCTGATATTTAGTTTTTTTTATAAATAAACCATTGAATATAATTAAGCAATATCACAAGAGCAAGAGAGCTGTTATGAATATAAGCTGATTGCAAAGGATATAGATTTAAACAAACGTTCAATAAACAAGAAGTTAATAATACATTTCATTTTTAAAAAATTATATTTATTCATTAAATATAAGTAATTTCAAAGAAAGAATATATGAATCTTTTAGATGAATTTAAGGAGTGCTGGTCTGGTCTTGGTCTTGACTTGGTCTCGCCCTGTCTTGGTCTTGGTCTTGTCTTGGTCTCAAACCCACAAAGTCTTGGTCTTGTCTTGGTCTCGACACACGGTGGTCTTGATCTCGACTTGGTCTCGGTTTAGGTGGTCTTGACTACAACACTACCACCAACGTTTGCCATCCAACCTGACAGAACTGGAGAGGATCTGCAAGGAGGAATGGCAGATGATCCCCAAATCCATGTGTGAAAAACTTCTTGCATCTTTCCCCAAAAGACTCATGGCTGTATTAGATCAAAAGGCTGCTTCTACTAAATACTGAGCAAAGGGTCTAAATACTTAGGACCATGTGATATTTCAGTTTTTCTTTTTTAATCAATCTGCAAAAATGTCAACAATTTTGTGTTTTTCTGTCAATATGGGGTGCTGTGTGTACATTAATGAGAAAAAAGCTTAAATGATTTTAGCAAATGGCTGCAATATAACAAATAATTACAAATTTAAGGGGGTCTGAATACTTTCCGTACCTACAGTATACATACACCGATCAGGCATTTAATTATGCTAATATTGTTGGTCCCCCTTTTGCTGCCAAAACAGGACTGACCCATCAACGCATGAACTATACTAGACCCCTGAAGGTGTGCTGTGGTATCTGGAACCAAGATGTTAACAGCAGAAGTTTAAGTCCAGTAATTTGCAAGGTGGGGCCTCCAGTGATCAGACTTGTTTGTTCAGCACATTTCACAGATGCTCAATTGGATTGAGTTCTGTGGAATTTGGAGGCCAAGTCAACACCTCAAATTCATTGTTGTGCTCCTCCTGAACCATTTCTGAACAATTTTTGCTGTGTAGCAGGGTGTATTATCCTGCTGAAAGAGGCCACAGCTACCAGGGAATACTATTTCCATGAAAGGGTGTATATGGTCTACAACAATGCTTAGGTAGGTGGTATATGTCAAAGTAACATCTAAATGAATAGCAGCTCCAAAGGTTTCCCAGCAGAACATTGCCCAAAGCATCACATTGCCTCCACCAGCTTGCCTTCTTCCCATAGTGCATCCTGGTGCCATGTGTTCCCCAGGTAATCGACTCACATGAAAGAAAACGTGACTCATCAGACCAGGCTACCTTCTTTCATTGCTCCGTAGTCCAGTTCTGATGCTCACACGCCCACTGTTGGCACTTTTGGCGGTGGACAGGGGTCAGCATGAGCACCTTGACTGGTCTGCGGCTATGCAGCCCCATATGCAACAAACTGTAATGCACTGTTTATTCTGACACCTTTCTATCAGAACCAGCATTAACTTCTTGAGCAATTTGAGCTACAGTAGCTCGTCTGTTTGATCAGACCACATGGGCCAGCCTTCGCTTCCCACGTGCATCAATGAGCCTTGGCAGCCCATGATCCTGTCGTCGGTTCACCACTGTTCCCTCCTTGGACACCTTTTGATAGATACTGACCACTGCAGACCGTGAACATGTCTAGCCATCACAATTTGGCCCTTGTCAAACTCGCTCAAATCCTTACATTTGCCCATTTTTCCTGCTTCTAACACATCAACTTTGAGGACAAAATGTTCACTTGCTGCCTAATATATCCCACCCAACAACAGATGCCATGATGAAGAGATAATCTGTGTTGTTCACTTCACCGGTCATAATGTTATACCTGATCAGTGTATAATATATACACACAATTTTGGCATTAACCGGGGTCTGAAAACAGATTTTTTTTATTTTGGCCAGTTGTCATTTTCTGCAAATAAATGCTCAAAATGACAACAAAAAAAATTTATTTAGAAGAAATATTGTTAGTAGTTTATAGTATAAAATAATTTAAATTCTAATTTACATAAATATGCAGTTTTTTCAGAGCTGTATTTTTATACATTGTAACGATTTTCATGAGGTAATATATATTACATATACATCTCTGCACTGATATAAAACTAGTAGAAGTGTAGCATCCTAAACTGTGGTCAAGCCGTATCATGTAATCTACTTCCTAACATACACACACATACACACCTGCATTAATATGGAGCATGTGTAGCGGCCTGACCCCTAACAACAGTTTCTCTCCTGTGTGTGGGTGCCTGGGGCTTCTTCTTCGGCCCCCGAGGAGCCCCTTCATTAATCGGCCTTGTTCTGGGGGAGGTACTTAATGCACACACACGACAATCGACGGGACTGTAATTGCGTTGTCAGGGGCCAAAAAACAAGCCTGCTCCTCCAAACAGACATCTGGCAAGGAGGCAGAGAAAGCCATGTTGTTAGGAGAGGGAGAGCGAGGCAAGACAAATAAAATTACTGCTTGGGTTGTGAGATCGGTGGGAGCCCAGCCTGCCTAATCTCACCAATGGGAGAGCACGCCTGTTGTAACCCAATTACAGGAGCATAAGCAATTTGTTAGACACTTCACATAATGTAACAATTTCCCAATAAACTCTGACTTGTAATAACATTGCTGAGTGAGTGCATAAATTCTAAAGGAACGAAGGAGGGTTGGATGCCACAGCTGCGGGCAGAGAGTTAGCAGCATCAGCAAGATCTCTCACATTTACACTCCGACCTGCTTCCAGTTTTTGAGCTGTTTAGATAAGGATGAGGATAGCATAAACAGAATTATGGTTTTCAACCGAATACTCACCATAAAAGGCAGGGTCTCAAGGGGGTTTGTACTAACTCCTGATAGACCAATCAAGTGCCAATCCAAAGTGTACTGTAGGAAGCGTAATATATGCAGAATGAAGAAAACTGTAAATGGATTGGGGAGTGTAAATACAGTAAAATTTAACCATCAGACATTACACTAGTACTCAAACGTTTAAAATCATGCAGCTATTGACTGTAACTACACACACACACACACACACTTTTTATACAATTACACGCAGGATATTTTATGCACATAAACAGAAAGAGGACTACAAATGTTCAGAATTCTAATACATTTGCAAAATATTGTACTTCCACAATGTGACCTTTCCGAGTGAAACAGTATTTCAATAATAAAAAACCTTATGAGTGGTATTTGACGTTATCCATTGAGAAATTATTGGATCGTGGGCCTTATATACTAGAGCAGTGTTTCTCAACATTTTTGACTCCAAGGCCCCATTTATCCAAGGCAATATTTAAAGATTCCAGTCTGATATGTACCTCTGGTACTTCTGTTGTAATAAAAAATAAATAAACCCAATGATGCAAGTTTAATGTTGTACATCTTAAAGAGTTTTGTTTTTAGCATTTTAATTAAGATAGTTATTATAATGGAATGTAAATCATTTTAAGACTTATTTGGGCCCCCTTGGAAATTCGCTGAGGCCACCTAGTGGGTCTCACGCCCCCTGGTTGAAAACCACTGTACTAGAATGAAGACAGACCAAATGAGAGTTTGCTAAATCAGTACCAAAATATATTTTACTGATAGTAGTTATTTATTTAAATGCCCGAGTGGCCTAAGTGACTTCCGTGTAAAGAGAAAGTTGCTTCAGTGGAAGAGTGATCCAAGAATATGAAACCAAAAATCGGTTTATTCAGAATAAAATCCAGCCGCACTAATTGACAGTCAATGGGTTCATTTTGATGTTTATATGGCATCTGTGACAAAGTAACATCTGAGCAATTGATATACATTCTCTCATAAAATCTCACAATAATATTATCGAAAAGCCCATGGTTCTGTGGGTGACATATGTACTGGCTGCAGCTCAACACAGTTTGGCACAAAGTAAAAGAGAAAGCAGGATAGAGAGAGAGGCCATTCCCCTGTGAGTGAAAGCAAGCAGTCAAGGTCGGAGGAGATCAGGATGGGGTTAATGAAATGATGACAGCAGGGGTGAGTGGGAAAACTCCAGTGGTAATTTACAAGCCTCTCCCCTGTAGGGATGAAGGTTACACTGGGCCCTGTCGGGGAAAAAGCAGGAGAATGGGACAATGCGATGGATCTACACCATACTTCATGCCCCACGGGCTGACACACATACACATGCGTGCCCATAAATGAATCAATCAAACAACTCAAATGAATGCAAGATACTCAGGAAAGAAACTTATACTGTAACTATGACTTTTGAAATAAATGAGAGTGTTCATAAATTAGAGACAGGCTCCTTTAACCTTGTAAAGCCTGACATAAGAAATAATCAACAGAAAAATCTACATTTTTGAAATGCAACACTAAACAGATTACTGAACCTTGTCTTTTGTTGAGTATCATATTTGAAACATCAGTCTTTTTAATGGCTCATATATTGTGACATATGAGAATATGGAGCTCATTCTCAAGGAGGAAAAAAAACATACATTTTTTGTGTGCAGTTGCTGATATTTATATGGCCAAAGCAAGTTGAAATTGTGATAGCTTGTAATGTGATTACTTCATATGCATATATAAATACTAGCAGCTTGCCACACTAAATCTCCGAGTAATATGTGTTCGTGAGATATTTAAATTATTTGTTTTATGATCGAAGCTCTAAACATCCCTCAAAATGCCTCATGTACCATATTTGATACTATATTTTAAAATGAATTTTTGAAGAAAAAAATGGTGTATAATCAAAGTAAACTTAATGTTGCTACTGTCTAGCAAGTGTTAAAATATTAAAGTATAAAAGTTACTCATAAGGTTACTTCATAAATATCAGTAAAGATTTCACAGCAATAAGATGTGCACCATGACCTGAAGTAGAATAATTTTAGAATTATGCTAAATGGCCTTTTACTTGAAAAAATAAAAATACAATAATTTAATCAATCATACAACAGAAAGACATGTAGTATAACAGGCTAATCAGCAAAGTCTTGATCATGTTGATCATTTAGAGGCCTTGTGATCATTTAGAGGGCTTATAAATTCCATATAAAATATGACAGTAGGCTTTGTAAGGTTTAAAGTTTAATTCACCCCCCTTTGACCCCTCCATAGATAGCAACGTAATTAACACTTTCAAGGCCCAGAAAGGTAGTTGTTAAAATCGTCCATGTGACTACAGTGGTTCAACCTTAATTTTAATGAAGCGTCTGTGTCAGTCTCCTACAGTTTACATTGTAAAAACCGTGCAGCTCCTGTGTCATTGTCACACGTATGCATTGTGGTGCTCAAGTGAACAGCATCGGTTGACGTAGAACTAGAAAGTGCTGTATTTACAACGTAAACTGTGTAAGAGACTGGCACAGACAAGACAAAATTGTTGAATAAAGTCGTTTTTTTTGTTTGTTTTTGCGCTCAAAAGGTATTCTTTAAAATTAAGGTTGAAACACTGGAGTCACTATTTTAACAATGTTTTTACAACCTTTCTGAGCCTTGAAAGTGTTAATTATTACATTGCTGTCTGTGGAGAGGTCAGAGAGCTCTCGGATATCGTCAGAAAACATCTTCATTCGTGTTTCGAAGAGGAACCAAGGTCTTACGAGTTTGGAATGACATACGGGTGAGTAATTAATGAAGGAATTTTCAGTTTTGGGTGAACTAACCCTTTAATACCTTAAAAAAACCTCTCTACATCCCTGGAAATTACCAATTCGGTTCAAATTTCACATAAAACTACACCATATTTGGCATGATTTGAAAACAATACGGAAGCTCTCCACTTGCATTGCTAATCGTATTACGTTGCGACACAAGTAAAAGCCTGGATGTAAGTGATCGTTGTAATTAGAGTGCTTTAAATTACAGCCCTAATTCCAGACGATGTCCCCCACCATTCATATGCTGCTGACCACGCTAGAAATTCCTCCCTGATGGGACTCCTGGCTCTGTCATAAAACTATCGGCGGTGTAATCTTCAACTGATTTACCTGCAGTTTCCTCACCACCGCCCAATAAAAAGGGCGAGACCGCAGAGGTTTCGTGGGGCTAGTTTGTGATTAGGGATGCATAACCATATCCTGCTTTGATCGTTTCCATGCCTTATAACTTCTTGCATATATAATGCGAGGGACTCGGGAGACAGACAGAGTGCAGTGTAAGCAGGGAGGATTTGGGAGCAGCGTTGGGCTGCGGTCCTAATCTGGCTCTGGAGACAAAGCGTTTATGATGTACATCATTGGCTGAAGTGGAGAAAGAACTAATTATAGTCATCCCGCATGACACATCCTGAGGTATTGACCATTTGTTCTTTTTGGTTAGATGGGGTACTAAGCACCCGAAGAGCAGCTCTCAACTGTCCGAGGAAAGCTGATGAGTGCGTTAAAAACAACAAGAACTCTTATGAGAGACAAGCGGATGAAGTTGCTGACTACGGCAAAGTCGACAAATTAGACCCCAGTTTTTTAACTCATTTGTTTCCAGGGTAATACTTTTCAACCTGGCTAGAGCATAATGTTGTTTTCCACTCTGCCTTTTGGATCAGCAATCGCTACTGTTCTTGTTCACGGAAAGTTCAAGGCATTATTCACGAAGTAAAACTGTGACACTGACATTAAAGTATAAATGGATGTGTACTCTCTTCCACCACTCTCTGAGGTGGAGATAATGAGATGCTATATCACCATGATGGAGGGAGGGGAAATCTGATTAAGATGTGTTTGCATCCAACGTCTCAACTAACTGCGAAACTCATAAAACGCATTTGCTGTCTCCCCCATAACTAATGGCTGGTTTTCACGGCTTTGACAGCGAGCCGTGTGTGTTATTTTGTCCGGGTATTATAATAATAATGAGAGCAAATTAGAACAATCAATTTCCATGGGTGGTTCTTGATTGGGGATGATGGGCAATATGGCACTGGGTAATCCATCTTCCTGGCCCTGTCTCATTAATGGCTGCGTCGCCGCGACAACAGCCAATGGCTGTGCGGCGCTATGGAACACATGGGGGCACCATTCTGTGAGCCTATGTTCAATTAGCGGTGGCAGCGATAAACAGAGTGATGTATGCAGGCTCGCAGATGCGGTAGCTCGAGTTTAGAGCCTTTTAAAGCCCCTGTATGTATCCTCTGTGCCTCGACACACTCACATGAGCTTGTGCGATGCCCTCGCTGAATGTGTGCTAAACAGCAGTCAGCCAACAGTACTTCTTATGCAGGGAGCACTCCAAAATACAGATTCTTGCATTACAGCAAGAGTAAAGGAATCCCATTTGCCTTCCAATTTCACAGTGCTTTTTTGTAACTGGGAGCTTTTTATGTAAACGAGATGGCCACAAGAGGGCTTCAATGGTTTGACTAACAGGTCTATACTAACAAGGATGTTATTATTATTTTTTTTCATCAAAACACTGTTGACCACATAAAATTACATACACTCACACACACACACACACATCCATATACACACATATACATATATACACTCGTAGAAATCGTGGAACAGTCATAAAAACAGAATTTACTGTATACCTTGGAACTTCACTGATTATATATGTTGAATAAAGAAAAAGCAGGTCAGTACACTTATATCATTTTGCTATATAGACTAGTGTCTGTGAATATTAAATCACAAAAAAGACAATTTAAATATGAATCCTACACGTTCTGCACTCGTGTACATCTGTGTAAATGAATGGTGCAGACGCTTCCATTACCACAGACACACACACACACACACAAAGACACACACACGTGGCGCTTGCTGCGTTTTCAGTCTCCGCCTCACTATATGAGGACATGAATACATTAACTTTATCGCCAGAGCCACTCTGAGAGACACTTGACATTTTACCATTTCATTTGAGATATATCATAAACTCAAAGTTAAGGTTTAATTTGACAGAAATGTATTACTGTTGCACAGTAAAATTTAGATCTCAATGTAATAATACTGACACTAATAATAATAATAATAATAATAATAATAATAATAGGCTAATACATTATCAAAACTTTATGTAAAGGAATAATCAAAAAATTGTTGTTTAATTTCATATGATTAAAAGATAAATTAAATTAATATTTTCTGTCTTCATTTGATTACCTGAAAATACACAACAAAGAATTTGTGAGAAAGAAAAAAAAACATTACAAAAAAAATTAAAACTGAAAACAGCATTTGGTTAAAATTTAACGGAATATACACACACATACATGCATACGCACTGCATATTCCACTTCAAATAAATGCTGTTCTTTTTAACCTAATATTCAAAGGACCATGGAAAAAAGTATCATGGTGCAACAAAAATATTAAACAGCATAACTGTTTTCAACATAGGAAATAATAAGAGATGTTGCTTGAGCACCAAATCAGCAGATTAGGATGATTTCTGAAGGATCGTTTGACACTATTTTTCAAATATATATCGTGTGAAACTATTTTTCTAATATATTTCAAAATAAATCTAATTATTAAACTAAATTAACCATATAGACCAAATTACTGATCTAATTACTGATCTAAAGCCCACATTGTTACTGTATGATAATCGAAATATATTCTGTTGCATTATTTTTCTGTTTAACACTGTGAAGCTGCTTTGAAACAATCTGCATTGTTAAAAGCGCTATATAAATAAAGTTGACTTGACTTGACACTGAAGACTGGGGTAGTAATGACTGCTGAAAATTCAACTTTAAATTACATTTTAAAATATATCAAAAAAGGAAATGGTTATTTTACATTGTAATCATTTCACATTACAATATTACATTTGTAATCTATCATAAATCAAAAACAGCTCAAGTTCTTCCAAATCAATAAATATAGCGTAGTGAATGAGGTATGATTTTTAACAACGACTGGCTATAAAGAAAGACTAAAGGACAGAGGAGATCGCCATTGATCTGGAGAAATCTAACCTGCTGTCAGCTTGTGAGTAGCTGTCCCTGATTACATTCATCAGAGAATCAGCCATAGAGGGAAAGGATATTAGGTTTCAGGGGCAGCCATCAATCTAAGTCATTCTTAACCTGATCAAGTACACAACACTCTCCAACCCAACATTACAAGAACACACCAACAGCAATCAACTAGACCGGCTCAATCTATACTCCAGGGACACATGTGCTAGCATGAGGATTGAGGAGTGAAGGAGGCGGAATGATGAGCAGGTTTCTATATATTTACTCCACCAGTGCCATAATAACAGAACAAAAGAAGTTTGACAGTAAAGTCATGTCAGCCCACAAGGTCAGCTTTCTCTAGTTACATTTTAATTAGGCTGCACGATATTGGAGAAAAGTGTGATAGCGATAACTCATTAAATGATGTGATATGATAATGTAACAAAACTGAATCAAATGTAAAAAAACAAAAAAAGTATAAGCTTAAAACTTATAAGCTTATTACACGGCTTTGTGGAATACTTGATTCTGATTGGTCAATTGGGCATTCCAGCGGAATGTTATTCACAGATAACAACCACCAAAGTGAATAACACCGCTTAACCGGGTACCACGAGTTATCTTGACCGGTACTACTTATAGCTATGCTTAACGTGTCACTCCGCTGTCCTTGACTGTCTGGTGCCATCTTGTGACTAAAAAACACTTAACCACCACGGGTTACAATGGAAGACTTCAAGGAGTTCACCCACAATTAGCCCATGATTTACTCACCCTCGAGTTATCCTAGGTATATATGACATTTTTCTTTCAGACGAATACAATAGGAGTTATATTTTAAAAAGTCCTGGCTAATCCAAGCTTTATAATGGCAGTGGATGATGTTAAAGTCCATAAAAAAGCTAGCCTGGCGTGGCCATACTCAATTCTCGTCAAAATAGGAGTCTGGTACCGCTCCATTGACCTTTGATTATGGGGCGTCTTTCAACCAAGCCAGGAAAGACCTCAATTGGATAGACCTACAACCAATCAGAGCAACGGAGCGACACGTAATGTTAGTTGTCAAATGTCAACAGAACTCAACTGCACTGTGTTGTCAAGTCTGTGTTTTTCTCCATGTCTGCGGGTTGAAGCGACCCCAATTATGTGATTGTATAAACCCAGGAATGCGAATTTTAGCAGGCAACCGTGCCAAAATAACATATTTTGCCAACCAAACGCCATTTTTTTCCGGAGAACACCCCGGAAAGTTATTGTTTTGGGCTATAGTTTTGAGTAGCAACCCTGGCAACCAAAAAAACTTGGCAACCCTGTCTGCACGCGCGCTGGATTAAGTAACGTTACAAGAAAAAGATGAGTGTAAACGATCTTTGCCAGTATTGTAATAAAAGAATTTAAGGATACACAGAGTACTTACCAACACGATCATCGTTTCTGAGAGAAATAGTGAAGGTGAATGCATATACGAACAAGTTCTCCGTTTAGGATAAGAGCAAATTCAACCCAAGCGCCTTTGATGACGTGGATGATTACGTTAATGTTGATCATCTGTCCATCATCGTCTAAAGCCCACCCTGACAATTTCATTGGTCCGAACAGTTTCTGTTCGGGCATAATAACTCCTCTATGGATCGAGAACGAATTGCCTGAGCAAAAAATTTTATGGGCGGGGCTAAATTCGGCTGGCATCCAGGCTATAAAAATGCATCTGTCCGTCAAATAACGTGCTCCACATGGCTCTAGGGGGTTAATAAAGGCCTTCTGAAGTGAATCGATGAGTTTGTGTAAGAAAAATATTGATATTTAAAACTTTATAAAGTAACGTTTCGGCCGATCGCCTTCCATATTCAATTTATAGGAAAAGTGTTGAAAGTGCATCTGTAGTTCAAAAGTTTCAGTTGTCAGTAAGCATTTTGAATTGCGAGAAGGTATTTTCAACAATTTTTCCACAGAAGGGGATTGCCCAAAACGTTACTTTATAAAGTTTTAAACATGGATATTTTTCTTACACAAACACATCAATTTGCTTCAGAAGACCTTTTTTAACCTCCCAGAGCCGTGTGGAGCACTTTTTTTGACGTAAAGCTGCATTTTTTTAAGGACTTAAAAAAACAGAGCTACAACTACTGCCATTATGAAGCTTGGATGAGCCAGGACTTGGATGAGCCAGAAATAAATACAACTCCGATTTTATTCACCTGAAAGAAGAATGCCATATCCACCTAGGATGACAGGAGGGCGTGTAAATAAATATAGTTAAAGTTTTAAAATATATATTTTAAAAACTATGACGAAAATCTACTGTCATTTTCGTCAACAAAATAAAAATGAGACAAAAATGTTAGGGAGGGTCGATTAGGAAAGATAACTCATAACTGATGTCCTGTGTAATAAAAGCGCACATGTAAATTTTAACGTGCGGATCTAACGGCAGGAAAACACGGGCCACGGCGCTGTTGTGCTTCTACAGGCTCACGCGACAGCGCTTCAGAGCGGAACAATCAATGAAAAGCACATTTATGCCAGGTAATTGTTTATGAACTAATGCTGAGGAAAAAATGACAAAGTTTACTTTACGAGTTTTATATAGTTATGTTTTAGACGGTTGTAACAATGCATATTTTATCTCCCTCAACTAAATGAGCAACTGCAATAGTAAAGCGCAGCCGAAGACATTTCAAAATAGGAGTCCCGGTGTATTTTGAGCTTGTTTATAATTAAAGGTAGCCTGACGTGGTCATACTCAATTCTAGTCAGAATATGAGTCTGAAACTGCTCCATTGGGCTTTGATTATGGGGCGTAGGAAAGACCTCAATTTTATAGACCTACAACCAATCAGAGCAACAGAGCGACGCATAATGTCAACAGAACTCAACTGCACTGTGTTGCCAAGTCCGTGTTTTTCTCCATGTCCGCGGGTTGAAGCGACCCCAATTATGTGATTTATAGACCCATGAATGCGAATTTTAGTAGGCAACCATGCCAAAATAACATATTTTGCCAACCAAACGCCATTTTTTTTCCTGGAGAACCCCACCCGGAAAGCTATTGTTTTGGGCTATAGTTTTGAGTAGCAATTGCGCAACATTGCAAAAAAACTTGGCAACCCTGTCTGCACGCGCACTGGATTAAGTAACATTAGAAGAAAAAGATGAGCGTAAACGATCTTTGCCATTGTTGTAAAAAATAATTTAAGGATACGCAGAGTACTTAGCAACACGATCATCTTTTCTGAAAGAACTAGTGAAGGTGAATGCATATACGAACAAGTTCTCTGTTTAGGATAAGAGCAAATTCATTCAACCCAAGCGCCTTTGATGACGTGGATGATTACGTTACTGTTGATCATCTGTCCATCATCATCTAAAGCCCGCCCTGACAATTTCATTGGTCCGAACAGTTTCTGTTTGGGCATAATTACTCCTCTATGGAACGAGTACAGACCGAATTGCCCGAGCAAAAAATGTTGTGGGCGGGTCTACATTCGGCTGGCATCCAGGCTAAATTAAAGGTACACTATGCAACTTTTCCGTCCGCTAGAGCGCGCCTGTTCAAAACAAAAGCGTAGTTTGATGACGTCAAGTTTGAGCGCAGAATCTTGGGACATGTGGTTTCCACCTCACAGCCGGTGGAATAGAATCGGGATAGGACTCGGGCAGAAATCATGTTCATTGATGCGATTATTAACGTCACTGTAGTATGAAGCAGAGCAGGAGCGAGTGCTGTGGAGCTGAGCAAGGCCGCCGAAGCGATTGTAAAACACTTCTCGCGAGCAGCAGGACTTTTATTATGACGGGACACAGTCGCCGGTGCAATCTCCGCTTTTCCGGTCATGAGTATGAGGTAACACAGCTCCGTTTATTATATTAGATACATTTAAGTGTGTTTAAAATGATTTTATGACATTACTCTTTGCATTCGCTCAGTGGCTGCTGTGACACTTGTTCACACTCCAGTGAGAGTAAAGCTTTTCTGGAAAACTGGAAACGAGGGTAACGCAGATACGCAATTAACAGGCGACTCCCTCATACACTATGCTCACACGTCCCAGTTCATTGGTAAAAAATAGCGTTTTTCTCACAATTTACAAATAGTTGGAAACATTTGGGATATTGTAAGAACTCAACAGAACAAAATATATAACACTGGCCTGGTGGTTTTTGGATATTTTACTGCAAAAACCCTACATAGTGTAACTTTAAAATCCCACATTATACACGTTTTTTATATACACATTTTAATTAAATCCCAATTCATTCATTGTCAAGACAAAAGACTAAGAACAGTTTTTGACACATTATTCAATAAAGTATCAGGGTTATAATAGTTAATTAAAACCATTTAAAAATATATTCATTACTTGAAATTAAATAAATGTTAACTGAAATTTAAAAAATAAAACTTATTTATATCATTAATCATTAATAAAATATGACTAAACCTAAATGGCATTTAAGTCAAAAGACTATGACTAAAACTAAATCAAAATTTACTGTCAAAATGAACACTGGTATGAAGTATTATTTTAAAACATAAATGATTTTCACAAAGCAGCATGAGGTTGTTGACATGAGTCTTATGACAGATCAGTCAGACCCTGTAGGCCCTGAGGCAGACACAGGCCAGTGACGAAGATCTCTGGAACTTCATGCATCAAAACGTGTCATCATCATCACCACACTTTAACCATCAATGATTATATCAGGGTCAACTTGTGACTCAAACTATACATGTAACATTTGTTTGAACCCATTCAAACTAATTCTAAACACATAACCTGCATTCAAATATAGGAGACGAAGAACAGTATGTGAGCCAAGAATGTCCAAATTCATTATAGTATTCATAAAAGTGTAAATTAAATTTGGGAGAGGCCATGGGAGAGGATTTGTAAATGGCAGTGAAACGACACACCTGACACGCGACAGTGACAACATGGTGGATGAACATCTGAATTCCATTTCAGCTACACTCATTCACACTAAATAAACATAGTGACATGTCTTCTGCTCTGTATAGACTTTATGCCTGACATCACGTACAAACAGGAAAATGGGTCTGATGCTAAATGATTGGAGAAATCCGGCATATGTCACCAGACTGGCATTTTCACTGGAAGGCCCCATTATGACATTTTGATCAGTGTTGCCACTTTGGGGATTTTGTCACCAAATTTAACTACTTTCTCATTGTTGCTGCAACTTTTATTAATGCTTGGTGACAATGACCTATTTCAGCTATTTTTAAATAAAAATTAAGATTTTTTTATTTTAGACAATTAAACTGGCACTGGTTGGCCACACCTTGCCTTTACTGTACCCCACTCCTCTGAAGCCGATATAGTATGTATATTATTGACTTTTAATTTGGATAGTCTGTTAATATAATGTTTATCAGAGCTTCAAACGTTTAACATGCACAGATAAATAAGCATGCATTTAAAAAATAAACCAGGAATTAATTAAATGAGTAAAAGTGGGCATGCCAGACCTTACACAGGTTTTTTTTTAAAAAAAAAAAAAATCTAGATGAGTGAAATCTGTAGAAAGGGATTTCAGAGGAAGTTATTGCAGTTTGTAGGTATATAGGCAAACTAACTAGCTTCCCATTGAACACCAGAGGCATTCCATAACGATTATGTAGCCTACTCATTAACTCTAAACCGATTGATACACCAAACCGTTTATGAATATTGCCTTTTTGCTCCCCGTGCTGTATTTTTTTCGATTACTTACAATAGGATTCTCCGTAGTCCCTTCATTCTAGTGACCGCAGACTTTGTAAATTCACTTAGCTAATTGATTTCAGCAGAAATCACGTTGTTGACTGTCATGTGATTGTACAAGCTTGGCCTTGTTGAGAGAAGCGCGCCCCTTGGTCGGAAGTGCATCGCGGGAAGCGCGCGTGCAGGACAGGACTGGTGAGATGAGAGGCCGCCTCGCTGTCAATCATACGATGTTTTGCCTGTCAATCCAATGTGACCACACCCTCATGTCCGCTATTACCACACCCTCACGTCCAAGATGAAGTCGGTGGAGAGGCCGGTAGCACTAATAGACGGCCAGCAGTAACTAACTAACTAAACTTAACTTTTATCTCAAGAACACTTGTAGGCAGTAAATAACTATAAAATGGCCGAAGAAGTATTAATTACGAGTCCAGGCAAAATAACATCGGTAAGTAGACTATTTTATCACTATTTGAATGGTGTCATTTTGTTAAATAAAATGGTGAGTTTGTTTTGTAACTTATTTTTTTTTCGTTCTAGTTGTCTTATCATCCTTTCGAACCATATTATTGATTGCCATGTAAAGATTTTCAGTAGTATTTAGTTTAAAAATAATGTCTCAAATGGCTACTTTATTAAAGTGTAATTTTAGTAGGCCGTTGAAGTTTGGTTGATGAAGGTTTTGTAATAATAGGTTTTAAAATGTAGTGTAATTTCAGTATATTTAATGTCACATTTTTCTTTTGTAAGATATGGTGTGTAAAAAAAAGAAAAGCTTATTTAAGTTAATGTCACAAGACATTTTCTCAGCATCTTCCCTCACGTGTGGGACTATACAAGCAACTGTATCTGACCACTTAGTGAAACAAATTAAGTTTTCCACTCATGATCTGAAGTGTAACGACCACTGAAGTCACACCATGAGAAAGCTATTCTCTCCTCATCTGTCTTAAACTATTGCTTCAACATTTGAAGATCACCAGAATAGAATAGAATAGAATAGAATAGAATAGAATAGAATTTTTATAAAATTAAATATATTTGTTATGAAAGTAAATATGTTTATAAACATATTTTAATGTGTGCCACATTCATATTAAATACTCTACCAGTCTGACACATTAATGGACATTTTAATGTAAACCTGTTCTTTATATTATAAGCAACATGTATGTGTGTATCTTATATGTGTATGAAATGTCAATTATTGATTGATTTCTGATTTAATTCTTCCAAAACGCCCTAAGAATGTCTGAGACTACTTCTGAATGTAATTCTATGACATCAGGGTTACATGAGCGCATAGTTTCTTTCAAAGCAATTTTTTTAAGATTAAAGAAAGAAACAACAGAGCTAGCATGCCGTGTTAAGAAAAAAGTGAGGAAAAGTACAGCTAACAGGCCATACATATTTGCTCTTTTCTTTTTAATAGCATCTTACCTCATCTCTGCTGGCAGTGGCTTTCCTCACCTCCTTTGGTAGCTCAATGCTCTATGGATACAACTTAGCTGTGGTCAACTCTCCTGCTGGGGTAAGAGCTCGTTGGCATACTCAGTACCTTGATGACCAAAACTGCTTATCAAAAAAATGGGGAATCAGTAGACAACATAGCCCATGCTTTTCTGATCATCACAAAAAAGTGGCTTCCAGTAGAAAGATGTATGTCAGGCTTGGGGACAGAATAAACATAGTGGCCTGAACAGAGTTTTTTACTTACGCAAGATCTCAGAGAATGTTGCTTTAACACGATTCTAGACATTCTAGACATTCTTGTTATAGTGTGTGAATTCAATAAATGGGATATAAATATTAATATGTGTAATTTATATATATATATATATATATATATATATATATATATATATATATATATATAATCATAATTGTTACTAGAGAGCAGGAAGTTTGTCCAGCATAAGGGCATGGGACAAAAAGAGAAAGTTATTCTTCATCTTTCTCCATAAACTTGAAGAAACAAAGTGTTGAAGACTTATTTTAATTTTTTGTAGATGACTCAGATGTTATTTGTTCATCTTGGCTTGTCAGGCATTTTGTGCTGCAGTGGTTGCCTCTAGCAGCTCTTCATGTATATAAGTAGGGACCTATTTGCCCTGCCCCATTAGCCTGTTAATGATGAAAATATTTAAATTTTCCTGTCTGGTCTCCTGACTGGCTGTTATATACCCTATTTAAGTGGCTTTGTTTTGTGCTGTTTTTCTTGAAACATCATGTGCTAATGAAGAGGATTCAAACATAGAAATCCAAAAATTACAGCTGGAATGGTTTTATATATATATATATATATATATATATATATATATATATATATATATATATATATATATATATATATATATATATATTATTTATTTTTATTTATTTTTTAAGCAGAAGCTCAATCAGTATTATCAGTAATCCATATTTTTAGTAAACTCAGTTTTATTTAATTTGAATCTATTGTTGGAGTTCTCCCAAGTCTATTAAACGGTACTGCAGTTTTCCAGGCTTCCAGCTTAAATTAATTTAGAATAGAAAGAAAAAGGTACATAAACTGGAATTAAATTAGATTGTGACCTTAAAGTACACAAAGAACAGAGTGACTGAAATAGAAAGAAGATGCTTGTAAGTTCATGTAGATAGGTGTGTCTCACTGAACAGTAGCTTGATATATGAAAATGTGTTGAAATTTGGAATGGCTGTTCATGGCTTTCTTTGTATATATGAATTGAATCTGGCAATGCTATGGGTTAAAAAATATTTTACAGCATAGTAAATGCCCCCAAATAAAATCACTTTCATGACATTCGAAACATACTTGCTTTCTTCAGGCTACGAAATTCTTCTCACGGGACATATAGTATAGACTACTATTATGATACATTTATAGTGCTTTTTTTGTTTGTTATTTTGTAGCTTTAAAATCCCTTTTTTTACTTACAATACATGGAAAAAATTCTACTGAAAATAGGAAACCCATCAGTTTTTCAACAGTATGTTCAAGAGTAAATGCTAACAGTATTTTTGGGTAAACTTTTCACTTTAATTTCTCTCTCTTTCTCTGTCTCTCCATTTCCCTGTCACTCACAGTACATTAAAGACTTCTATAACCGTACAGTTATAAATCGTAATGGAACTGGACTAAATGAGGAGGCCCTGACGCTCATGTATTCTCTCACCGTTTCTGTGTTTGCGATTGGAGGCCTGGTCGGCTCTTTAATGGTGGGCACGCTGGTCACCAAATTTGGAAGGTAAGTCAGGAGGAGACCCATAACATCTGGCATGGTGTGGTCACTCTACCAGAAATTCCTCTGAGTGTCAAGGCCACCAAGGTTTATTCTTCCTCATCTGTCACCCCACCTGACCTCTCTGACTGCACTGAATGACTTTGCCTTTGCCTTGTAATTGGCCTTGTTTGTACTTTGGAAAAGAGCAGGCATTTTGTTCAGTCCACTAGGCTCTGAATCTCTTTGTTCCTGATTAGTTAAACCAAAAATAAAAAGGCTATAATCATTTACTCGACCACATGTCGTTGGATGACTTACTTTTTCCATGGAACACTAAAGAATACATTTTGAATGACATACTGGTTGTTTTTTCTCTCCTTGCAGTTACAGTGAATGGAGAATATAGAGCTTAAAAAATAAGACAAAAGCACAATGAACGTATCATAAAAGTGGTCCGTTTGACTTATATTCCAAGTCTTTTTATGCTAAACAGTAGCTCTGTCTTGGACCACTTTTATGATGCTTTTGTGTACTTTTTGAAGCATGAATGCTTCTGTCTGCATCCATTGAAACTGCATGGAAAAGAGTTACTAGTACCTTATTCAATTTCCCCTATTTTTTAGAAAAAGAAGGCCATACAAGTTTGAAACAAAATTAGGATGAGTAAATAATGACAGAATTTGTATAACTGGCAACATGTAGTATTATTGTATAGTGACAAAACTGTTTAATTAACCACTTTCTGACTATGTTCACTATGTTAGCCATAGCCTACACTTCTATTTTCGGCTCTCCAAGGACTCTGGAAGTCCTCCTGTCTAGTCTGTTCTGAGTGTCTATGAGTGGCGCCATGAGATTTGACTGCAGACATTTAAATGCAAATGAAAGACGATGATTCATGACCTTATTTATTGTTCTAATCAATTTCAGTCCAGCAAAATGTTTTATAGCAGTAAGGTGATCATAACGCAGAACACGGTGGAGCCGTCTGTAAATCAGGGGGAAAGTTTACAACTTGATAGAACTAATCAAGGAATGCAGCTATTTCACCCAGCAGCACTGTCATGGAACATCAGTTATCTGGTTTTGATAGTTAAACTCCCAGGTGGTCGGATATTGAGCATGACTGTCCTAGCTTAATGAGCAGTGCCAGAGCAGGACTTCACATTGTTTGCTTTTGCAGGAAAGGAACAGTGGTCAACTCCACTGTACTGGTGTTCATAGCAGCATCCTTCATGGGGTTCAGCAGGATCTGCTCACCGAAATGGTCATCTTTGGTCGTTTTGTCACAGGAATACATTCAGGTATGTCCCAGCTGAAAAAAGCAGTTAAAGCAAAGTAAGACATGAATGGACTCTGATATGCTTTCCTTATCTCCGTCTTCCAGGTATCTCTCTCAGCGTGGTGCCCATGTATCTGGGAGAGATCGCTCCTAAAAACTTAAGAGGCTTCCTGGGGCTCATGCCCAGCATTTTTATTTGCGCTGGGGTTTTCTCGGCTCAAATCTTGGGCCTGCATGAACTTTTGGGGAAGGTACAACAGCGAACTTAACTTCAATAATTCATTTAACATCTTATAGTTACATTTTCATAAAAGTTATGAAATAAAGCTCAGTATTCTGTTTCAATTTGTGCTTTTTTGATTGACAGGAGGAGCACTGGCCACTGTTTCTCTCTCTTGTGGTTGTCCCTACCTTTATCCAGCTGATGCTGTTACCGTGGTTCCCAGAAAGTCCACGCTACCTGTTGATTGAGAAGCACAATGTTCATGCCACTATCACTGGTGAGAAATGAATTTGAGTGAGAATTTGAACCATTTTAGATGCTTTCATTGACATGTAGGAGGGTGATCGTTGCCATGAAAGTATATGAGAGATACAGTATATGTTATTTGTACGTTTTGTTAAGTTGGGAATGTGGTGGGGTGGTATGACTGGGATATCGCAAAGTGACAAATAGGGCACCTCATGTTAAATCTTTGCTGACGCCTGATATAGATGAAGGTTAAACCAATATTTTGTGTTCTCTTTGTTGGTGCAGCCTTGAAATGGTACAGAGCCAAATGCAACATCCAGGCAGAGATAGAGGAGATGCAGGAGGAGCAACGCTCTCTGTCCTCAATGGAGACTGTGTCCGTTTGGCAGCTGCTACTGGACCACACAGTTCGCTGGCAGGTCCTGTCTGTTGTGGTCATCAACATCGGTATGCAGCTCTCTGGCATTGATGCGGTAAGGTTAACATATACTGTTGGCTGACTACACTGCATGTTTTGAGATTGCTTGTTGTACCTGTTTGTTCTTCGTAATAGAAAGGTGATGGTATGAACACAGTGAACAGTGATGGCATCTCAGTATGGCGAGTATTTAGCCTCTAAAGCCTCACAAAATGTCTTCCAACATCAGATAAAAAGCAGAAAACTAGAGTTCAACCTGTGCAACAGAGCATTGGCTATGGGCCAGAATTTAAAGTGGCTATAGAGCTCTCATTTCTTTATTCATCAGGAAGGCAAATTACCTTTTTGAAATAGTTTGCTTAACTTCAGATTAATTATTCAGATGATTAAGAGGACAGAGCTGACAGAAACCTCACTCTTTATCCATCAGAGCTTAACAAATTACAATCTTTTTTTTCTTCAAAGTGTTTATGGAATCTAATTTGCACTACCCTGCTACAGCAATAAATATAAGCTATTATTCAAGTAAATTAGATGTATTTTTTAATTGTTACATCATTAAAATGGTAATTATGGTGATTTGGCAGATCTTTTTTGATCTATAAACATTCCCCTTTAAATCAGAGCTAACAATTTAACAGTTAGCATGTGATTCCCGAAAAGAATAGCTCTTTTTCCCTTCTCAGTAGTAGTTGGTATAGTGTTGAAATTAGACCTGACAGCTCTTTTATACAATCAGAACCAGGGTTATGAATAAGAATTATGATGCATCTCCGCAAAAAACACAATGTACTATTAAAGGGGTACTTCAGCGCTGGGAAGATGAATCTGTATTTAAACTCGGTCATTAATGTTGTAGAAATATGAAATTATTTTTGAATTTGGTGCCTTCTAGGCTGAGAAAACACAGAAAATGTATTTTTGTCTCATGGGGATGAAAGACAACAATTCCCAGAATGCACTTCGCTGCCCGCGGCTGCTCTAGGCACAGCTTACTGGTTTACTTGCCCACCGCGTCCATTTTCATAAAATCAGTTCAGTTAGAGACACTACAATTAAAAACTGAACCTGTCTGTTCAATATGAGTGAGTCGATTGAGTGTCACGGTTGTCACGGCACAAACGCAGCAGGATCGGATTACATTCATCACATGAGCTGAGGTAAGCGCGGGATTCGCGGTTGCGGCCGCATTCACTGCACGTGAACAGTCTGGCGCATTTTCAGTTCATGTCTTTGGAAGCTTAACTTTCATAAGAATTAATTTGAAAAGTTGAAACACTCACTTTGCTCTCCAGTTACATGAATCTCCGCAGCTGCCCGAGCCGAGTGCTGCGAGTGCTGTGAATGCAATGTTTAAAACATGTGGAAATAGCGCCCTCTGCTGGCTGTAGTCTTTAGCCTCTGGACAAAAACTCCTCCGATGATGCAAAATGACGATATTTGCGCCAACGGAGGAATTTTTCCTCGTCTCAGGGTCATATGAGGGGGGAAAGTACGATAATGCGAATATACTCCTGGGTTTCTAGATACAAAGCTAAATGCTAATCGCTGAAGTAACCCTTTAAAGATCTTCTCCTAAAGAAATGGTGCAAAGCTTTCTAGCATCACATTTAAAGGTTATACCAGTGTGAAATGCTCTTGAATTATTAGATAAAACATTTTTTTTTAGAAATGTCTTTTAATTGGATTATTGTCCTGAAATGTTGTTGGTGGCAGACTTCTTCATGTAATAATGAGGATAAAGATAGAGAGCACATTATCAGGCCCAGAACTTGTTCGAAAAGTTGTACATACCTCACTCCTTGCTTTTTGTCCACTAAATGATTTGATGTTGGCAAATTTTACACTGTTTTGTTACCAAAGTTTAACACACTGCAGAATTCCACAGATGATCACCAAAAATCAGTGAATGCAGAAAAAAAGTCTGCAGATTCCATTTGGACTTTGTCAAATCGCAATTTTAAACCTCATGAAGACAATAAATAAAAGCTATTATCCCATTGGTGATTTATCAGCTACATTTATTTTCAGACATTGACAATCATTCCACTGATTCTGAAAATAAAAAAATTCTAGCATCAAATCTTTTGTGAGGAGTTCCAGAACATGACAATGTGTGTGACTTGCATTATTCAGTTAGCCTGGCCATTACAGAGGTTATTAAAATGCTTGCTGGACAACAGAACAGCATTTCCTCACAGTTTTATATGGCTACATAGCTAAAAGATCAATATTCGTCTATTAACTATTGTAACTGTATTTCATTCCCGAAAACATAGTATTTGTCACACTTATTCATAAATAAATCGGTAACACTTTACAATAAGGTTGTATTAGTTAATACATTAGTTAACATGAACTAATGATAAAGCATTTATTTATCTTTGTTAATGTTAATTTCAACATTTACTAATGCATTAATAAATTCTTGTTGACATTAGTTAATGCACTGTCAACTAACATGAACAGCTGTATTTTTATTAACTAACATTAACAAAGATTAACTAATGCTGAACAGAGGTGTTGTTCATGGTTAGTTCATGTTAACTAATGTTAACTAATACAACCTTATTGTAAAGTGTTACCAATAAATCTTGTCTTAGTTTCATTTTCATGGACTTCAAGTTATTCGTCATTGCTTCCTGTTTCTTTTGTTCATGTTTCCCCATTATTATTAGGTACCATGGATATTCATTTGATCATTACACCTGTTAGTCTTTTAGCTCATTGTCTATGTACAGTTGCAAGAAAAAATATGTGAACCTCTTGCAGAATCTGGGAAAAATTTAAATAATTTTAACAAAATAAAAGAGATCATACAAAATGCATTTTTTTTTAATTTAGTACTGTACTGAATAAGATATTTTACTTTTTTTTTTCTTTTCTTTTTTTACATAATGTTCACAAGACAAAAAATAGCTGCATTTATTAAAATGACTCTTTCAAAAGTTTAAGAACCATTGATTCTCAATACTGTGTTTTTACCTGGATGATCCACAGCTGTTTTTGTGTTTTGTTTTCTGATGGTTGTTCTTGAGTCCCTTGTTTGTCCTGAGCAGTTAAACTGCCCAATGTTCTTCAGAAAAATCCTCCAGGTCCTGTACATTCTTCAGTTTTTCAGCATCTTTTGTGTATTTGAACCCTCTCCAACAGTGACTGTATGATTTTGAAATCAATCTTTTCACACTGAGGACAATTGAGGGACTCAAACACAACTATTAAAAAAGGTTTAAACATTCACTGATGCTCCACACGATGCATTAAGACCCGGGGGGTGAAAATGTTTTGAATTTGAAAATCAAGGTAAATTGTTCTTAGTTTGTTTTCCGGGAAACATGCAAGTATCTTCTGTTGCTTCTGAAGGGCAGTACTAAATGTAAAAAATGTATAATTAAACAAAATAAGAAAAATTTTAAAAAACCCTGTTCAAAAGTTTTCGCCCCCCGGCTCTTAATGTGTCATGTTTCCTTCTGGAGCATCAGTGAATGTTTGAACCTTTTTTATTTGTTGTGTTTGAGTCCCTCAATTGTCCTCAGAGTGAACAGATGGATTTCCAAATCCTACAGTCACTGAAAAACTGAAGAATGTGCAGGACCTGGAGGATTTTTCTGAAGAACATTGGGCAGTTTAACTGCTCAGGACAAACAAGGGACTCAAGAACAGTCATCAGAAAACAAAACACAAAAACAGCCGTGGATCATCCAGGTAACAACACAGTATTGAGAATCAATGGTTCTTAAACTTTTGAATGGGTCAAAACTTAAACTTTTGAATAAATTCAGCTATTTTTTTGTCTTGTGGACTATATGTAAAAACCATTTTTTGTAAAATATCTTATTCAGTACAGTACTAAATAAAAAATAACACATTTTGTATAATCACTTTCATTTTGTTAAAATTATTCAAATTTTCCCAGATTCTGCAAGCGGTTCACATACTTTTTCCTGCAACTGTACATTTAATTTCCTCTGTGTTCTCAAATTACGTTTGGTTATTGTTTGTGTTAACGCTTGTGCTGAGACACCAAGTCTCGTGGACTTGGATTATCTGAGTTTATTTTCTTATTAAATTCATTTGTTTTGAAATCTCGGCCCCACTTTATATTAGGTGGCCTTAACTATTATGTACTTACATAAAAAATAAGTACAATGTACTTACTGTGTTCATATTGTGTTGCAAAACACCTTTTGATATTGAGGTGGGATACGGGTAGGGTTAGGGACAGGTGTGGTGGGATGGGTAAGTTTAAGGGTAGGGTTAGGTGTAAGGGAAGTGTCAACAGTGTAATTACAAATGTAACTACAGAAATTAATTACAGATGTAATTACATGCAGGTATTTTTTTAAATGTAAGTACAATGTAAAAACATGTATGTACACAATAAGTGCAGTGTATCAAATTATTAATTAAAATGTTAGTACATAGTAATTAAGGCCACCTAATATAAAGTGGGTCCGAAATCTCTAATAACCCACCTGAAAATGGGCAAACGGAAGCTCAGTTCACTGCCATTGCACAAAAGGGACTTACTTTTTTTACTTTGCCTTGGATTTCTGCCGTCTTGCCGTACAGACAAATTATGACGATGAGACACTGACTCAAATCCCTGTTTTGGATCAGGGCAAATTACCACCAGCCAGTAGACCTCCCAGACATCAAAGTAGTTAGCTGGAGGCAGGTCGTTACTCTTTCCTCCCTCTGCATCACCTGGGACCATCAGGCTCATGATTCCACCTGACTCCTTCGGCCTACCTGCTCTACCTGGGTCCTACACTCGGGAAAACATGAACATCGTCATGGACTTGTGAGCTGTCCGCTGCACTCCAGCCCTCCTCCTCTTTGGCTCAGTCTGGCTCTGCTTTTCTCAGGATCAGCATCAGTCCTCAGTCGCACCGGTTCCACCGCAGCCCTCCGGTACCCCAGTTCCACCTCGGGGGTTGTCGTTGCAGCTCGTCTCCATCTGCGCACAGGTCTCCACCTCCATCGGGTCCGTTACCACTGTCCATCCCCAAGGTGGCGTTGAACTCTGCACCACCATGGCTCCTCCCTCCGGCAACACTGCCGTAGGGCGCCACCCAGGCAGGTCTCTGGGTACCCTACTGTCTCTCGTCGGTAATATCTCTGTGGCTCCTGCCACCATCCCCTCCTCCCTGGTCACTCCTTTTTGCCTGCCTGCCTATTTCCATCCCTTGGCCAAACTGCTTGTCCGCCTCCTGAAACCCCTCCTGTACCATACTACGGCGTGAGACGGCGCCTTCTCAGAGGATGGTGCAATGTCACACTTATTCCGTTATCTTGTCTTAGTTTATTTTTCCTGGACTTTTAGTGTGTTTTCAATTCACGGTCGGTTATTGTTTGTGTTAACGCTTGTGCTGAGATACTGTTTCGTGGACTTGGATTATCTGAGTTTATTTTCTTATCAAATTCATTTGTTTTTGGAATCTCTTGACTTATTGTCACCTTTGGACCTTTAAATCATGACAGTCTTGAGCTGCTGATGTATAATCCAAGTAAGACTATCCAGGTTTGCCCTATGGGGTTTTGATATCAAATTTGAATATTAAATGACATTGACTGGAGGGCCCTTAGGTGGCAGGTGACCCTGTGAGTGTCTGTGTGTGTATTCAGTGTAAATGGGGCTGACAGGTGGTGAGTCTTGGCTGACTTCAGCATGAGCAGCAGGAGAGAGGCAGTCCGTGTGTGTCCTCTACAGTCCCAGCAGCTCTCAAACCGTCTGTGTTCTCTCTGATTACCCCCCTGCCTAACCTCACACACAGCCCTCCAGCCCTCAAATTGAATCTGAAGTGTTGTATGCTGTAACCGCTCGCAGTCACGATATGCCACCTGTACAAGCCAAAATCACTATCCTTCCACTTACCCTCTCATGTTCTCCCCAGATCTGGTTTTACACCAACGACATCTTTGAGAACGCTGGAATCCCAGCCCCGGAGATCCAGTACACCACTGTAGGAACCGGAGCTATAGAGATCGTTGCAGGCCTCATAGGGGTGAGTTTTCATATTCAGCCAATACTTTCAATGTAGTCGATAGTGGTAAAAGACTATCTGATCAAAATAGTATCACTTGGTCTATTACTTCATAAAATTTGATAAAAACTTTATAAACCTTCTTAAAATGAATTGAACCCCATTTGTAATTTTTTTGTTTTGTTTAAAGCATCAATGTAACAAAAAATATATTGATAACAGCTTAATAAAATAAAATATTTTTGTTTAAAACAAGAAAAAAAAAGAACCAAAGGGATCAAATAAAGTTAAATCATCATTGTTATATCAATCATATATCGTATAACAATCACTTAATATCTTTTGCGATTTTGTTACTTGTGTAAAAAATAAATAGTTTTAAGAATGATTAGAAATGGTACACTACTGTAGGAACTGGATCTATAGAGATTGTTGTAGGCCCCATAGGTGTGAGTTTTCATATTCTACTGATGCGTTCACAGAGTCGAATGTGAAAATTGTCTGTTTCAATTATTGATAGTGGTAAAAGACTATCTGACAAGGTTATATAGTGATGCAAAATAGTTTATTAGACATCTCTTGGTCTATTACTACACTAGAGTTGCTACATTTGAGAAAGAACGTCTTTTCATATCTCAATCATTTTCATTTAGCTTTGTCCTCAATCTTTCCCAGCTCACGTTGTGTATTTTTCTACTGTGACACTCATAAAAAACACTGTATAAGATGAGTGTTAGAGAGACTGATGTGTCTTGTTTTTGCCGCCTCCTTCCTTGGGTCACATCTCAGAGCTGTAATGAAGGCCAGATACAGTCTCTCTCTCTCTCTGTCCCAGTTGCGTCGCTTAGCCTGGATTTAGTGATGCACCAGCAGCAACCGGAGAGAAAGAGGCACACTGTTAGTCAGAAGAACTCATTGCTGTCAGTGTCAATTGGCCCTCACTCGGGAGGCGAATGGCACACGAGAGGAACGCTAGAGATTGGTTATAAAATTACAGCTATTCATTCTTATGTCAGCTTCACCCGCCTTTAAGTCAACAGTGCACAGCTTTAGCGCTCAATTTTAGCAGCATTTAATGAAAAAGCAAGGTTCCACTTTGTGCTTTTACAACATTTGCTTTCGAAAAAAGCACCAAAAGCCATCCTTTCAAGACAGCAGTTACTGATTAATCTGATCAAGACAAAAAGGAAGTGCATATTGTGAACATCCACATCTCTTGTTTTTCCTTCAGTGTTTCACCATTGAGCGTCTTGGGCGAAGGCCACTGATAATTGGAGGTTTTGCTGTCATGGGAATGTGTTGTGCTGGGATAACACTGTCTCTTATTCTTCAAGTAAGTGAAATATAGTTAATAAAGTGAAAAATACCTATCAAATATTTGGACAAGTGAGAGTGTAGTTTTTTTTTTTGTATTGTGATTATGAATAATCACACTTTTATCATCTTTACATCATTTAATCACCATTTACTATTATCACCTTTTCAGACACATGTGCCTTTCATGAAATATGTGAGTGTGGGGTGTGTGGTTGGGATAATCGCTGGATTTTGTATCGGGCCAGGTGAGCTTTTTTGTGTCTCTTATCCTTTCTTCTTTTAATCTACATCTAAAGTAATCTGCCTGGCTAAATCACTTTAAGTCATGCTCAGGCACATTCAGTAAAGCACTGCTTCAATTGAATGAGTAGTTGTCTGCTCTTTGACCCTGAATTCCCAGATGACTTCTTCGAATAGTGAAATAGCGACACCTGGGGGAAGAATTTTGAAAAGCAATAGCTTAGACCTCAATAATATACTGCATGTTTGAGATTTAGATGGTGTTGTCATATACTGTATATTCATTTTACAAAGACACTATATTTTCTATATGTTTATATTTTATCTGTTCAGAATAGTGTACTTGCAAACTTTCAGAAATAAGTAATTTAAAATAGATTTGTTTTTATTACATTTATTATTTTAATAATAAGTTTACATATAAAACAAAATGTGGTTCACAATCATACATATGCCACAATATATTTATATTGAAATATTTGGTAATTGTTAGACTGTACAGGTAAAATTGCAACATGTATATAGGACTTATACATATGTTATATTAACGATATTTTTGAGTATGTGTATATATATATATATATATATATATATATATATATATATATATATATATACAGTATAAATATATACACACACACTCAAAAATATCGTTAAACATATATATTAGTTGACAGTGATCTCTTGCACACAGAGCATTGAATGGCATTGTTTGTTTTCATTACATTTATTATTTTAATATTTTATATTTATAGAATTTTTTTTAATATTTGTTATTATTCATAATATTTGTGTATTTCATTAAACATTAAGTATTTAATCAACTTTGTTCACCAAAATTCACTAGGATTTATGCTATTTAGCATAAAGAATAATATTTTGATATATTTTTCATAATTTTTTAAAAAATAAATTAAATTGAAATTATATTTTTAAAAACAATTCTAACTTAGATGTTACATAAAAATTTAATACAAATTTATTTTTCTTGTTGCTAAATGGTTCTAATACAGATTTATTGAGTTTATTAGTTTATATATAAAACAAAATGTGGTTCACAATCACACATATGCCACAATATATTTCTATTGAAATATTTGGTAATTGTTAGACAGATAAAATCTAGACTGGATTACATTACATTGACATAGTGATGATAAATTGTACTGTTGAGTAGAAGATATTGACATTTTAAAGTGTTTCAAAGATCAAAGTATGAAAGTTAAAGTGTGTACTTCCCTCTATTAGTGCTGCATGAGCATCAGATTCATAGTTTATGCGCACAATAAGAACAGAGAGGAGTAGCTCTGCTACAGTGATGAATGAGACTACAAGTGCTTTACTGAGTTGATGCATTATCCAACCCAACTCCAAAATCTATAATTCATTCTCAGGCCCCAGTCTCAATCGGTGTAATTACGTCTTTAATTAGGATTTTTTATGGCTCATTGTTCATAAACAATGATGAATATGGCTTTTTAAGACAAAATCTTGCATGAACAATGAATTACAAGCAGAGTTCCTTATCAATTTAACTGCAGCACGCCTCCTGCTGCAATTATCACGCACAAATAATGAAGCCATCGCTTGGCTTGTTCCTGAATTCATTACATTTGAAATAACACCTTGTGCCTCCTTATTTTTCACTTGTAACCAAAAGGGATTAGAACTTAAGCAGTGGAACAATCTCTGCTTCCTGCATATTGAGATAACGAGCTCTTCATAAAGCTAGTTTATTATCTTCTCTCCAAGAACTGTTGCACTATAGAATAGCAGTGCGTACATGCATGTGCATAAAAGTGCATTCATAATATTATGCTTTTATGCAGTTTATTAGGCTAAAAAAATGACAGTTCTAGGTTCCACAGCACTTTTTCTCTGTGTTGTAAGTTGGTAATTACACATGAAAATAAACATGCTGTCACGATATACAATTAATACGCATGTGTCTTTTTTCAGCTGGTGTTCCGTTCCTGATCACAGCTGAGCTCTTCAAGCAATCCCATCGCCCTGCCGCATACACTGTGGGAGGGTCCCTTAACTGGATGTCGAACTTCACCATCGGCTTCATTTTTCCGTTCCTTCAGGTATCGTATTCACATAGTGCAGTTAAAGCTAAAGGTGCACAGCGTATAATCAGAAAAGGGTTTTCCAGGTCACCTTGTGCACTGAAAACATTTGTCAAAGTCAATCAGTGTGAAATTCAATCATCTTCATTTAATTCAACTGTTTTAAAACGGAATAACTTAGTTTGCGTTCCATCCTATTTCTCTGCCACAGATGTCTGCTGGGTCCTACTGCTATCTGGTGTTCTGTTCCGTGTGTCTGGCAGTGGCCATCTACGTGTACATTGTTATTCCTGAAACTAAAAATAAGACGTTTGTAGAGATTAGTCAGATGTTTGCTACAAAAGAGGCTGTGGAAGAGAGCCAGGCCCTCACTCACCCAGACCAGCTCAAACTGAAAAAGATGAATGGATATGGTTCACTTGAGAATGGTTCACTTGAATTCGACAGCTCTTCTTCCTGTCCTTGAACTCGGATGAAAAGCAAACAATGCGTAAGAAAAGTTTAGGGATTAGATCAACTCCAGAATCATATTGATTATCATCGATAAAATCCTGACTGAAAGGCATGGTTAAGCAGCTAGTGACTGCAAGAAGGTCCATTCCTCCCTAAAACAAAACCCAAGCTGAAATTAGTTTTCAGAATCAGATTTAGCTTTGCAATGATACTTAAACGTCCTGTGATAACTTGTGTGGAAGGACAGTGCCATATACATGTATTGCAACATGTATATTGTTTTTGAGAACTTGTTTTGAAATCACAAACTAGATTTGTCATGTTTATGAATTTTTTCATGTATATAGGACTTATACATATGTTTAACGATATAGATATATATAGTTCAATCTAAGAGTGATCTCTTGCACACATTGTGAGTGTTGAATGGCATTGGATCATTTCGTAATGATCAGGTGCTAACATACCACCTCGTCAAAGACTGCTGTAGCAGTTTTAAATACACTGAGATGTAACTTGCGCAGGTATTTTACATATAACTTTGTTTTAATAATAATTTACAGACATTTTGAATACTGCTACAGCTGTAAATTTCTATTAGTACATATACACTACCGTTCAAAAATGTAAGGTCAGTAAGGTTTTTTTAAAGAAACTTAAAATATTTTTATTCAACAAGGAAGCATTAAATTGATCCAAAGCGACAAAGATGTTTGTAATGCTCCAAAAGATTTCTATTTTAAATAAATTCAGTTCTTTTGAAGTTTTTATTAATCAAAGAATCCTGAAAAAAAAAAAAACGTTTCCACAAAAATATTAAGCAGCACAACTGATTTTTACATTTATAATAATAAGAAAGGATACTTGAGCACCAAATCAGCATATTAGAATGATTTCTGAAGGATCATGTGACACTGGAAGACTGGAGTAATGGCTGAAAATTCTGATTTGTCAAAGCAGGAATAAATTACATTTTAAAATATATTCAAATAGATTTTTACTGTATTTTTCATCAAATAAATGCCAACATGGTGCACAGAGCCTTCTTTCAAAAACATGAAACAATCTTACAGACCCCAAACTTTTGAAGGGTAGTGTATTAGGGTGATATATATTAAGGATATATATATATTTTTTTTTATCTTATATATCATCTATATATTATATCTGAGTTTCAGTCGAATTTATATGTATATAACTATATTTGACCTCACATGTACTAAAAATATTTTTATAGCATTCAAAACTTTATAACACACCAAATAAAAGTGCTTTAAATGAGCCTGTGGTAACCCATTTATTGAGAACATCAGGGTGCGGAGTGAAAAAAGCTTACAAAGCAGGATCTGAATACAGACACCATTGGTTTCTGCCAAAGAGTGCCGTTGCCAGTCAGAGAAGAGCTTCATTAATTCACTGAAGAGGCAGATTTAATGCTTAATTAAAGAGAAGAGTCTCT
The DNA here is from genome assembly GCA_023029165.1 of Gobiocypris rarus. NCBI lineage: Eukaryota > Metazoa > Chordata > Actinopteri > Cypriniformes > Gobionidae > Gobiocypris > Gobiocypris rarus. Next base: position 22,737,679 of record CM040927.1, on the reverse strand, counting down.
CACCTTCCCCTATGGATACCAAACAGCTGTACAGCAGTTTATATTCAGATACACATTTGAGACACACCTTTAATATAGTACTCTTGGAGGGTACTACATTACTGCATTTAAGGTATGTATCAGATTATGGATCTGTATCTATATAGAGAGCTTTGTGCATGTATAGTGCTGTCTTTTCTCTCTTATCCCAGGCCTGTGCGAGTATGAATGGGTTTCTCTGGTCTATCAAGCCCCTGGGCGGTGCTCTCCATCTGTGTGAGCCTTTCCAGATCTCCCCAGAAGAGACCCACACAAACTAATGATATCATACTCCCGCGTCTCTCGCTCCAAGAAGAGAAATTGTGAGCTGAATTGTGTCTGGCTTTCTGTTTGGTCAGTCTTCAAACACCGAGCTCAAGGTCACTGGTTAAACAGGATCTCGATGGGCCATTGTGCACAGCTGTACTGTCCCAGGTAGAAATAATTTCAAGAGAAATTACAGTGCCGGCAAGACAGCAATGTATTGAAATACATCATACTTATTTTTATTCTGCTTCTACTAGACAATTTTATGCTATTTTTGATTCAAATGTCATTTTAATGTTATTTTAATGTTATATTCTTATTATTTTTATCTATGTATCTATCTGTCTGTCTGTCTGTCTGTCTATCTATATATCTATCTATCTATCCGTCTTTCTGTCTGTCAAGGTGGGACAAGCTCATTATCGGGTGGTCCGGGCCCACCATAGCTCTTTAGGTCCAGATCCGTTTTATTTCCCTCAAGGCAGAGCTTTGATATTTTACGTGGATAAGACTTTGAAGAACATGCACCACCGACTTCAGGTAGCGCTGACATTTAGGCTTTTATGCACTGATTTGCACTGATTAGAGAGAGGGAGAATGGATAATAATGCCAGCTGAATCTAGTTTTGTAGAATAAAGTCACTCTTAAATCTTCACCCACCCAGCACAGCTCTAAATACGGCAGCTCATATTTCACTGTGAATTGACTCCCCTGATGGAATGAGTGTCTGTGTCCTGTAGGTCAGCAGGAGGAGAGGATGCTGGTCTAATTAGCAGCAGAGGAATCTACTGTCGGCCCAACACCTGTCACCACAGGCTCAACTCTGCCTCCTGCTGTCCGAAAAAGGAAGTCAATCAAGGTATCTACAGCAAGTGAATGTAAAGGTATGCAGTATTTATAGGCACATGATCCTCTTCAGTGTTCGAAATACATTTATTAGACATTAAACCATATATATTAGTAGCAAAATGCATCAATATCCATGCGCTGTATGAATGTGTCAAGATGTGGTAGCAGAATACACACTTTCAAGCAAGACGTTTTGTCATAATGACAATGGCAGGAAGTGGGAGAATATTTCAACACTCCCACTCCCACTGTCACCTCATAAAGAAACAAACACACACAGTACCCTCACACAGAAGACCTGCTGCTCGCTCCAACATTTTAATTAATGACAACAGATTTTCTTCTCATAAGTGCTTTAATGTGGCTTATTGCTGTAGCAGTCCCCTTGGCCGTGGAAATATTATGTTGACGGATGTGCTGTGTCGCTGGGACTCCCTGGATGGAGGCAGCTGTCAAGCCCGAGATGATAACATTAAGGCGAGGGAAAGTGATGACAAATGCCTGTTATCAGCGAACGAGGCCAGTGACAAATCGAATTGCGGCTCCCAAGAACCCCCATTACACCGTAATAAAAAAAGATTGATGGTCCTCTCTGTCAGGACCTCTGTTAATGCGATTTCGACTGGTCTCTCCGGCTTCCAATTAAGATGGCGAGGAGAAGGAGGGAGAGAGAAGCGACTACACACAACCGACTAATTGGATCTGAGAAGCCAAAGGCGTTCTCTCATTCTTTTACTCTTTCTTTCCTCTCTCTCTTCAGCTGCTACGCGTTCTTTCTCTCTCACTCGTGGCAGCGCAGTCTGGAGCGAATGCTCTTGCATTCCGTTATTTCAGGATTTATGGCTGGAAGATGGGGATGCAGACTGCGCTGCCGGTGATGGGGAGCGCTGTCTCACTGCCAGCTCCCGCATACAGACGGGCACAGATGGGAACGGAGACGCAAACCCAGCCAGTGATGAAACGTTCTGACAAACAGTGGGACAGACAGAGAGACAAATAGCTCAATGTGAGCCGCTTGCCATGCAATTAAGTAAATAAGGATTGACTGTGTGTCAGTGGTGGGCTCCGAGTACGTCATTCTTCACTGATGTCTGTGTGCCCACTGATTTCATTACCACTGAATGCTTGTTATGCTCCTCAAGGACTTTTTGAAGATTAGGTGGTGAACGACAACGTGGTGTTTAAGCAAAGAGTTTCACTCACCTTATAAAAGATGCTCATGATTGTTTTGCAATCGCATTAGGTTGACCTCAGAATTGATAGGTCTTTATTTGATTATAGTTGATTTGAACGTTTGTAACTAGGTCACGTTCGTGCTGGTGACAATATCAGATCTGGAAACCTGTGTGGCGGCATCTGAAAATTGTAGACTGACCTATAAAAGAAGGCACTGTCCATCAGCTCATCCTCCAGAGAGGCCTCCATGGCTCCTCTGTGACCTGAGGATTCATTGAATGATATAGGAGGTTTTATTGTGCCAAGCTTGTAGTTTTCGTCTGAGCTGTGCAGCCAGAGGGGAGCCATTTTGTCATTTTGACAGAACCTTCAGATCTTACTGACATGAAAAGGGGGATGTAACCAACCAATATTTCCACCGCCGTTTTACTTTAAGTATTTGACTTTATTGTATTAAACCTAGACCTGTCTTTACAGACAGGGCTTAGATTAAGCCAGGATTAGGCCTTAGTTCAATTAGGGAAATTTGGGCATTTAAGTAGCTTTTTGTTGGTGTGCATCTTGAGACAAAACAGTGGCACTGATATGTTTTAAGATATGTCAGTGCAAGTTTCTTTCAGTTGAAACAGCTCAAACATGCATTTTAGTCTGGGACTAGGTTTAAGGCCACAGGTTTAACATGTTGTGTTTGGCTTAAACTTTGTCTTTTTTAATGATTTTGTTGTTGTTGTGTTATTTATATTTTATTTTATTTTAAAGAACTGTCAAATTGGAGTTGGGTTATTAATATATATATATATATAATTCTTTTTTCTTTTTTTTACCAAAAAAGTGGAAATGGTTGTGGTTCAGACATTTTTTTACTTATTTAATTTTCATTTAATTGTATTCATTATTGGTATTATATTATTTAAGACTACTGTCAAATTGTTTCATTATTAAATACATTTCATTATTAAATTAAATTTATTGTTGATCCAAAAAATTGTGATTGGATCAAACTGTCTTTTTGAATACAGTACACCTAAAAGAGTTGCTATTTATTTATTTATTTAAATTTATAGTTTCGTTACTACAAAACCAAAATTGTTCCTTTAGCATTTTAGTTTGAAAAATTGCTGTCAAGCTGCAATTGGCAAATATTTTTATGCTAAGCAACTTTCAGTGAATTTATTGTGAATGCATGCACTTTATATTGTGCATGCATCCCCTGAGAATCAACCCATGACGTTGCAAGCACTTGCTCTAGCAGCTATGTAGCAAAAGTAGAAGAAACCACAGAAATCCTCCACGTGATCATTGAGCCTCTCTTCTAAATGCATGAGTATGTGTGTCAAATACTGTATGCCTACACATGAGAGTATTTTGCACACAAATGTTTATCAGGAAATGCTGGTTTGTGATTCATTCTGTGTCGAGAGAGAGAGAGAGAGAGAGAGAGAATGAATTTCGCTGAGCAACGTGTGCTCGTTTGATGAATCTGGCCTGTTGAGTTTATGATGATCTAATAAGCTCATTTTGTAGCTTCGCTTTCATCACTTGGGCCCTGCTCAGAGCAGAGATGTGAATCCAGGGCTAGGGAGGTGTGTGATGGATGGCCACAGTCTGGCCCCTACCTCGCCCCCGTCCGGCTGGAGCTCCCGACAGCCAGGCCGAGGTTAGGGAGACAGAGGAAAGAGATCAATTCTTTGAGCACAGGGAGAAATTAGGCATGAAATTAAAGCGAGCTACTGCTGACCGCCGCCTGATCCTTACTGCAGTTGAGCCTTTATCTCATCCTCTCTATATGATGGCCACAAAAGCAGGGGGCCACTCATGTCCATTTGGCAATGCCCGGGGTAGAGGCTACACCGAGAAATGGAGACAAAAGCAACAGACGAGCCCTGCCTAAGATGGCTGCCAGTTTCAGCGCTGATGACCCACCATTACTTATACTGCTTGAGACCAAGTGCAAGGTCAGTTCAATCTAGCCCCACCATAAATCAATGCACTAGTGGAGAAGCCAAGGTTACAGGCCCTGACAGCCATCACTGAGGAGAGGGTATTTATAGACAAGGAGCGAGGAGGGCTGTGTGCGTGTTTCTTTATCTGTCTGCATGTTTTATCGAATCGGTGTGTGTAAATGTATTTGTGTCCCCACACCTGACTTAGTTTAAACATATTTATGTGAGTATGTTTCGGTCTGGTGATTTGTCAGTCACTTAGGAATAAAAACATGGGAGCAAACTGTGGAAAGATTTCTTTGTTAAATTAGCTACAGTGTCAATAGTTACTGCTGCTTGAATATTGCAAAACTTATAAGGAAGCACAATGTGTGGCAAATGTGCAATTGCATTCATATAGCTACATATGCTATACAACAGTACACAGGCAGTGCACTTAATTGCAGTCCCAGAAAAAGCATAGAAGTCTTTTGGGGAGAAATGGAACACAAAAGCTGTCTGGTGTGCCACCTAGAGTCTGCTGTCAATTGCAGCACTAAGGTGTTATTACTTTGGTTTGGCACTAAAGACGACACCTAGAACTACTGTGTTGCCCTATAGAGATGAGATGCAGAACAATACATTAATTCTGATAACAGCCTACGAAAACTATAATTATCAATATTAAAACGTCTTATTGATGCATCACCAATGACTGTTAAATACTGTCAGTACTTTGAACTAAAGAACCTTGGGAACTAAAGAACATAATGACATACAAAACATTTTTTTTTAAGATTACAAGTCAAATTGGAGTTGCATTATTAAATAAAAAAGATAGATAGATAGACAGACAGACAGACAGACAGACAGACAGACAGACAGACAGACAGACAGACAGATAGACAGATAGATAGATAGATAGATAGATAGATAGATAGATAGATAGATAGATAGATAGATAGATAGATAGATAGATAGATAGATAGACAGAAAGATAGACTGATAGATAGATAGATGACATGCTCTGCATTCTGCTTTCGTTTTTGGCAGTGGCAGCAGCGTATCACATGGTGATGGAAGAGTTAAGTATGGACTCGATGTTGGAAGTGCAACAACATTATCTTTGGTAGGTTGAATTTCTTCAGCTGCTGCAGTTTTTTTAATATTTATTTTTTTGTTGGTTTGGTTTGCTCAAACTTTGTCTTTTTGAATTCTCGAGTATTATTAACCTTACAAATTTACCTGGCACAATTCTTTCTTACCTATAAATAGCAGCCTTATACAAATTATTATTATGAATATTATAGTTTTCTATCGCCACGTGACTATTGACTATTAAATATTGGCAATACTTGTTGCTTCTTATTTTGACGGACTGAACCATAGGCAAGGAAAAACATATCAAATATCTGATTGTTTCAAATCAAACCTGCCCCAACTACCTACATCATAAAAGTACTATAACACTGCTTCAGTTACTCAAGTCTCAACATTACTATGCATTTTTTACATGTTCTGAAGAAAGTGTGACCGGTGCTTGTCATAATGCTTCTTGCGGCATTGTAAATATATGTAACAAGTAAAATTATGTTGCCTAAAAAGAGCAAGTTGAAGTGTGCTACATGTCTGTAGCACAACAGAGCAGAATAACTTATACAACAAATTGTAATGCTTAAGGTTGGTGCATTTAAAATCAAGTATGAACCCCTTAAATCAAGTATGAGCCAATAACAATGGTGATGAATGTTTAACTAATGAATGTGTAAAATTACACTCAAAACTACATGAACATCCACACAGAGAGTGTCACGTCCGTCTCTCTCATTCATTTGCATGTTTTAAAACTCAATCATCCACCATTCTTTTTGTCAGCATGCCAGCAGATAGCTGCCAAATATGACACGTTCTTGCTACTTAGCTGCTAAGTCTCTTAAACAACTCACTGACAACTCTCAAATCAGTGTGAGGCACACCAGGGCTTCAACGAGACACAGAGAGACATCATTTCTTGTTCACATTTGTGTATTTCTCCTAGAGATTGTTCTTAAGTGGGGACGCATATGCATATGCTTCTTGATGTAAAATATGCATTTACGTCTGGTTTCCTGCAGATATGTTTGAAAGATAATTTGAATATACATTTGTGACTGGTTTCAGAGAGATGTTGTTTCTTTTCCTTTTTTTAACTGAGAAAGCTTTGCCTTTGTTTTGATCCTGTAGTGACCCAGATCTAAAGATATAAACTGGTTTCTTTGGTGTTTTGTCACCTGTTGTGTATGAGAACTCTGCAACTTATTAGCAATGCAATCAGTCACATCTTGGAAGCCATCTGCATTTCCAGCCTTGATTTTATTTTTTTACGGTTTTCTGTAAAGGATATGCAAAGAGGAACATATCTGTTTTAATTTATGTTTTCACATTGTTATTAGCTTACTGATCACAAAGAATCTAAATACAAAGTTAAAAACTGTGAAATGTGTCACATATTTCAGATTAGGTAAGAGTTTGACACTTCATTCAGTGTGTTTGGTTTGTGTGTCTGAGTTTGCTGGTCTATTAATGGATGTGCTTATGTTTCTCTCTTTGTGAATAGGAAGACAGTGGTCTGAAACAACTCCATGCTAGCAGATGCTGCTAAATGGTAACATTTTCTATTCTTATAGATCTGTTTTATTGTGAATATGACCTTTACTTGTGGTGTCATACCCAGTTGGACACTAGAGGGAGCTGAGGACACACTCTTTAAACTAAAGGAAGGTCAAAGGTCAAATATTTTTCCTGGCTATGTTTGAAATTGAATTCTAATTCAGTATATATTGATACTGCTTAGTATATTAAAAAGCACACAGTATGCAATAATAAACATTTCAATCAGTAGTATGATATATTGTTGTCACATGATCTGATCACATTGTATTGCAGAGTGCTGTGCCGTTATCATTTCAGAAATAATCTTATTTAAATAATCATAATCATTTAAAAAAAAACAACAACTGGATTTTAATCCAACTTTGTTTAAAACTTTTTTAACACCGTGGTCTGAACAAACAATGAGTCAAGGGCAGATGCTACTTTCATTTTGTTCATTTGTTGCATTGGAAATGGAAGTTCAAGTCAAGTAAATTGCATTGTAACATTATTTCATATACATTTTTTAGTACTTGTTTTTTAGTGTTGTATGATATTTGCAAATGTAGTAGATATTCCAGGTATTCAGCAGCTCTTGAATGTAAATTTAGGTAGGGCAGATTCTGGATCTTGGCACTAGTTTATGGTAAACATTTTGTAAGCTTTATATTCTAATTGCTGTACACATGCAGACACACTTTTGCCAGAGGTCTAGTGTCCTTGCGTTATTCAACCTGAGGGTGGTGCTCTAATGTTGATTGACAGGCTTTAAGTAGCTATTATGATAGTATCATAATACGTGGCTGCTGAAGCCATACGTTAAATTTTCATGTATACTGCTCACTTTATGACTTAAAATAGTATAGAAAATCAGAAAAATATTTATTGCAGAATTCTAAAAACATTTACAATTTTTAATTATTCAGTTTATATAGAGGTCTATGTTTTGGATTAATATTTTGGTGGGGCTGATATTCAGAATAGCATACTACCATACTACTCTTAGTATTTCTACCATATTGCTGCATTCAGCTTTCGTCAAGTGGATGAGGGAACTTTATTTGAACCAAATCCATCCCCTTCACCCTCGAACCCTCGATTCCAATCGTATGTACACTTATTTTCCCACAAGAGATCAAGGGCTTAGGGCATTTCATTTAAACCCAATTCAATGGTGTCGCCAGTAGTGGGCACCCAAGCAACGTAAGCAACGTAAGATGACATACATCTGAGTGAATGAGATGGAGGGAATGGCATAAAAAAGTGGACATTTAAACGCAGCCATCTTTGTATGTTAGTCAGATGCTAGAATGCTGCTGCTAATTCAGGCATGCATTAAATAATTTAGCATATTGCATACTATATGGCCCATATATTTAAATACAGTGGGGCAAAAAAGTATTTAGTCAGCCACCAATTGTGCAAGTTCTCCCACTTAAAAAGATGAGAGAGACCTGTAATTTTCATCATGGGTACACTTCAACTATAGGAGGCAGAATGAGAAAAAAAATTCCAGAAAATCACATTGTCTGATTTTTAAAGAATTTCTGTGCAAATTATGGTGGAAAATAAGTATTTGGTCACCTAAAAAAAGAGCCTAAGAGGCTCCTCTGTCCTTCACTCGTTACCTGTATTAATGGCACCTGTTTGAACTCGTTATCAGTATAAAGACACCTGTCCACAACCTCAAACAGTCAGACTCCAAACTCCACTATGGCCAAGACCAAAGAGCTGTCAAAGGACACCAGAAACAAAATTGTAGACCTGCACCAAGCTGGAAAGACTGAATCTGCAATAGGTAAGCAGCTTGGTGTAAATAAATCAACTGTGGGAGCAATTATTAGAAAATGGAAGACATACAAGACCACTGATAATCTCCCTCGATCTGGGGCTCCACGCAAGATCTCACCCCGTGGGGTCAAAATGATCACAAGAATGGTGAGCAAAAATCCAAGAACCACACAGGGGGGACCTAGTGAATGACCTGCAGAGAGCTGGGACCAAAGAAACAAAGGCCATCAGTAACACACTACGCCGCCAGGGACTCAAATCCTGCAGTGCCAGACGTGTCCCCCTGCTTAAGGCAGTACATGTCCAGGCCCATCTGAAGCTTGCTAGAGAGCATTTGGATGATCCAGAAGAGGTTTGGGAGAATGTCATGTGGTCAGATGAAACCAAAATATAACTTTTGGTAAAAACTCAACTTGTCGTGTTTGGAGGAGAAAGAATGCTGAGTTGCATCCAAAGAACACCATACCTACTGTGAAGCATGGGGGTGGAAACATCACGCTTCGGGGCTGTTTTTCTGCAAAGGGACCAGGACGACTGATCCGTGTAAAGGAAAGAATGAATGGGGCCATGTATCGTGAGATTTTGAGTAAAAACCTACTTCCATCTCCAAGGGCATTGAAGATGAACCGTGGCTGGGTCTTTCAGCATGACAATGATCCCAAACACACCGCCTGGGCAATGAAGGAGTGGCTTCGTAAGAAGCATTTCAAGGTCCTGGAGTGGCCAAGCCAGTCTCCAGATCTCAATCCCATAGAAAATCTTTGGAGGGGGTTGAAAATCCGTCTTGCCCAGCGACAGCCCCAAAACATCACTGCTCTAGAGGAGATCTGCATGGAGGAATGGGCCAAACTACCAGCAACAGTGTGTAAAAACCTTGTGGAGACTTACAGAAAACATTTGACCTCTGTCATTGCCAACAAAGAGTATATAACAAAGTATTGAGATTAACTTTTGTTATTGACCAAATACTTATTTTCCACCATAATGTGCAAATAAACATTGTGACAATGTGATTTTCTGGATTTTCTTTTCTCATTCTGTCTCTCGTAGTTGAAGTGTACAGGCCTCTCTCATCTTTTTAAGTGGGAGAACTTGCACAATTGGAGACTGACTAAATACTTTTTTGCCCCACTGAATATGAAATAAGTATAGGCATTAAGCTATTCTAAACAACCTATAGATAAACCTGTCAAATACTGCATTGAAAATAATAATCCTGCACAAAATGATAAAAAGACCAAACTAATTTTTACTCTCTTCTTATACGTTTATTAACTGTTGTCAAATCTGCTGTTTGCTGTTTTTATTTTTAAGAACTTATTGACTTTTAGGGGAAATGGTAATATTACAAAAATTCTTGTGAAACTTTAGCTTTCTCTGAGGGGTCATGAAAAAAACAGTGATGCCCAACCTTTATTCATTCACAAATGCCGGAAGACATTTTACTGTCCTAATTTACAACGTCAAAACAATAAGCCAATACACAGCCAGAATACGCAAGGTACATGTGTCTGAGTACAGTCTTCTCTTTTATATGGCTCTAAAGGGAGTTTACCTAGAAACCTATTTGAAGTCATTGTACTTCCATTCTTTTTGTGTAGTGGGCCTAAATTTCAACAAGCGGTGATAGGTCGCAACTACCTGTAACGGCGGAGTATAGCCAAAGAAAAAAGAGCCTTGAATGTCTGCCCTCTACGAATGACAATAAGCACTATTTCCCAGTTTGCATTGTAACCTGTAGTCAGCGAGTGTGAGCTGGATTCTTTCTCAATCAGACAGGGAATTTCTTTCACTCCTTAGGTGGCACTTTACAGCTCTTTAAAGTGAAAACAATGAGAAGCTGTAATCAGCCAGGAGTTATTAAGTGTTCTTGAAGACTAGTGCTTTAACCTTTAACGGTCCGGGTCATCTGCCCAACATCAGCAAAAAAGCACTTTTGTGTAATACCTTACAGACTCTCCAATACATCTGAAGAGCCATGTTGGTATCAAAGGGACAGTTTACACAAAAATGAAAAGCATTTACTCACCCTCATGTTGTTCCAAACTTGTATGGCTTTCTTTCTTCTTTTTTGTTTTAGCCCATACAATGAAAGTCAATGGGGCCTAACACAACATTGCAAGGACAAAAAACACAGAATGTCTTTTGTCGATTTAACACATTCATTTAAAATAACACGTTTAATTGTTTAATGCACAGGCTCCACCCCAGACCTACATAGTTCATCTTACATTTCATAGGCTGCATCCGAAATTGCATACTCTAGTATACTCTAGTAGGTGCTTATATTGTATACTTCACAGCCGCTAAAAAAGTATGTTCTATAAAGTATGAATGTGTGTAGAATAATTGTAATATGGATGTACTACATTTGCCACATTGTCATTATCATGTGACCTACAAGCATCAGTTGCATCGCTTCACTGCCATTCATAAATCCTCTCCAGTGGCAGTAAAATGTCCATAGTACCCACACTTAGTAGGTAGGTCACGCAGGTACTTTTTGCCTTCTCTTTTATGAGTTCTGTGAATTCGGACTTACTTATTTTGACACATACTGTTTTTCACCTACTATATAGTAGGGAAGTATGCGATTTCAGATGCAACCACACAGTTGATTGGTGACAACCATGATTCTGGGCAAAACTCACTGCATAATGTAGCCTTTAAAATGTAGTTATAATGCCCTTAAAATAATTAAGATATCAGCAAAAATGCCAGTCTTTGAGTTTTGGTCTCATATTTATAATAGATGATATAGTTAAGCAATGTCACACAAGTAACATGGGCAATAGGCCTATTACACGAGGGCTGTTTTTGTTTTGAATAGCACGGTTGAGTTAGAGCAGAACTGTGTGTCTCCACAGCGGTTTCATTGTTTTAATGAATCCGCATTTTGGGCGAATCAATCGGATAAACCAATGAATCACTTCATTACTTCATTCCTGAATGAATCAGTCGTTTGAATTAACCAAATTTATAAGACTTATAACTTATGTCTTACTCATTGCAACATTTATGTTTATTTATGTTTGCTTCTACAAACATTTGTGAAAGATTGGGTCGGGAGCTCATTCATTGAAATCAAGCGTGGTACCGTGATAGGTTGCCACCCGTGCAATAAGTCAATTCGTGAAATTTCCTCACTACTAAATAGTCCACGGCCAACTATTGGTGGTATTATAACAAATAACATAAAAAATTGGGAACAACAGCGACTCAGCCACAAAGTGGTAGGCCATGTAAAATCACAGAGCGGGGTCAGCGCCTGCTGAGGCACACTGTGCGCAGAAGTTGGCAACTTTGTGCAGAGTCAATAGTTACAGACCTCCAAACTTCTTGTGGCCTTCAGATTAGCTCAATAACAGTGCGTAGAGATCTTCATGGAATCGGTTTTCATGGCCAAGCAGCCAAGCCTAACATCACCAAGTGCAATGCAAAGGGTCAGATGCAGTGGTGTAAAGCACGCCGCTTCTAGACTCTAGAGCAGTGAAGACGTGTTCTCTTGAGTGATGAATCATGCTCCTCTGTCTGGCAATCTGATGGACATGTCTGGGTTTGGCGGTTGCCAGGAGAACGGTACTTGCCTGACTGCATTGTGCCATGTGTAAAGTTTGGTGGAGGAGGTATTGTGGTGTGGGGTTGTTTTTCAGGGGTTGGGCTTGGCCCCTTAGTTTTAGTGAAAGGAACTCTCAATGCTTTAGCATACCAAAACATTTTGGACAATTTCATGCTCCCAACTTTATGGGAAGAGTTTGAGGATGGCCCCTTCCAAAATGGCAGTTTAAATAGACAAATAATTATGAGTGTATGATTGGATCATTATTGCAGTGATTGTTATGTTTCTACCATGTTATATGTTTGGCAACAGTTCTTCTAACCCTATTTGATGGTGTGTGTCTTTTAATTTCTTAAACAACCAAGGAAGAAGCATCATGGCAATATTCCAGGATGACAATGTCAAGATTCATCACGCTCAAATTGATGTGATATTAATTCCATCAAGAGGTGCATTCATTTTTGGTCAAGATTTTGTATTGACAGTACAAGAGTCAATCACTCTGTAAAGTCTGCTACAGCAGATCCCAAAGACTTTCAATGAATTGGACTCCATTAGAGGTGCCCGATTCATGTGTAAAAAACTAAACAAAAAAAGCTTCCTCCCAACCATTCTTTCACTTGTAGCCTAAAAGTTTGAGTTTATGTCTTTCTTTCTAAAGCTACTTGTTGTAATGTCTATTTGATGCTTGATCGCGATTAAATTGCAATTAATCAGCACATCATGTAATTAATTCAATTTTTTTTTATTCATCGCTTGACAGCCCTGTGTTCCTCAGGTTTAGAACAACATGAGCCTAAGTAAACACTCAGAATTTTTTCTTTAAGATGTCATTGTTTTGAGACAATCAAGAAGTCCCCTGTGATTGTTTCCCTCCTGAGGTATTAGATGCATGATCACACGTAAGTGGCAGTGATAAGTGGTTGCGCCATGGTTGTTAGGATTGCATCTCTGAACATGTTCTCAGAGAGGAGCAGTGAAGTCTGGCTCTAATTAAAACAGGCAAACGGGCATTCCCACTGCAGCAGGTGCTAAAAAATGCCCTAATTGTGTGACGATGAATGGCTTGTGTCAAAAGGGACATCATTTGCTGGAAAAGTATGTGTGTGTTTGTGGGTGTATGTGTCACAGTGAACACTTCTCACTACATAGCACATTATAGGATGACTTTTTTGGGAATTGAGTGGATGGCTGGGAAAGCGGTTGCTGTTCTGTTCGCCACCCAGACTGCTTTTTATTCCCCAGAAAGTGACTGTATTAACAGAAACATACACTTAGCTAGACTTACAAACATCTCTGTAAATCAGTCCCACACATAGAGTAATATGCACCGCAGGGAGCCGTGCCTTAGAAAAAAGTAGTTAAGTATTTGTGAAAAATTCATTTTCACATGCACGACTTCCACCTGGGAAGCTTGGCAGCTGCTCAACTTGTTTAACATCCCACCATATATATCTTTATTCTTGTAGAGCATAAAAATAATAAAGTGTGTAAAACTTGTTTGATATGAGTGTCGGCTACAGCGCGCTGAAGTCACACTTCTGTAAGCTATAAAGGGGTGTGGAGGACCCATAGTTTTGGCCTTGTGTTCCAGATGTTTGTCATCCTCGACATGTCAGAAGAACCTCGGAACAATTTGTCAAATACATCTTTTTTGGACGTTCAACACTTAAAAGGCATGAGGCAGGTTGTTTTTAGGACAGTTGTGACAGTGGCTTTCATGTTGAGATAATATCCACCGTTCTACATCTGGAGCAAGCTGGGAATGCAATCCCACAATAAAAAAAGACCACAGAATTGCCGCTTTTCCTCCTTTCTCTCATCTAAATCATTTTAATCGTTCCAGGTTTGGACACAGCTGACAAAGGCAGAGGAACACAGAGATACAAACTCTCATGTTCTGTTGAGATTGACTGTTTTAGGAGATCCAGTGAGCTATGAATTATGTATAAAAAGTAAAAATTAAGCTCTTTTTTCCTCTACAAATTCTTTAAAGTTTTTTTCTGATCAAATCAAAACCAAGTATTCAGAATTTTAATGTTTAATTTAATTAATTTTTTTACTGTACCCTTTGTTTTACCATTGAGTAGGCATAAGCTATCTGTTCTAGTAGTGATTTTTGACATATAGGAAATAAAACATATAGTACTTCTCAAAAACTTTAAATGGTAGTGTATTGCAGAAAAATACAATAAATTAATTAAGGGGCTTATCTCTATAATGTATACACAGTCTTTGTATATATAAAACATATGCAATGCAAAAATTTTAATCAGAAAATAAGACCCCACACTTTAACATGTTTCATGAAGGTTATATGAAGCATGTTATCAATTTTGTTGAGGATCAGTTCTCGTACGTTTAGGATCAACCTGTTATTACTTTTTGAACCATTAAAATGCCCTTTGGGCTTTCTCAGACCCAAAACAGCAAATGAGGGTTACGTTTCACACTGATCTCTCTGTTCTGCAAGTGAAAACAACCCAGTAGTAGATGGAAAACATTATTTCCCCCATATTTGTACTAAACAATCTACCAAATTATCACTTCTTTCCTCTCCTTAATTTAATGATCTGTCCCCATTGTGTGGCCGAGGACATGTCCCCAATGAATATATAGTCTCATTGTAATACTCCCAGTTGTCTTTTTCAAAGTCAGGCTAATAACATGTCTTTATACCCAGCAGGAGCCTTTTCATGTTGTATTTATGAGCTAGCTGCACTTTACATATTCATTCTGCTGGTGTTAAACAATTGCCGGCGGGCTGCCGGGACTCTCTGTCCCTAAAGCTTTTCCAAAGCCACCTACCATTCTGGTTCACAGCTGTGGGAGCGAAC